>JAEIFT010000083.1:600000-906960 GCA_018904225.1 Lordiphosa mommai
CAATTGCTGTACGCCCGGACTAGTGCGCGGCACGCGCCATCTACGAAAGTAAGTAACGCAAAACCCAAACCCCAAAACCCCAAAAGGCAAAATTGAAATTGAAACCCAGGACCCTAAAAGTTGCAGTGAACCCAAAGTGCAAAATGCATTTACAGCAACTGCAACTAAATTTTAAGCTCATTTCGTGACCGCGCAAAAACTTTTGCACTTTCATTAAGCAAAGCGAGCGCTGGCTCCATCTGTGGTTGTGGTTTTTACAGCGGGCGGGGGGCATAGGCTGGGTGGGCGGCGGCTCATTTTGATGCAATCAAAAAGTTGCCAAGTCATTTGGGCGGGGATGCCTTGGCACTGCATCAAGGGAACATTAGTTACCTTTAGCCGAAAAATAGAGTTGAATAAATAAGCAGTCTAATTATGAAGGAAATTAAAGCGAAGGTAATTTAAGAATAATTTCAATCAAACGAGTTAATTACACACAAATTTTCGACTTTTTCTTAAGAATTTGAGAGAAGTTTACTTATCATTTGGATGGAAAACGACTTGAAGAAAGTTAGAAAAAAGTCTGCTGAGGAAAGGACAGGGCGGCACTTGAAACCCTGCTTTCTGTGTAAGGTTAACAATTTCTTTTTTTTTTAGGTTGACCTTGTCATAAGTTTCTGACATCTTTCATGTAATTTGAAACCCGTTAGCATATTGTATTTATAACAACATTTGCAATTAGACAGCCGTAAGCTGACGTCAAACAAGCTAAAAATCCAATTTGTGTAACTATTAAAAACAAAAGCTAACGAATTGAGGAGTGGCCACTACGGGGGGGCATGCAAATGAGCCACATGCTCTTTATGTATGCATATATGTTATATATGCAAATAAGTGAGTGTACAAAAAAAAAAACAAATTTGCAAAATACATCGAAAAGGACGTGCAAACACGACTAACAGTCGAAAATTGGGGAAGGACAAAATAACGACAAGTAGCAGCTGCAGTCATGGCACGCCCTCAACTCATCATCAAATGCAGATTCACACACAGACACACACACACACTCAACGAATTGGCACCAAAACGTGAAATGTGATAATTAAAATGCCAAGTACGAGACTCGAGTCATTCGGCATAACATCTTCGGGGCAGGCCACAAAACTTGGCCTACGTGGTGCAATTTTGAGTTATTGCCCGAGAATCCGCCGGTGACAGTTGGTGTTGTTGCCACTGCCGGCGCCAGCTCGAGTTCATGTGACAAGTGAACTGGCGACTGGCCATGGCCCACCTTCTAATGGTGACAGCATTTTTATATGTAGCTTTCAGTTATCGCTTAGGCGGCATCTTTCTTTTTTGTCACTTATAAATTATACTGTTCGCCCATGCAAAATCATTTTCCAACAGAAGTCAAAACGGGGTCAAAAGCAAAATAATTTGTTAAGAGCAAATTTGCAAACTTTTGAAATTATTAAAAATCATTGAGCCCAAGCTTTTAGTTTAAACCGCAACTTTAAGCTTAGAACTACCAAATAAACATCTAAGTTTTTTGAATTTGTGAAACATCTCTGAATAGAACTTTTCGTTCTTTGAAAAATTTGTCTTAGCTTTTAATCAGGTAACCGAACATTTACCCAAATAAACAAGGACGTAGCCAGGGGTTAATCCACTGTATTCTAGATATTGTTTTCAAATATTTCAACATGGTCACAGCCAATGATGTAGCAGTTCAGTTGTTTTTGTATAAGACCGAGACATAGGCAGACACACACACACCAATAACTGGGTTTGCTCCAACTCTAAAACTAACATCGTTTCGCCGATGTTTATATACCCTTGCAGTTTCTTTATATAATCAATGGTTTTCTGATTTTCCAATAAATCAAGTCTAGAGAGAGATTTCCCAAGCTGTCCAACATGGCGCCACTTTTTTTAAAAATCATTAGGCGGACCAAGGCGATATATCTATCAGATTTTGATCAAACTCGTCAAAATTGTTTTGAAGCAGATAATAAACACGGTTAACCAGTGTAGAGAGGCTAGCGTTAAAAATTAAAAAGTTTTTCTCAATAAGATTAATTTTCAGACCGATTGGTTGTATAAGAGCTATAAGATATTGATGTCCGATTTTGATTTAATTTGGCAGAATTATGTGGATGATTAATATATGAATAAATGCCAAGTTCGATGACGTTACCATTGAAAACAAAAAAGTTTTTCTCACAAGAACTAGTTTCAGGACCGATCGGTTCTATGGCAGCTATATGCTATAGTGCTCCGATTTAGATCAAATTTTGCAAAATTGTGAGAAAGCACACAATATTGATAAATACCTGGTTTGGTGACGCTGCGATTGAAAACAAAAAGTTTTTTCCACTAGAAATAGATTTTTGACCGGTCGTTTCTATGGCACCTATATGATATAGTCATCCAATGCGGCCGATTCTGACATATTTGCAGCCCATATGTATTTTACGACTTTTGTTAAAGTTTAGTTACGACATCTTTAAAAAAGACAGACGGACGATACACCTGGATCCACGGAATAAGTTCTATAAAGACCTGGAACGGCGCGACACGATTAAATACCATACCGACGCACCCGAAAATTCCGATATTACCGAAATAGTTTTAACATATGGCAACGCTTTTTAGTACATGTGGTTTTACCTTTCACACTTAGGCTGAGTTCACACTGTTCGACGCATGAAACATGATAATCTAGTGAGCCTTCATATTGTATTGGTTTGAATTTCAAATGAC
The DNA here is from genome assembly GCA_018904225.1 of Lordiphosa mommai. Taxonomy (NCBI): domain Eukaryota; kingdom Metazoa; phylum Arthropoda; class Insecta; order Diptera; family Drosophilidae; genus Lordiphosa; species Lordiphosa mommai. Next base: position 602,743 of record JAEIFT010000083.1, read on the forward strand.
AAGCTATTCACAATGAAAACCAGACAACAAAAGGGGCTACTAGATTGTCATGTCTCATGCGTCGATCAGTGTGAACTCAACCTTACTACAGTCGCTTATATGAAGTCTTAGGAATCTTATTATTGACTTGATCGGTACATAAATTAGTTTAAGTTGGTTTCATTGTGATTTATTTACATATCTTCCCATTAGCTTTATACCATTAAGAGAGAACTTCGCATGTATCGCTCATATATTTTTAATTCTGTTTCTTACCTTTCGGCTTGAGGTAAGTTTGGTAATAGAAATTAGCAAACAGAGGTATCATAACGATATTTAGCAATGATTGCAACACATGATATTTCCATGAAATGGTGCAGCTGGGATTAAAAATCATCACTGCAAAGGGGTATATACCCAACACAATGAACTGTAGTAACTGAAGAAGAGTAATGTACTTCTTCCACCAGAGGTTGCCCTTAATTGCTGGATAAAGCGCCGATACAAAGTAGTAGAAATACATGACAATATGCACAAACGAGTTGAACAATCCCATCAAGTTGAATTGCCCGCCGGGGCCGCAGATGCGGTAAACAATGGCAAAGCCACCGACCATTAGTGTATGGTGATACAGATGGAGCACTGTGATTTGCTTATAGCTTCTGCGTAACACAAAGAAGACAGTGTCCATTAGATCCAATATCTTATTGAGATAGAACCCATAGATTATAACGCGTTCAATTTTTTTGAATGGATGATCCATCGCCAGACGTTCCATGCAACCCCAGTTGTACATCGGATTAATGACGAGATAATAGAAGCACTGAAAATATAATATACTACGATTAGATTATAATTTTAGGTATTCACCTTATGTCACCTTACCAAGCTAAATAAAATTAAGTTGTAGAACACTTGACACAGATTGTAAATAAGAATTGCCCTCTTCACATTGTACGGCCAACGGCACTCCATCCAATCCCTGCCCAGTTTAAGCACGAAATACAAGTATGCCGAAATGATAAGGAGCACCTGACATGGTGAGGTGAGCAGCGGTAAGCTAACAGGATCTGTAAAGGTTCTGAAGCTGTAAGTTGTAACAATTTCCTCGAATTAGTGTTACCCGCTGGATCTGCGAAACCCATTGTTATTATGTCCAAGCTCGGCTGGTAACCAAATGCAATTGCGACAATCCTATTTGATTTTGCACTAGCAATGCTAATGCAATTTAATTTCGTAGTTGTATATTAGCACAAAATGGTCAATGACCTTTATAAATTTCTTTCTCTCTCACTTGGACTGCAACAATGTATACAAAAAAAAAAATTACAAAGTTACGTAGACGTGAGTGATAATCGCAACTAAATTATACTATCAGTACGGAAAGTACAATGAGTTGAGTATTGAGTTCGTGCAAATTTATGTAATAGCAATTCTTGACCAGCATCAACAGCGGAGTCGATATAGACAAGTTCGTCTGTCCACAGCTCTCAGTAATGGTAAAAGTTAGAGGTTTCAAGTGTATGGCACATAAACTCCTTATACATACATCTAAATTCTATTTTCTGGATTCAGCAAGAAACCTTCAATGTATGCAACAAAAATGGTGTTGTTTCATTATAAAAGTACAATGCCTTTACCGTGTGGCTAAGAAACCTTGAATCTATGTATATCTAAAAAATAGTCTCATTTGATATTCGACTCTAGCAGAAAACCAAACAAAAATAAGTTGTTCTACTTCCTAGCCTTCACACAATTGAAGCACACAAATTTTCTCTTTAGAACCTCTCAAGTTCCTTCACTCTGTGAACTACACTTTCCATTTTCTTACTATACTTGAACTCTATTGGATAAAACCTGAGTGCTCCCATCTTTAATTGATAGTGCATAAATTTCATGAGACATGACTGGCCACTGCACCATAAATAATATATATTTGGTAAACAAAAAGCAATGCACCTTTGCGGTATACTAGATAAGATTAGAGGAGGGGGATTCATTTTAAGTAACCTGGACTACAACATCAATTTGTTTATTTAATGCTTGCAATGAAGCCATTAAGGCCGTAAGCAATATATATAAATACTTAATTCGGCTGTCTGAGCTTGAGTTTCGACAAATTCTGGCCAGCAAACACACACACTTGACTACGCTTGGACAAGAGTATAAGCATACAATGTACCACAAATTACACAATTCAATAACAATAAGATTCATTTTGGCCTCCCAGTTGGCCAAAAGTTCGGCTGTCACAACCCACAAAAGCATAATCCATCATAGACACAAAATATGTGTGTGCATGAGTGGTCGTATGGCAATGTCAGCTTCGGCTCCAGCTTCCTTCAGACTGAAACAGAAACATTGTTAACATGCGTCATTACAATTTGCAAAATGCCATAACAATTCAACAAAAACCGCTGGCAAAGTGAAACAAAGCCGAAACAAAGAAAGAAATCAAAAGGCAGGGCAGGGAACGTACAAATCATTTGGACATAAAATGCAGCACCTTTACAGAAGCAGGACGATTGGCGGGGGGCGGCAAGGGCACGGTAACTGGCAATAGGCATTGGCACGTGACCTAGGCCGAGCAATGGATACAACAAAAACAGTGGTGAGCAATAAAATCGCTAGAGGTGAGCGAATATAATGTTCTATATCAGCGGTGGGCACCAAAATAAGACTAAAGGGCGCAGCAACAATAAAATGCAGTTGATTTCTATATTAAGCGAAGCTTTAAGATAATATTAGAAACTCATATTCAAAATTTTATTTTTGTTCCATTTTGTTTAAGAGATTTGGGATCCCAATTGAGGACCGAATTTAAGGGGGTCTTCTACTTTAAAAAAAAATGTTTTTCGATTTTTTGGTTTTGCATTATTAATATAGCTCTCACATTCCCCTTTCATCCATTTCAAACCATTTTTAAATATTCGAAATAGTTTCGCAGATATATCCTTTTTAGTGGAGCAATTTGCTTTTAAGCGCGTTTTTCTCGAAAGCACGTTTTTTGACCTGGTAGCCATGATGTGGCCAGTTCTACTATACCCATTTTGATCAGCCATGTTGAAATCGACGCAGAATTGATGTAATTCTGGCCCGTACCTCAATCAAGAGGAAAAAACTTTTTTACTATTTTTTTACACTGAACTACATAAAAACACTTTAAAAACCAAAATTTTTTTATAAATGGCCGCCAATTTTTAAAAAAATATATTGAAAAATATAATTGTGGTACGGGCCAGAATTACATCAATTCTGATCAAAACCTCATTAACAGTTTTCAATTCCGATAACCTAGAGTCCCGGAATCATGGCTACCACCTCTGCACCTTTATTTGAGAGAACTTAATTGGCAGGCCGATAACTTTTTGAACAGCCCTCGAATTCCAAACTTTTTTTTTTTTATACAATTTATAAATTACACAAATCAAAAAACCAAAATGAAAAAGCTCTCATGGTTTTCTTTCTAGAATTTAAAAAAAAAAACACTCAAAAACCCCTGTTCAAAGGTAGAAGACCCCTTTAACAAATATATCCGTCTGTCTGTCCATTCGAGCTATAGGCTCGAGATGTAAGTAACATCGAATACTTACACTGGCAACCAGATCAAGTATATTTTCAATTTCATTGTTGTTGCTTGAAATTTTCGATCCCTTCTCTAGTTTATTGTTATACCCCTGCGGCGTGCAATAATACAGCAAATGAACAGCGGAAGCAACATCAAGTGGACGTATGTATATATGAATGATGGCCACCTCCACAACCATGGGCATGTGCTGCTTCTTTGATGCATTCACACATATACATATGTATACACTTATGTACGTCCACTGACTTCCTGTTCATTGGCTGCCTGCAAGCCAGTTGTTCTCGACTGAATTCTGAACATGTTTTGCTTTTCCGAGTGGATTTTCTTTTTACAGACTTTGTAGCGCCAAATTGAACTTTTGTTGTGCTTCACACACACACACACATACCCACCGTATGGCCGAGATAGAAGTGACTTTAGTGTAAGGCCGTCAAGCTTGAATCTGGGATCCAGGAACTGCTGAAATGCTGAAACAGCTGTCAGGCTCATCTATGTATTGCACTTTTCCATCAACCCTGTCAATGGCGGCTGGCCAAGGCGGTGGAGTTGAGAAGGTGGGATCTGCCAGTCACTGCCAGCTTGTGGTTGATGCTATTGATTGAAAGATACCTGCTGGGCTTTATAGTGGCTAAGAGCTGAGGTAGTTTACACAGGAGTAGGGGAAAAATCAAAGTCATTGAATAACGGATTGAATTTCAAATAGTCTTTGAGGAGTAAATTCTCATTTATTTAACCCAGACGTTTACAACGTATAGAGTGACTTATATCCGATCCCATAAAGCATACTTATTCTAGATCCCGGACCAATTTCCATTTGCGCAATTTAGAATTTAAAGATATACTGTTGAAATTTAGTTAGTTAAGTTAATCAGGCCTGTTCTCGTTTCCGAATTCGATCAATCGGAATTGGTAATGGTTGATTTGATTTTGATGATTTGATCGTGGTTTTTTTTATATAATTGGGGCTCTTTTTTTTACAGGCAAGAATTAATTTAAAAAAATGTTTTACTTGACATTTTTCTTGGCATTTTTGCGGGTTGCGCTGGCGGGAAGTAATCAGACTTCACTTGAGTAAAGGACGTCATTCACACTTTGTTTCAGTTTGAGAAATATTATTAAAAATTGTTGCGCAGTGTAATCAGCTGCTGTCGATTAGCGGGTGCAGATTAGCACTTGAACTTTTACCGGATGTGGTTTATCGGGCTAAGAACACCTTTAATACCGCTTAAATAAAATAAATTTAAGGTGTATTAGATATTGTGCTAGTTGCAGTGATGGGAAAGGTAACACTGAAAAGTTGGAAGGTTTATTTGAATAATAAAAGTAAATGAGCCAAAACACACAAAATTTATACTTCTTAAGCAAGTCGGTCCAGCACGGCTGTATTACAAGTTTGATCTCCCAGCATAAAAAGGTTGTATTTTTTAGAGGTGCACAACTTTGAAATATGAAGAAAATATCGATTCCGTTTCGGTTTCCGGTATCAATCCGGTTATATGTACATTTTTATACTCTGTACCGAAGGTACACAGAGTATATTGGGTTTGTGCAAATGTATGTAACAGCCAGAAGGAAGCATCTCCGACCCCATAAAGTATATATATTCTTGATCAGCATAAACAGCCGAGTCGATATAGCATGTCCGTCTGTCCGTCTGTCTGTCCGTCTGTCTGTCTGTCCGTATACGAGAGATCTCAGAGATGGTAAGATAGAGGTTTGAAGTGTATGAACATATTTTCTTATACTGCGATCAGTTTGTTTTGATTTTGCCACGCCCCCGCCTCCCCGCAAATTAAAAACGAAATAACCCCACAATTTTCAAGATGATAGTTAACATTCTGACATTTTCTACTACTTTTTTGATCGACCCGATAATTTCTACGATTATAGTGAAAAACAACCAAACACCGTCATTGGTAGACTTACGGCAGAATAGCTAACTGGTAATTTCCCAATTGGACCTTGCTTGAGGAGCGATATAGAGATGGCTCGGCGAAACACGCGTGATTCCCGCGTGACTAATATAGATACGTTTTTGTTAATAGGAAATATATACAAATTTTATAATTTTACGGGTTTGTACTAGGTACTAGCCCCCATACATCGTTTTTCAACCAGATGAACGATGGTTGAAAGAGTTGCCACCCTCAGATTTTGAAAAAACCTCACACTTTAAAGTTATTAGTTTCGTACAAACAGGTACAGAGTATATTACAGTCGGGCTTGACCGACTTTCTTACTTGTTTTATAAAGAAAATTCCAAATGATTTGATCTTAGTATCCGTTATTTTAAAACAGATAACTTTCGCCTTTTCCCATTTCTAAATACAAATATTTTATAAATTAAGGCCCGCTATCTCATGTTCTGGTTTTTTAAATCTAGGTTAATAAAGAAAAAATTTATGTTGCCTGCTTTTAGGTCGTTTTTGAAATATTTTTGCTATTGCCTATAACGACCCGATTATGATTAAACACATTCATATGTCAAAAGCGGCCTAAAAGAAGGCAACATATCCACTTAGATTCAAAAATCATGCGGGACCCAGGCCTAAAATGATAAATTTTCAGTAAAAAATTACATGGAAAGAAATTTAAAGATTCAAAAATAACTTCTGACTTCTCTTTGACTCCTAAAAAAACAAAATAAAATATCTATAAATGCTAGGATCAATCGGTGAATGATTTCAATTATTTTCAAAAAACAAAGCTAACCCCGAACCGAGGCCTTGTCATTATATTAGGTTTTTAATTCTTGGTTTATACAATAAATGAAATAACAATAAGCCAATTTAGCGCTCGATCAGCATGCCAAGGATGAGGTAATCAAGCTTCCTCCATTTTCTTGTAATTTAAATTTTGTAGCATACATTTTACATAAACTTAGTTAAAAGAAGCATTTTAAGCAAAATTGAAGATATGAAACCTTAAAGCACAGTATTAGCTAGTCGAAGCCCTTACCTAAGCTGCGTTCACTGTTTAGTTTTTATTTAAACCCATCTGCAGCCCCTGCAGCTTTTCTATGCTCTTTAAAAAACGCAGCCAGCGAAATGATTGTGGGGGGGGTGAGAAGGTGCAAGAGTTGGCGGAAAACGATGAATGGAAAAAAGCCAGCCGCAACCCTCTAAGCAGGGAACCCAACTAGACACCAGCTAGGGCCAGGCAGATAGTTGCATGCATATACTTAGTGTGTCTGTGCGCGCCACTGTGTAGCTGCGTGTACCGGATGGAGGTGTTTGTATGGGTGCCGGGTAGTTGTGGTGGCTCTGAAATGAATGAAAATGAAAAGCCGTTAATGCTCGAGTCACGGAAAAAGCGTAAATGGAAAAGTTAAACGCATTAATTATTTATTTATCGTTTTATCATGTTCAAGTGTCGGTGAACCTGCTTCGTCGTTGGCCGCCATTGTAACCAAACGCTGGCTGGCTGGCAGCAACAGGAAAATAAAAAACAACAACGACAGCTAAGCAAATTGCGCGCAAGTTTGTAATCCTGCTGGCAAAGGCAACAACAGCGGGAGCAGCAGCCTCCACGGAACTCAACAAATTTTATATAACTCGTTTGGCTCACTCGATGAAATTGGCCAGGTTGGAAGGGTTGCTTGGGGGATCAAGTGACGGACGGTAAAGCGGTCTTTTATTGTTTCCTTCGCAGTCGCCGCAATTGAAAATGTCAATAAAGCAAAAACAAAGTGTTGAAGTTGTTTGTCAAGCAAGGAAAATAAGCTCCTTTAAAGAATATATTTGCAATGTAGCTAAGTAAGTGCCATTCACTTGGTCAAAGACAGTGAGTACAGTTTTATACAAATATTATTCTCAGAATACTTGCTGGCAAATCAAGTTTATTGATTGGCAGCACTCAGATTAGTTATATACAAATATAGACAGGTTAGAGCCAACTTACAATTCAGAACTCTGGCAGACTTGGATATCTCTCGATTACGCTCTTTTTGCCCTGTAAAGTTATTCATGTTAAACAGTGGAAAAGTGCCCAAACTTATTTTGCTTGATAATTTTTCCCTTTTGTGATGAGCTGGCGAATTCGGAAACTTTTGTAAAGAAGTATCGTCATTGTCGTCTGTTTGGGTACGTGTCTTTTGGTCCTTACTTTGCTTTTTTGTTTTTAATTACAATGGAAATTCAATTAGGTAACTTTTGCTTTATTCCCTTTCACAGCTCGCCACTTATGTCGGCCATTTGCGTCAAAGTGATCACCTTCCCCTGGATGTGGCTGTTCATGAAAAATGCCTTCGAGGGTGCTCAGTGTGCCATACGTCTGGTCACGGATCCCCAGCTGAAGCAAGTAACCGGCGAGTATTTCAAGTGAGTTTCCGCATTAGCGCCACTTTGTTTCCCTTTTTGTGAAACGTTTTATACTTTTTGCTGTTTTTTTTCAGTGACTGCGAAATTGCTCCAACTTCGGAGGCTGGCCAAGACAAGGAATTGGCCAAAAAACTATATATGCAAACCATAAAAACACTCCAGAGCGTTACGAAACTAACAGTCGACAAGGAGGCGTACATGGCCGAGCGAGAGTTAGAGGCGGTAGAGGGATTGGGGTTGGGGACAGAGCCAAAGGAGCCGCAGCAGCCAGTAGAGTGATTTATGCCTGGCACGCGGCCTGTCGACTTCGGAGACTGCAACTGCAACGTCTATTTGCATTTGGTTTAACAATTGCCGCATTAGGCAGCCCGGACTCAAACTCAGGCCCGGCCCAGGACATTCAGGAAAGCAGGCCACTTAGGACCGCCTTTTTATGGGTCTGCAGCCAAAAGCAAAAGCTGGCGACTGCCTCTTCTGTATGGTTGATTCTTAAAAAATAAATGTAACTTTAATGTGCGCGCAACGAAATTGGCCAAGTTTGTGCCTTATTGGGGGGAATTGAGTGTTAAAGTTTCGGGATTTCCATATGAAATATTCTTGTTTAAATGCTTTAAATTACTTGCAAATTGATTACTTTAATCGAGCAGAACCAAAGTATGTTTAGGAGCAGATTTTCATTTTAAATAATCTCATGGGGAAATAAATTTTAATAGGAAATTAAATGTATTCTTATTCATAAATAATTGTATAATTTTATAGCCTTCTTTTTGGGGTCGAGCCATATCCGAGTAACCTTTCAATAATAAGGAGACTGTATGTTATTTTGATAAAAGAAAATACAAAATTGATTTAAAAATATATAGATAAAAAATGTCATGTAACCAGTCGTAATTCCTGAGCATCCCTGATTTTTAATAATTTAATCCAAAAGCTGATTAAAAATTTCTCCCCTCGATAATATCGTAAAGTATGATTCCTTAACTTTAAAATAAATTGTCCCTTATATTATTATTTATCTTATTATTATTATTATCTTATGATTTTTGGATTTGGAATTATTTGTAAATCAAATCAAACAGACTTTTTGTTAGCGAAAAAAAACTATATGACCATAGGCAACGCTGCGTATGAGCGATACGAAAAACAAAAGTGCCTCCGCGCGCCAGCTAAAACTCAATATCGTTTACTTCAGGGATTTTGCGTTTGTCTTATAACAAAATGCAACAGATAAGGGTGGTGACAACATGACCCTAAAAATAGCATACTCAGTAGGATTGGTTCACATCATTACACTGATTACACGACTTTTTTCGTTTCGAAAAGCATTACTAAATGGCAATTAATAGATATTGGTTTAACCTATGAAACCTATGTTTAAAAGGGGTGCTACGCCTACTAGCTGCTTACCTATGGGTTATCAAAGTCAAAATTTGTGGAAAAATCCATTTATTGGTAACAAAAAAATTATTATAGAAAATTTTTTATTATTGTTTGTTTCTTTTTTAATGTTTCTATATTTTAAAAATATAACACAATTTTTTTTAATCCAAGCAAAAAATATTTTTTTTCGAATTTTTGTTTAATTTCTTTAAGAATTTTTCTAAAATAATTTTTACCCTTCATAAGAATAGGTATCTCTAGACTTATCATTTTTGAACTAAAACTAGTGAATTCTTACTCTTTTCGTGACTTCAAATGCCGCAAAGATGAAAAAGTGGATCGGCCAACATATTGAAGAGAGGACCTCATTTTGCCATGTCTACCCATGTTTTCTTATTTTACCTCTAACAATCGCAGAGGTGGCGACGGGCAGCTGGAACTTTTGAAGTAGGTTAAGGAATTATTAAAAAAGACATTTTTTAAAAATATGGCAAATTCACAAAAATTTAAATGTTTTTTATTATCCATTTAAGTTGAAATATAGCGAAAAAATTTACAGGTTTTAGCAAATTTATTTGATGAAACAAAATGCAAACAGTAATTTTTTTCTAATATACACTTATTAAAAACATCAATCAAAAGAAAACGAATTATGACGATTCGTTACCTTGTTTACGAGATATTCTACTTGAAAGCGCACAAATTTGCCTAAAATGGTGTTTTTTAAAAACTGAAAATAGGTCAACTTTGACGGGTTGTATTTTCTAAAATAAAAATCCCATTTACTTAAGGGTTGCATGAAATCGATGTAGAATTTCCTATACAGAAAGGTGCACATATTTTTGATTCTGCAACCTCATTTGTAAGACGTCGGCACTAATTATTGCAGATTGCACTGATCATTATTATTTTGTCCTACCCTTACAGACCCTTTCCATCCAATGAATGGAATGAATGCTTAATCAGCATGTCGAACTGAGTCGATGTTAGAGTTTGGTGCGGATCAGCATTCTCGCAGTATTGGGATGATCAGATGAGCGATAGTTAGTCAAAGTCGATGGGCAGCACTTCACACAGTTCGTGTGGCGCCACATTTAAAATTAATCAGTTATATACAAACTTGGGCAGGTACAGAGTATGTTACAGTCGTGCTGTACCAACTATTTGTTACTTGTTTTCGTAAATAATTACACCAGCTTTCCCACAAATTAGCCAGCAGAGGTGAAACCGGAATTACGCTCAATGCATCGGGCCATAATCATATATTTGGAAAGTAATTATTCAGTCCAACCAGGAACATTAAACTAACATGCTCACTGACATATGTTTGTATGTATGTTTGTACATGCGTAATGCCAGCTAATTGCAAAATGCCTTTCATTTTGTCTATCCCAAGCACCTCCCTCTCTCGGGCCAACGGACAGCGCGTGCCAACAAACTGTTGATTACCAGCAACAGACTAAGGCAACCACAAGGATTACAGTTATACTTTTCCGAAGCAGGGATGCCAGCCTGGTCCTGGTTGGTAGCAAACAAACATAAAATGCAAGACCAATTATTATTTTTTTTTTTGTTCAGCTAAAACCGATTTCTATTAGAAAGTGTGTACAATGCGTGGCTTACCCCAGAACAAGGCAAGTAGATCCCAGTTCAGCAACAGGACGAGCACACATGCAGCGGTGTATGAAGCCGAAGCCCCGCTTTGTATGCTGTGGAAAATCTCTTTATTATATTACGTGCGGCGCTTTTGTTGTCAGTTGGCGGAACTGAGTCTCCAGGCAGCATGCCCAACGACACCCCCACCCATTCCATCACCCTAACAACAATATTTCAGGCTAAGCGCCATGTGTTGCTAGAACAATTTTATGCTTCCCTTTCTGAAGTTGCTTCGTTCCAGGTCGCTTTTTTTATTCCTTTTTGGCTGAAAAAAAAGCTTTTGAAGTGGATAAATGATTACGTTGTTGCCATTTCCACATTTGGCAAAAGCTTCACGTTTCCGGTTACCTTTCCGCTGTAACGTGCTAGCATAATGTGCAGTTTACGCGCCTTAATTTACGCAACTGAAGTGTTTGTAGTGAAAATGATTTAACGAACGAAGAAAAAAATGAATGATTTCGGGGCGTATGCGTAATTTTTACAAGTGTAGCCGAAAGCTTTTACCAAAGCCACATAAAAGCACATATATTTGTTGCTCTTTGGATTTGCTCTTAAAATGTTAACGCTCTTTAAAAATAAACTTGCAGAAAATCAAATGTTCAAATATTTTGTATGCAAGATGTGGAAATGGGGAACAGCTTAGCTTTATTAAATATTTTTATTGGCATTCGGAGATTCGAACCCGTGCGGAATCTTTGGGTTCGGTTCACGGACCGGTTCCTGGATCCTTTAGTCCCAGGTTTTGGTTCGGAACTTGGATCACTTGAACAAAAAAGTATTGTTTTTTTTCGACTTATTTATTCGTTTCAATTGGTTAAAATAATATTAAATTGATATAAACATATTATTTAGCCGACATAGGTCATTTCAAATTAAAATTTAAAGTACACGTCGAACTTGACTATACTTAAAACAAGTACGAAGAATTAAAACAATTCTAAAATTCTTGTATCAATCCGAAAAGTCCCATTTCAAGGAATCCGTATCCTACCTGAAAATCAAATAGTCTTGCATAGAGACTAAAACAAGATCGGAATTGCAATGTCAGCTAAAGTACGAAAAGTAAAGTAACAAGTAACGAAAAGAAACTGAAATTACATTTCATAAAAAAACTAAAATCAATCCCGTGAAGTGAACAAAAAAATCTTATATCGAGTTATAAAAAAACATACCCTACCCAAAGACGGGATCGAGATAATTTCAAAATTGGAAAATTAGTAGACAAGTTAAGCCTCTCGTACTTGACATCGATTGAAATTGATTTCAGTCCAAATATCTCGGGGTTTTTTTTTCTGTGTAGGCACTATATCGTCCTGGAGAAGTTCTTCTATACGCGAACTAAGTTATCGCAATATTTTATAGGTCTTCGTTTTTAGATCTTTATTTTTTTTTTTATTTGATATTTATTGATATTATTTCCTAGTGCTACAAGTTGAACTTATAATTTAGGGCACTAGTCACAAAAATTATAAACATTTTTCAATGTATGCTCTCTTGGATAATTTTCGAAGAAATCTATAATATTTTTGACATTATTATTAACAATCAGACATAGTGACTCTTTGAGACTTAATTTTGAATAATCTCATTTGTAAAATTACTTAATATTGTTAACCGAACAATATTTTTTGAAGAAATGGTTCGATTAGGGCTCAGGTTCGAAGGCTCAAAAATGTAAGAGGTTCGGTTCATGGGCCGATTCGGGGAACCCAAAAAATCCGAATCGAAACAGTTTTTAGGGGTTCGATTCCGGACCGGTTTGCCGCCTTGCTTTAAACCAATTTGAAACCGTTCATAAAGTGAGATTTATCTTTTAAAAATCGAAATCGTTGGATGAAGGACCAGAAGAAAGACTTGAATAACAATTAAGAGAACCGAAGGGAAGAAACTCTGAGCCAACAATAATAAAAATAATATGTATTAATGCTGAGCTACCAAATAATAACAGAGTTTCAAGATGTGAATGTGTATCTTAGGATGATTTCAGTGCCTCGTCCACCGAAAATCTAAAACAAACTTGATCTGCGTATGTTATACACCAACTTACATTTCAATGAACGTGGCTCTTTCTCTTAAAGTTTCTGAGATCGACGCATTTAAACAGACGGACATTGCTAAATCGAATCGGCTATTGATGCTGATCAAAAATATATATTCTTTATACATACCAAAATTTTATCACACCTACATGATGTCCTTTTTAGCCATTTCTAAGGGCACAGGGTAAAAAATTAATTTATTTAATTAATTGTATAATAAAGAAGAAGTTCGATTTTAGTTTCAGTTATGAAAATAAAATTTAAAAATCTTTTAAATTAGTTTTGGACATTTTAAAGACATTTAAAAAATAATTTTGTAATCTTTAACTAACAATCAAACTGGAATGTAACTATTGTTGTTATAAAATGATTCAGCTACTGATTTTCTAGTTGCTCTGCACGGTCATCCGCCGCGTTGGCCACAAATGTTTGGGTAAGGAAATACGGACTCTAACATTCTGGTGCAAAATTACTTCACACAGTTGAACAAAGCTCTTATAAAATGTTGCACAAACTTAGTTTTTTTTTCATAACCAACAGTCAGCCAAATCAACCGCCAATTCGAATATATTTAAACTATTTGACAACCCTAAATAACGTGTACTCTTAAATAAGCTTTGGTTGGCTCTCTTCATTACAACATTCAAACACCTGTGAGAAAGCTTTTGCAGCGGCTTTTCGTTGCGGCAGACATATACAACTTTGAATGCCTGAAATGCCGCAACCACCATCAAGAAACACAAAATAAATAAATAAACAGAAGAAAAATTCAAAATACAATTAAGGAAACGCGTCAAGAGCACAATTAAACGCCCCGCAGCAGCAACAACCACAGCAGGGCGCTCTCTTTCCGTTGGCGCTGCTGGGAATGTAATGATACAAGGTGGAGCGCTTGCTCCCTGTTTCCAGCTGAGAGCATTTGCTTAAAGTGAGGGCGCACAATTTTTATTATATATGTTTATATATTAAATGTATGTGAGGCATAAGCGCTTAGACTTCAAACAAATCGCATCAACTGAGAAGAGTGCGCATCGATCGACCGCCTCACCCTTTTCAATTCACCATGCTCCCAGGCATTCGTTGAGACTGAGCCAGCGAAACTTGTTTGCCTTTCCTATTCCCGAGTTGATTTTGAGTTCAGCTGACACGATGCTTGAGTTCTGCTCGGGGATTTCTGTGGATTCGCTTTTGCTGTTTGTTTCAGTCGCGTCGTGAACGAGACAAGGTGCAAACGTGCGAAATTTTCTCGTAAAAATTTACGCCAAAATCGCGGCAACGTGGACGTGGAAAGCGACGCGAAAGACGATGCTGCCACAACGGGCATTTTGTCAGTAGCACAAAAAAAAAACACGAAAAAAAGAAAATATTGAAAATTGTAAAGAAAAGCGTCAAGCAAAATGGGGCACGACTGAAGGTGTGTCAATGTATGTGTGTGTGTGTGTGTGTGTGTGTGTATGCATATTAATTATTTAAAATAATTGCATGAAATTTTTCACAAATCTAAATATAAATGCTGGCAAAGTGCTGACAAAGTTGTTTTTTTTTCAAATAAAAACGGCATTTATAATTATGTGCTTCTTATGTCTTGAGATCCTGTGCCTGCAACGAAAAGAAAGCCACTTGAAATCGAAGCCAAGTTCCTTTGCCAGGGGGGATTTATTAGATGAGTATTTTTTTCTCGACGTCTCAGCGGTTGCCCACGCTCCTGTTGTCAATCTAATGTTAATATTTGTCTGCGCCAGTTAATATTTATGTACGCTTTTGGCCCCGAAGTGCACCCATCCCTACATTTCAGTTAGCAAAACAAACAAATAAACAAAAACACGTTCAAGTTATTCCTTGGCCTTCGTATTTATGGCCTGGTGCCTGTGCGTCAGCCTGTCGTATACTTGATATGCGTTCATGGTCTCATCCACACAAATGGACGTCAGCTGTCTGGCAATGGCTTCTGTCGCCAATTCTTAGTTGTGACTCCACCCACGTTGGAATTTGAGCTTAACAGAGTCGAGACTGGGGCAGCCACAGCATCTCACATTATCACCCAGCTAATTATCTATCGATGATGATGCCATTGCCATGCCCGTTGCTCTCTCGCCTTATCAGCCAAAGCGCGCGACTTTTTTTTCCGTCTTTTATTTGCATATTAGTTTGCTGGTTTATTTAATAAGAAATGAAAATCAAATAATATTTAGAATCGTTAATGGCATCAGTAAGCCAGATTTGGGACTGCCGAAATCAAAGGCGGAGCCAGCTTGCCATAAAGGGGAATACACATGCCCATAGAAAAACAGCTGATTTATTACTTATTTATGGTTCTAATAGTTTTGATTCGTCAGATAAGGCAAAAAGCCTTCTGAAAATAAGACCGAAAGGTTCTTGAAACAATACTGCAAAAGCACCCTGTTTTTTTTTTTTTTTTAAGTTGTGAACAAACACAAATTTAGGACCTCGAGCCGCCAAAACTCGATAAAAATACAATATACTTCTTATTTATGGCGTTGGTTATTTCGGAGTAAAATTTGTTAAAACAAAAAATTAATCGTATCGTTCATTAATTTATAATTTATATAAAGTTTTTCAAATAATTTGTCTCTTGCTATTGCAGCCTAAATTTAAAACATACAAAGTCATATAAAATATTTTAATAATGTAGTTCCGCTACATTGACAATTTTTCCCACTGTGTCGCTGCGACAAAATAATTGTTTGCGGAGCTTGACTTATCGCATTTTGCAACATACATACATAATTTTAATGTTCTTTTTGAAGCTGCAATATTTAAAGATAAGTTGGTTTTCGGGAGATTATAGTTTTATGTAGAAAAAACAAGAATTTACCAAACAATTTTAAACCTAAATTGGTAATGGTTTTAGAACCGATTATGGATCAGTTCGGTTAATGATAAATATGTAGGTTCTCTTGACTCTAGCTTTATTTTTAAAGCCTATACCAAAAAATCGTGTTTAAATCAAAAGCCAGAGTTCCAGAAAAGACTAACCAAATTTGACATAAGTTTTTATATTTTTTTTATATTTCAAAAGATTTAAATGAACCAAATCTGGTGTGACTCTTGAAGTGTATTATGTGAGATGTCCCATGGAATAAGGGGGAAAGCAATTGTCACATAAACTAACAAATAACAGAGTAAAATTTATGTTTATCTGCCACATAACAGATATTTAGAAGATGAGAAAAAACGTAGAAATCAAACTAATTTCCGCTGGGCGTAAAAATATCCGATTGAAAATATTTAAAGTTCGTATGGACTGATTTTTTTTTTTTTTTTGAGAGCGGTTATATTTTATGACATTTTTTTCTGTCTTTTCTGTCCCTGCTGGTGGCATTTGATCATATTATTAACAGACTTACTTACCTATCGACTCCAGTTTTCACATCGGACCCAGACTGCCTTCTTTTTATAAAGATTCTTTAAAAACTAAAATTTTGTTTTCAAACAATTAACTGCCAAAATAATTGAAAAGTATTGGATGGGGTCCTTGTTGAGTACATTTTTTTCAAATGATAAAAAGATGCGTCATATTTTGTTTAACGAAATGTAGCAGCAAAAATTAAATGTTTTATATCGCCTCGCAGTCCTTTAGCTTCCACTAACTGTCGACATTTCGGCAAACATTTTTCGACGATATGTTATGTGGGTTTGATGCTTTTAAAATCCGAACTCTCAAGAACGGGGCGGGATCGTGATGGGAGGAGATTGGTATGGGACTGAATTTTCTTTCCTGCTTCCATCTCTAATCTAGATATCACCTAGATTTAATATCCATGATGTTTGCGTTGCATCTGAAAATAAATTTGATTACAATTAAAATTCAAAAATAGTGTGCTATCCATTTTATGCTTATATACAAGGAAAATCGGTCATCCGGCCAACGGTGAAAATCGCTTCAGAAGCACCGTACAAACCAACCACAGGTAGTTCTTCGCTCATCGCCTCAGCCTTGACAATGACAGCCAAAGAAAACGGGCGCAAAATGGGCGCACTGTGGATGGCCCATCCGACAACAACAAAGAGAAAGAGTGCAAAATTGAAGCGCCAATGGCAACAACAACAACGACAACAACAATGTCGTTTGATGCTAGGGAAAATGGCTAAAGTGGGGGTAGCTGCGGACGTTACAACAATCAAACAAAGGGAACAAACAAAAACAGGCCAACAGCGAGCAGTCGAACGAACGGGCCAAGCCAAGCCAAGCCAAAGTGGTCGCGGCTCGGCCAGCGGGGGGCAGGAGAAAGGGGGGCGGCATGCCGGGTCGAGTGCTTTGGTTCATGGCACAAACACTCGTGCACATGGCTGTGGCTGGGTGTTTTCTCGTTGTCTCAATTTTCACGCACGTATATGTATGTGTGTGTGCGTGTGTAGTAAAACGGGTTTTGAGTTTGCTTTTGCTGCCCTGGCAGTGGCACTGGCGCTGGCATCGTCAACGGCTTTGGCAGGCAGTTGGCCAAGTCAGTTGCTCTTTTGGCTTAACGAACTGAGAACGTGCCGCGGCGATGATGGCATCGACATCCAATTGCAGCACACAGTAGATTAGACAACATCAATTTAACGGCACAGTCACCATGCCCAAGTGACATCCATTGGATGCAGGATGCTGAAAAACCGTTCAAAAGTGCGTATACTTATATTAATCCGGCGACAGAAGAAATTAACAGAGTGTAGCCAGCGGCAGCTGTTGCTCATTGTTATGTAAATGCCAAAAGTATCTCATGGATACCAAATCTGTGTTGTTGGGTGTGTGCGTCAGCCTTGACTTTAGGCTCTGTGCTGCGTCATTTGGTGCTCCAATTATTGTCAGCCACTTGAAGTCTTTAAGCAGCCTCCACTTTCAGCTGCCAGCCGCCTCGATTCCAAACACATTACGCTCTCAGCCCTGTGGAAGCAACAAATGTGTACAACCTTAGACTGATACACCTACTTACATTTTTTTTTTTTTTTTTTTTTTAGAAAGTTGCTTGGCTGCCGCTCGCCAGTCTCTTACTTGGCTTGGCTTTCATTTTGTTTGTTGTTTTCTTAAGCGGCTGTGTCTCCCTTGGCATTCTTTTCATGTCCGACGCATATTTTTTGGCTTGGTTTTTTAATTATGTTTAATGTCTGGCATTTTTCACGCATTCTTGCTTAAATGGGTCACAGCGTCTTTAAGGGCACTTGGGAAATGCGAGTCTAAACAAGCAATTCAGTTTGGGTGCAGCAATCAATCTAATCTTCAATCTCTATTCAACTTGGCGAAGCAATTAGCAACCAGTTTTTCAAAATCATAATACTACAATATAAATAATAAAAAAAGGTATTCTCATGTCTAATTGAACGATCACGTAATGAAATTGACTGTTGAATTGATGAGCGCATTATTTATATTCGCCATTGTCTGAGAGACAAGTTCCATGACCTAACTTACTAAGTTGCCGAAAGGCTGGAGAGTATTTGGAAAGACCCAGAAATATTCTCGACATTGTATTAATCGAGCTCGGAAGTTGAAATTTGTATACTTTGTAGCCATTAACAAATGGGAACAGTTGTGCAAAAGTATGTAACAGACAGAAGGAAACATTTTCACTTGATCCCTATTTTTTAAGTGAGTCTCACTCCAATCGCTCTGTATTTCCGATGCTCCATCTATCAGTTGTTCAGTTGTTTTGTTGATCAGTGGTTGTTGTTCACTTGTTCTGTTGTTCAGATGCTCAGATGTTCCGGGCAGACTTGATTTGCCCAACATTTTCGGCAATGGTTTGACTGCAGCCGGGTGCCTGCTTTTGAGGTGGCGACTAAGATTTCGTGAACAAAAGTCACGGATTTAGAGTCTAGGAGCAAGAGTCCCGGAATAAAAAAGACCATTTGAAGAGGACCATTTTCACTTGTTTTGTTTGGTGAACAACTCCTTTTTGTTCACTCACTCCGGAACAACACAACTCTACTATAAATTATGGCAGCATCTCTAGTCCAGCGTCGCAACTGCGGCGTCAGCGTGTGTGTTTATTTTATTTTCCACATGGAAGTTTAAATATTCGTATTACAACACACAAAATCAAGTGTACAGGGTATTTCGCAGTCGAGACACTTGTCTGCAGACCTCTTACTTGTTATTTAGTGACCAGCCACAAATTTTAAATTCATCATTTCGCTTTTCCAAGCCAATTTCGAAAACTTTTTCAAACTTTTCATAGCATAGGCTGTTTCTGTTTGATTAGTTTCAGGAAAACAGCAACTACAGTTTTTGAAAAATTTTGCAATTTTTTTCTGGTTTCTTTTTTTATAGACATGGACTTCCAAAAGAGGAAAATAAATTGCAGAATTTTTTGTGTTGCAAATTATTTGGGAAGAATTTCTAAATTTTCCGTTTTTTATTAAGGCTATTTGTTGTCAGTGGATTTACAAATATCGCCATAGCTTCCGTAATCCTACACCGATTCAAAAATGTAATATACGACATCACTGCCATTAAATAGGCCTAAAATAAGCCAAAGACACTTTATACTTCAAGATAATCGTTTTCGAGATATGTAGCTGAAAACCTAGAGAAATGTTTTTTTTTTAAATTTTTTTCCACAAAATTTTTACCTAAAAAACTCACGAAAATTCGAAATAAATTTGAAGTGATTAATTTTTTTCTTTGCTCATAGTACATCAATAATACGTCAACCAAAAATTTAATTGCAATTTTTTGAATTGTTCTAAATCAATTTTAAAGGTTTTCGCATACATATGAAACGAACCTTTGGAGTTTATTGGGTATGCCACAGAATCTCTTCCAACCTTTTGATTGGTTTCAATCCTCTTAACTTTTGGCCAGAAAGTTGGCCAAACCAACCACTTAACCGTCTTAAGTAAGCATTGACAAAAAAAAAATCATTAGGAATGCCAAGTGTAACTCAATAATAGGCGCTAAAATATTTGTAAATGATTTGAATATTATTGGAAAAGTTTAAGGAATATTTTATTATCATCAAAATGGTCAAATATTCTACCAGCTCCTACTGAACATCAAATCAAATTATGAATATTAATTGGTATAAATTATTTGTGAGTAATTCGACTATATTCCTATACACAAACCTTCTGACTAGAGTTTCGATAAAAAAAAACAAAATCGCTTGAAGTTCGTGGCACCAACGAATTTGGTGAATTCTAGTTATGTCTAGTGACATAAAAGTCTCTAGGGATTTCTGAGTTACCCCCGTATAAGAAAATTTAGGGGAACTTTTTCCTACCAAATTGTAATCTTACACGAATTCTGGGCTATATACTTACTATAAAAACAACTTTGATAAATAAATGTGAGCTTGGAAATAAAAACATCTTTTTTTTCTGAAAAAGCTGCAACAAATAAATAATCTATTTTATTAGTTTTAGTGATGAATTTCGATAAAAATTACACTAGTTTTCAAAATTAAATTTATTTTATAACCCACTGATGTAACTATTTTTGTTATACCCTGGAAGTTCACGTACTGTTACATTTTAAGCCATATCTCGAGTTAAAAACGTTTAATGTGGTTAAATCAACGCTATTCAAATTCAAACAATTTCGTTAAAGATAATGTTTCAATACCCAAATTTGGCTGTTAGTTTTTTAAGTGAATTACTCACAACTTTACTATTTATCTTTAGTTTTTTTCATCAATTCCGTATTTTCTTTGTAGAAGTGCAGTTCGTAAATAATCAAAAAATATTTTTTTATGTTTTCTAATTTTTAAAGAATTTAGTATAAAATATTTTATAAGCAACATTTTTGTCAAATAAATCGTAGCATTCAAACTACCATAAACCTTTAAATTCGTATCTAACTTTTCTACCTCGAGATATTTGTCTTTTAATGTAGCAGTAGCTCTCGAAAAATGTTAAAACTTAATTTTCGAGTTCGAACATAAGACAAAATATGAGACTTAATGGATTATTATTTTTGTACCCTTGCAGAGCGTACATTAAAATTTGTATAATGTTTGTTACGCATAGAAAAAAGCATCTCCGATCCTATAATGTATATATATTTTTGATCAGCATCAAAAGCCGAGTCGATCTAGCCTTGTCCGTCTGTCTTCAAAAAAATAGTTCCAGTGAAAAAACATTTTTTGTTTTCAATGTTATTTTTATTTGTTAATCGTGAATTTGGTCAGCTTCAACACCTTTTTGCTGGGATTGATAAAAATCTGAAAAAAAGCTTGGGAAAAGTTCTAAGCGAAAATCAAATACATAATATAAATAATAATAAATATAAATAAATATTTATTTTTAATTTTATTTATTTTTTAAAAATTTTTTGAGCCAGTGTAATTCGTAAATATATAAATTTTGTTGTTGTTAATATCATTTCATCCTTGGATGGTCGATATATGTATGCATGTAATACCCACAGACTTGTTTCACTCTCGACAATCTGTAAAAGCTTTGCCAATCAAAGTGAGTTTCAATTACATTGCTCAGCCAATCCTTTTGGCTTTTGTATTGTTGAATTTAAGTCAATTAAATTTCATTTCAATAATTCCATTTATGGCTCACCGTTAAATAAATTGGCTTTTATCTGGCATTCACATAGAAACTAAATCCATAAATGTTTTCCTACTGTAATTTCAGTTATTTTAACCAACCGCAAATGGCTGGAAAGGGAAATTTTCATTAGAACTGATATAGCTTAACGCCTGTGACTGACTGCAGCGAAGCAGAAATCCTTAAACCACAAATCCTCCGAAGAAGAAGTTGTATCCGATTCCAACCGCAAACTTGCATTAAACACGTCCAACCAGTTGATGAAAAGCAATAACAATAACGGTCGTATAACCGCAACCAGTACAAAAGTTATTTCGTCCTTGGCATTTGCAACAACAAGAAACAAGAAGAGAGCGACAGGGAGGTCGAGCAGCTGCTGCAGCGTAGGAAAAGTGCCAACTACAGCAAGAAAACGAAATTTATATTGAGCAGCAGCCACGTGTGCCCCAACATCCGGACACCCCAAGGCGCAATCGTGGCCCAGCGACATCAACACCATTCCTCCAACGGCAGCGGCAGCAGCGCTGGCTGTGCCAGCGTTCCCGTCATCATGGAGGGGCCCGAGGTGACCTTTCTGTTTCAATTTGGCAGTATACGCGATGCAGTTAGTGTGCCGGTTAACGCTCTTACGCTCAAGTCCCTCAAGGATATGGCATGTGATTTCATCAACACCAAGGTAAGATTCAAACGGTGGGATTGTCAAACCGGGTCACCATCTGTTGACTAATGGGCATTCGGTTAATTATGCAAAAGGGCCGCCGGGACATGTCAATATTTTTGTTACTGTCCATGCAAGCGGAATGCGGCCAAGTCAACAAAAAGTCCCACAGCTGTCTGTAGTCGATGTCGGTTGGGGTTCTCCAACTGGGGCACCTCTAGCATACGGATAGTGACTGTGTAATAAATTTCTGTGTCCGCAATAATTGCTTAATTTCATTAAGTAAGTCAAAGCTACACTACACACACACACACACACAGACACATAACCATAGTCACATTTCCGCTCTGAACGGTTATCCATGACCAATTCAATTTACTAATCCTGCAATGACAGCTGGTAAAGCGCCTACTGGTCCAATTTGGGCGGGTGGCACGCACGGCACACAACAAAATATTTGGGTATACAGAGTATTTGATCAGGTTTGTTGTGGGCACAGAAAAATTTATAAATTTTTATTGTTAGTTAATAAATTTTTAAGTTGGCTGAACTTTTGTTTAGCTCTAACTTTATGCACAAATAAAAAATCATGATTTTTGCTCTTCCAAGTATGCTATGTTTTATAATTAAATAAAATATATAATTTTTAGGAGCCTTAGTACTAATTATTTTTGTACACCTTTCACTGAGTGAATGCACAATGTGGATTATGTATGATGCTGCCATAACTGACAATAAATTATCTCGTTCAAATAAATAAATCTTAAAACAAATAAAATGTGCATACTTTGAGGGGCAAAAAGCATGATTTTTTTAATAGCATAAACGTAGTATGTGCATACGGATTATATGGGGGAAAAAAACTTGGCAAGCCCAGTTATTTTGAAGTTGGGTAGGGGGTGAGCTCCGTGCCTGGTATTAAGTATTTTAAAAATATCGAAAGCAATTAATTTGTTAAATATATTAAATAGTATTCAGAAATATAATTTATTTTTTTGTTTGCTGAACGTAAGATTTCATTTATTTTAATTTTTATGCACAAACTGTTTCGATTTTTTTTTTATGGCATTTACGTTGGTCGCCGACTTGCAAGCCGACACCAAGTCGCCACACCATTCTTAACTGTTTTTGTTAATATCCTCAGCTAAGACGCTTAACGGTAAAGGCATTTCATTATGTGACGAAAGCAAGGCTGCAAACCGGTACGAAACCAAACCTGGATATGATTATTTCAAATTTAACTTTAAATGAATACGACTGACTGTAACCAATGAACCAATGTCAAATATAAAATCTACCAATGACGTTATAGATTCCTTCGAAAATAGTCCAAGAGAACTTACATCGAAAATATTTAAAAATTTGTGTAAAGGTCTTTACATAATATTCTACTAACAAAGTTTTACAAGCATTCTCAACACTTAATTCTGTTCCTTCTAATCTAAGATCTAATAGAAATGATCAGTTCCAAAGAAAGATAGAATGCCTACACTGACGGAAAAATATATCAGTACTAAAATCAATCCCAATAAATGTCAGGAGAGGGTGGATTCCAGATTTTATGAAACCAAAGTTTTCGTACTTGCCTTAAACAAGGCAAGGTCGCCTAAATTATATTATATAATAATAGATAATGAAACTAATTGAATCGTATGAATTCATCGTAAATAAAAGAATCATATTATTTTTTTTAAGTGAACCTAGGTTCGAACCAAAACCTGGGATTCAGAGGATCCAGGAACCGGTGCGTGAATCGAACCCAAAGATTCCTCACTGGTTCGAAACTCCGAACCGAACCTCTTCTGAAATTCGGGAGGTTTGCAGCCTTGGTCGAAAGAAATAATGGGCCGAGTTTGGAAAAAACGCTAACTCTTTGATCAATTTAAACGGGAGAAGAGGTCATTCAACTGTGATTTGAGTCGATGCCATTGATAAGACAGTTCGCTTAAGACCCTTAAGCTGTTTACCTTGAAGATATGTCCAAACCTTTCAAACAGTTGTGTTAGACGGGTTTCTTTAAATGCCATTATAGGATCTAAGACATTATAATTTGCCAAGAACAATTTTTTTTTTTGCACGAAGATAATTTTTTACTGTAAAATTGTTTAATGATGCGAGTGTGTGTATATGTAAATGTGTGTATATATATATTCGTGGGACAACAAACTAAATCAATTAAACTGGGTATTTTTCTGTCGGGGCACTCGATTGCAGCGCTCTTACTTGTTTTCTAAAAAAAAACATTCGACTGTTGCCCAATCAATTTAATAATTGAGATCACATGTACGATATATATTCACATAATTTGTTTACGGTCCTGGATGATGTTAAGATAATGTGAAGTGAATAATTTTGTCGGTTTCAATTCGCTTAACTTTTGTCAACTGATCTGGTACCAGATTTAATTTGAAATGCAATTCGTAACCGAAGAAGAGTATTTCAATGTTGGTGATTTATGGTTGTGTCATCAATTGAAATGAATATCACATTTGGTTCACTCTTGTTGGGTCTTATCACACAATCAATTAAGATATGAATACGTTGTATCATATGATAGGAAGCCATATGCAAAATGAGCGTAAAATCAAGCAAAACATCAAAAGGGACATTAACTGAAATTGTCATTGTCGTCACTAAGCATACATTGGCCACACATTTTTGTCTACTTTTCTAGATACCAGATAGCGGGCTCACGTATCTATCGGAGCGTATTCTACTCTTCGTTCATGACTATAGCACACCCAATGTGCTGCACATTATCAATTCCGCAGCGGAAGTTGTGGACGAGACTTTGGTGGAAATTGTATTGACTGCAAACCGTAAGTAGACCATCCGGTAGCCGCAATCCTCAAAATGCTTTAACAATGCTTCTTGTCAACAGCCATACTATATCCCACATCGGAAATGCCAACACTGAAGCCGCACAGCCTCAACGTGCATTCCTACAAGGCGCCCACATTCTGTGATTTTTGCGGTGAAATGCTGTTTGGTCTGGTGCGTCAAGGACTCAAATGTGACGGTATGCCATGCACACTCGCACACACACACAATCTCACTAATTCCCTTCCTCTCCAACCCACCCACGTTCATAACAGGCTGCGGTCAGAACTATCACAAACGCTGCGTAGTGAAAATACCCAACAACTGCAACCGCTCAAGTGATGCCACATCAAGACGTTCCTTCACACTTCAGCCGCCCCGCAGTCCAACGGGAAGCTCACAGCAGTCACTTGTATCCAACGAGGAGTCGACGGGTCGACATGACTCGAGCAGTTCACTGGTAAAGCGCATGTCGGAGCTCATGAATGATATTATTAAGAATTGACAATGGGGGGACAACTGTGGGACACATATTTAGCTAGTGAGTAAGGGTGAAGGGTGAAGAGTCAAGGAATGATTTGGCTTCCTACGAGTATTTAAAACTTGTACTTAATTTGTTATGTCATTAATTTTATGCTTTTCATTTGAATAAATTTGCATTGAACGTTTAATGGAATTTTCCGTAAAAAATATTGTTTTAAATACTCGTAGTGGGGTTTTATCTGATTTGGTTAAAGTTTATCGAAGCTAGATTATCGAAGATAGGGAACCCATTTGACTCTAGTTGGACTTTAAAAATATGTATTATAGGGCGGATAGGTAAAGCTTACGAAGAATATTAAGCTTCTTCATTTATTCTTCTCACTTAAACAGGTTTTTGTAAAGTAAGCTGAATGATACAAAGGGTATAATGAGTTTGGGCAAATGTTGTATATAGAGTCGATGTAGTCCGTCCCTCTGTCTGTGCGAATAAACAAACTAATCTTCGAGATGGTAAGAGCTAAAGATCCTAAACTTGAAACGTAAACTCAAATATTGTATATAGAGGTGGTAAAGGTTTAGACCAGCGGTCGGCAATAGGAGCAGAAACGTCGGCAGAAGTTCATTCCGAGCAATAATAGAAAATTTATTTCTGTGTTGAGCATATTTGATGACAACTGTGAGCTTTAGCTCTAAGCTCGAATACACAACTTTTTCAATCAGTTTTCAGCAGCACACTGAAGCTGTGTCAACTGAGAAGAGAGCGTGTAGCTTGGCCACCGCTCCATTTAAATCAAGGCGGAATTATTCCAGTTGCAGCGCTCGCGGCCCGTTGTCAACTCAGAGCTTTTGCTAGCTAAGAGAAAGGAGCTTCGCTTTAGCTGCACACTAAAGAAATGTCAGCTTAACAGGGGACGCTTAGAGCTACCTCCACACCTTCCTATTAAACCATCATTTAATGAACGAGCTTTAAAGCTCTTTATTCTCTGCCTGACGTCTCTGCTCACATTGCCCACCCCTGATTTTTGAGGAATTGAAGGAAATCTGTTTTATCGATCGAGTCACCTAATTAGATATTCCCTTCCACAGAACATTCCTCGTATTACTGCTCGCCATCAACGCACCCACAGCGCTGGAAGTCGCAACGGTCTTAGCGTACTCCGCATACCACATACTTTTATGGTACACACTTATGGCATTCCCACGGTTTGCCAGCTGTGCAAGAAGCTGCTAAAGGGACTATTCAAACAGGGATTGCAGTGCCGTGACTGCCAGTACAACACGCATAAGAAATGCATGGACAAGGTACCGCAGGACTGTACGGGCGAGACGCAACTAAGCCAACTGCAGAAGGAGATTGCCGATGGGACACCGTCACGCAAGGATCGCGATAATTTCTTCCGTGAGGAATTCGACGATAGCGACTTTGAGGATGCGGACTTTGGCAAATATAAAACATCGAGTGGCACCAATCTGGTGGCTGGACGTCCGCGCGAGGCGCCCAAGGCCTTGACTAATGCACAGAACTCTCCGCCGGAGTTGGTTAATGGCGGCCTGGAAGATGGCAGCGTTAGCGGTGAGACGAAATCAAGTGATGGCCAATCCGAGCAATCGCAGTCCTCATCCTCGTCCTCACCCAGTGCCAATATACCGCTGATGCGTATTGTGCAGTCCGTGAAGCACACAAAAAAACGTGGCGGTCAGGCACTAAAGGAGGGTTGGATGGTCCATTACACCTCCTTGGACAAGGCCGTAAAGCGCTACTATTGGCGACTGGACTCGAAAACCATTACTTTGTTCATTTCGGAACAGGGCAGTAAGTATCACAAGGAGCTACCACTGGCGGAGCTAACATCGATTAAGACGCAACGTGATCCGCATCCTGACAACAATTACTGCTTTGAACTGTGCACGCCCAATCTTACCTACTATGTGGGACAGGATCCACTGTCGGGGGTGAAAGAAGAGCAAGCTGTACGCCTACCCCCACCGGACAGTGGCATTGGCAGCGATATAGCCAAGAGCTGGGAGACAAGCATTCGACAGGCCTACATGCATGTTACCAATACACGTGAGTAATAAGAATAAGACCGGATTTACACGATGAAGCAGACTTCATGAAGTTTCTCAAAAAGCTTTTGTTTGTGGGAAAGAGGTGTGGTGGGGTAGCTAGCCCCTCTACGCCTTTTTCCTACAAGCAAGATCTTTTTATAAAACTTCATCGTGTAAACACGGACTAAGTTTGTAAAGAAGTCTTTCTCTTCATTCTCCAATTCCACAGAATGCTGTGAGTCGGAGGAGCAAGTTCAGGACATGGGCCAGCTGTACCAAATCTTTCCCGATGAAGTGCTGGGCTCCGGTCAGTTTGGCGTGGTCTATGGCGGCGTTCACAAGAAAACCAAGCGCGAGGTGGCCATCAAGGTGATTGATAAACTTCGCTTTCCCACCAAACAGGAGGCCCAGCTGAAGAACGAAGTGGCCATTCTTCAGAATATCACACATTACGGTGTGGTCAATCTGGAGCGCATGTTCGAGACGCCAGAGCGTATATTTGTGGTTATGGAGAAACTCAAGGGTGACATGCTGGAGATGATTCTCTCGCACTCCCGCGGCCGTCTCAGTGAGCGAGTGACCAAGTTTCTAATCACCCAAATTCTGGTGGCCCTCAAGTATCTCCACTCGCAGAATATAGTACATTGCGATTTGAAACCAGAGAATGTCCTACTCTCCTCCGACGCTGAATTCCCCCAGGTAAAGCTGTGCGACTTTGGCTACGCACGCATTATAGGCGAAAAGTCATTCCGGCGCTCGGTGGTGGGAACACCGGCTTATCTAGCACCCGAGGTGCTGCGCAACAAGGGCTACAATCGATCGCTGGACATGTGGAGTGTAGGCGTCATCATATATGTAAGCTTGAGCGGAACTTTTCCCTTCAACGAAGAGGAAGACATTAACGATCAGATTCAGAATGCCGCCTTCATGTACCCACCGAACCCATGGAAGGAAATATCCTCAAATGGTGAGCGCGCATCTAAAGCAGTAAATCGCCGTACTAACCACTTTTCTCCTCTTCTTGTCAGCCATCGACCTGATAAACAATTTGCTTCAGGTAAAACAGCGTAAGCGTTATACGGTCGACAAGAGCCTCCAACACTATTGGCTGCAGGACAAGCAAACGTATCGGGATTTGCGTAACCTGGAGACACAGGTGGGCGGTGGACGCTACCTAACCCATGAGGCCGATGACTTACGCTGGGATTGTGCGGGTGATATGTGACCTGTATCTGGCGTTGAACCGGAACAGGTCAAGACCAATGAGATTGCTCCCAACAAAAGCTACCCAAATTGTGCCGACTGTCACCGTTTGTCCGAAAACTCGCCAAAAGTGGAAGCGATTGGCGATAAGGCATTGAAATGGGTGCGTTTTCATTTCTGTCGGCACATCAAATAGCCTAGTCCATTTCATGAAGTTCTCGATTAAAAAGGTTTATGCCAATATACTACTACATCGTGTCAGAATTTATCAAATGAATGAATTACACAGTGGAAAAGTTTTTTAAAATGATCTATTAAACGCTTTAGGAAGCGCATTTTCTAGCACTTCTGCATAGTGGGGTTTTCTCCGGGAATCCCCATAAAATTAAATATATATGCATATATAATTTGAACGAAATATAGTTAGGCCATTATTTTGTCCAATGTTATTATTGTATAATGCACATTTTGCTTAATATTTATAACTAATGCCTAATAATTATTATGAACCAATGAGATTAGTTTATTACACATTTAGGCAACTCTATATAGTACTACTACTTTTAGAAATTTCTACGAAATCCACCGAAATTTACATGATAAACTACGTTTACGCACAAATAAAAATATCATGGTTTGCCCTTTAAAGTATGCTATGTTTATGAAGATAAATAATTACTAAAAATATTTATTTCTTAGTTGCTTTAACACTTATTATTTTTGTATACCTTTGACTGGTCCGACAATCTGAGCGAATGCACAATGTGGATTATGTAAGATGAACTGACTTTAAATTATCTCGTTCAAAAACTAATAATTGAAGAAAATAAAGTATGCATACTTTGAGGGGCAAAATGCATGATTTTTTTTTATAAGAGTAAAAGTAGTAATAAATGAGATTTTAGAACATAAATCAACTTAACTTAATGTTTTTCTTACTACAAACGAGTGCTTTATTTTCTACCAAGAAAGGGTTTCTTATCTATTCCGCATTTTTCTTCGCTAAAAAATCCACTTAGTGCAATGCTCACACATGCATAGACAATGTTCATTGGATCATTGGATCTGTTGTTGTCTGACCAATGATTTTGTTTGAAAAAAAAACCTGCAACTGAACAATAAAAAAAAAATAAATAAATGGTTTTTTGGTATGAATTGGTGCTTGCACTGCCATAAGAAACTATAAAACCAACTAAGTCGTAAAAAAAACATTTCTGTTTATAAATATTAACCAAACTAATTGAATACTTTGGGTTGGACTTTAATCCGTTTTTGGTGAACTACCTCGTCATAACTCCCAAATGTCACAAGAAATGTTTTTAAGATAAAATAAAAATAGAGTAAAGCATTTTCTGCCGAAGCTTAAAAACTAAATTTTTTACGGGCGTCAAATGTTGGGCCAAAAAAATTCTGCGGAAATTTAAATCATCAATAAATATCGAAAAGAAAACCGTCTTTGTCAAAGGTTTAATAATCTTGCCAAAGCTATCTCCAACTGATCTTACCTAAAAGGTCATTTAGGATATAGATGTCAGAGGGGTTCTCAAAAAATAAGGTGTAGAGGTCGTAGCCATGATTCCGGGACTCGAGGTTATCGGAATTGAAAACGGTAAATGAGGTTATGATAAGAATTGATATTTTCTGGCCAGTACCTTAACCGAAAAAAAAAAATATTTTATTAAAAAATTGGCGGCCATTAAAAATAAATCGATTTTACAAGTTTTTTCTTGTAGTTTAGTGTACAAAAAATAGTAAAAAAATATTTTTCCTCTTAATCGATTGCAACATGGCTGATCAAAATCGGTTTAGTAGAACTGTCCCAATCATGGCTACCAGGTCAAACATGGCTTCGACAAAAACGCGCTTAAAGTTTTGAGCAACGTTAAAAAGACTCACTTTAGCAAGAACATTGCTCCACTTAAATGGCTATTTCTGCTAAACTATTTTGAATTTTTGAAAATGGTTTGAAGGGGCGAAAAGAGAAATGTCCAAGCTATAATAATAAAAAAATTTTCAAAGTCAGAATTCAGAATCTTAAGACTCTGATTCACTCAGAATATAACTGTAGATAATAGTTACAGGATTTTTCACCAAATGTTGCATACATGCTTAAAGTCGCATAATATTCGACATTGCTGAGTTTAAGAACGCTAGCATTAAAAACAATGACGATTTTCTCAGTACGACCTTTTTTTGAAAGCTATAAAATATAGACATCTGACCGGGCGATTCTTCTAACAAGTAGCCTCTATGCTAAATTTCAGCTAGATAACTTTGAGAGACTAGTTTGCGTAGAAACAGAACGGCGGGCGGAGCTTAATCGACTCAGCTCATTGTACTGATCAAGAATTTATATAATTTATGGGTTCGGAAATGAATCTTTTTATGCGTTGCAAACATCTGAGCAACAGTTAAAAACACTTTGCAAGTGTATAACAAGTAAGTTAGTCGGTCCAGCCCGACTGTAATGTACTCTGTACCTGCCAAAGTTTGTATATAGCTGATAACTTTTAAGTGTAGTGCCACACAAACTGTGTGAGTGCTGCCCATCAGGCTGACCACCTTTAATATTTGATTTGCTTATAGCTCGACTATCGTACATCTGAACGTTTCGATAAGACTATGTCACGGCCTGAACTCGGTTTTATCTGATGCATTGGGTGTTCCAAATTCAGAAAAATATTATTTTAAAATTTTTCTGAAGTAGAAATATTTTTTTAAGAATTTTTAAAAATTTGCCTTATATTTTAACGAATTTTCCGTGGCTACTTATTTCACAGCTGACGCCAGTAGCTGTTAAAATGAACGCTGTGCAAATTTGTATTTGATGTTTTGATGGCGCATATTAAGCCACGTCGGCACTTTTCAAAGTTGTACAATATATTCGACGTGCTCCCCAGCGAACGATAGGTCATTTTGAAAGTTTTTGCACACTGTAACACTGTGTTATTTAATATATTAGGTAAATCTAATCTTGTTTCAGTTGTTTCAAATTTGTTTTTTTTTTTAAATTGTAAAAGTACCCACTTAGACATTCATAGAAAGAACAAGTAATAAAACTCTCATTCGTTTATATTGGCTAATTATTTGATAAACTTATTTAACTGATAAATATATAAATATTATCATAACAAATCTGAATTGTATAAACTAGATATATCCAAATTGTCTCATATGTATGCCGCACCTTTTCCTGAGGTGTCTTTAGTCATGTATGTCAGTTTTTCTAAAGCTTTTCCTGATAACCTCAGCAACACCGCAAGCTCTTTAAATAATTTTATTTTATAGCTTTAAAGGCAACTCTTATGAATGTCACGTATAGATCCAATATACATTTGTGCAACGCTTAGCTCTGATTGAAAACAAAATAAACAATGCTTGACAATTATCTTCCTGAATGTATGTGTGTGTGTGTTGCCTCAAATCGCTGGCCTGCAACCGCTGGCACCCTTTTTCCACAGACTTGAATAACTTTTTCCAGCAGTCGCTTCACAACAGCGCAGAGAACAAGATGCAACACTGTGTGGCCAAACTGTGTCTACTGCTGGCACTCACCGGTCTCACCATAACCGAATGGGTGGAAATAGCACACTCCCAGCCCAAGGCCAAGTCAGACGATCACTCTAATCTAAAGACTTCTCCGTCCGAGGATTTCACTACGCCCAGTGATGTTTGGATTGAATATCAGCGCGAACGATTCGGTGTAAGCAATCGAAAAACCAATCCCCTGGTGGTCAGTCATGTGACAGCACTCAATACTAGTGCGAAAATTGTAGTGCCAGCCAAGGTGCAAGTCATTAATGCACGCACTAGACTGATGGTGCAGAGCTCCACTATGCCGCCAGTGGTAAGTGTGGATGTTGTGACTCCCAAAGTGGAAACCACATCGCGACGTCACTCATCTTATACACCTGATGTCGACAACGAAGAGTTAACAGCCACCGAACAGACTGCAAATGGAGAAGAGCAGGACATCCAGTTGCCCAGCATGCAGGGATTTCTGAATTTTCTCAAGACCATGCAAAGCACTTGGATCAAAAAGTCCGCCCTGAGCATTGAGAAGAAAATTAAATTACTTAAGCAGCTGCGTGACAATTTGATGAAAATTATTGGTGCGTATTTTAGAGTCTGTTAGTTTTACCTAAAATCTCAATCTCTTCACTTCACCCACCTGCGTGACAGAGCAACAATTCTCAGTTCTATGGGAACCAACGGAGCGGCAAAGACGCAAACGTCGCGGCCTGTTGGATGATTCGGATTTTGAATTTCCACCCGAGGCGGCAATCATGAGCATTAATTTTCTAACATTTGCGGTGTTTCTAATTAAATTGGTTCTGGTAGGTGTATGAGCTTAAAGATTTTGATAATTTTGTAAATTTTTTAATTATTCCAGCGAGTCGTGCAAATTGTCAAAAGCAAGCATTACAACTTTTCTGGCTTTAATATAAACACGGAGGTGGTTAGAAATCCCTAAGATATTTTCACACAGTGAAAGTGATTTAATATTTTACTAGTACATGGTTTTCGTATTCGAAATAAAAATGTAATTATAAAATTTCAATTATACCCAATTTATCAATAAATGTTAGTGGAATATGTTAAAAATTACGGACGAACTGTGCTTGAAAGTTATCGTTACGTTTTACTCCATTTTATAATTCGAATTTCTCAAAAACCCTTAATTATAAAAGTAACAACTTTGTCATGAACTGGTTTTCTTAAAGTATTTTGCAGTTTATTTAACATGGTTCTATAATGAATCGTTTTGGTAAAGTTCAAAAATTCACTTTAAATATGCGCCTTAAGTCGGAAAAAGTGCCCGTTTTAAACATTTTAAGGCATATGTTGTGGGCAACCAATACGTTTGTTTAAACCCCCTTTTATATAATCGGAAAGATATATTCTTTAGTTTTAAAATAAATTATCCCAAACAGTTCTGCGTTTTTTTTTAACGAAGATATACCATTTTGAATGTTCCCTTGCCCACAAGTATGCAATGGGTTTCGTTGAGAACTTTTATTATAACTTAATAAAAATTACTAGGCGATGTACTATTTATTGCTAAGCATACTTTTAGACAGCAAAATTAAATCTGACATTATGTAAATTCTAGCACATGTATTCAAAATAGTATATCTTCGATTAAAAGCTAAGGAATAGTAGTTTACGTTAATATTAAGGAGATTCAAATTAGTCGTATTGGTTCCCCACAAAACATGCCTTAAAACGGTCAAAGTATGCACTTTTACCTACAATAGGCTCATATCACAAAAAATCCAGCATTTTGGCAAACAGATTCGTGTTAAGCACTCGACCACTAGTTTAGTAAACTAAATAAAATTTAATTTTGTTTCCTCGTGTTATTTGTATTCATAAATATTTATGCAAAAACGTAGTAAATATGTAGAAAGTTTTTGGATGTAGATAGGTTCCGAAAACAACTTTATAATATTTTTCGCTAGTGCGGAACTTGGATGTGTCAAATGCAACAACAGATTGATAACCATTATACCAAATTCTTAAAAGCTTGGAGTCATGAGAAGTCTCTAAAATGTCGGTTACTGCCTTATTTTTTAAGTCATGTATAATATTATTCTATTATTATATATGTATAATACTTATTCATGTGCCCATCATGGCGATGAGAGTGTTTTACGTAGCTTTTCTAGCAATGCGTATAAATAGTTTGCACCATAGAAAAAAATCCACTTGCCAAGATTTTGTTAAGATAGCTTTAAGTCTAAGGAAGGACATAGCATAGAAACCGCAGACGGACAGTCAGATATGGTTATATGAACTCAGCTCGTCATGCTATTATGCCATTAATTCTCCTCCTTTTCTGATATCTTCTGGCGAAGTTAATTGAATGGCTTGAGCTCCCGCTTTATATCTCTGGTAAGGAGAAACCATTCAGCACGAGTGATTCTTCTTAAGGCAAGGTGACCTTAACGATGAGAAACTTATTCTTCGAAGTCTGTGTGTTACTTGGAGTAAGCAGCCATAACATCCGTTTTACTTTACCCTTGAGGTGCCCAACCAGGTGACCAGCTTGTCAAAGGGTGATGCAGTCAATAAAAGTCAATCGAACTCGTTTATTTCAGCAGAATATTACAGAGACTTTTGTTTCCAACTTTGAGTATTAGCATAATAAATTAAGCGAAGGGCTTATGGTTTGCCAAATTAGTTGCAACTTACTCGGAGCATATTGAATGTAAAACGATTTAATTTTGAATTCAATGCAGCTGCAGAAAACGTAACGGACCGAACATCGTTAGTTCCATGGCAGCACTGGCTTCGGGCTGTGATTGAGTAGCCCTGTGAGCTATCGATACTTAGCTATCGAAGTCATTTATTTATCGGAGGTTGTTTTAAATCCTACTTGTAAATTTTGTTACATACGTTGATTATCCTCTACCAAGGTTAATATCCATCTAGTATATTGTTTGTTTTTCTAGTTTGTACATCAATTGGGCGCTGTATTCATAGAAGCTTTTAGCACATACAAGTATGAATGCACAATGTTCATACATACATGGGGATTGATTCATCTTACCTGCCCAATACAAAAGGAGCATCACTTGCTTTTGTTTGTTTTTTTGTATGCCGATATGTAAATACGTTAATTTGACTCTCGCGAGAATACGCACCCAGCTTGTTGATGCTCATTGTGCTTGATAATGACAGAGAGACGGAGATTGATGGCCCGATTTGTGTCGTGATTTGCATGTATCTCAGTAGTCTATGAGCCGCTCAATCGTTAACACAGTACAAATTGAATCCGCGGCTTAGTGTCTCTTGAGGCGCAGTTCATTTCCTTATCAGCCGCCTGCGACGTGTCTTAAATAAACATTCATGTGCTGACACTTGCTTCTGTGTGCGTATTTTGTGAATCACGTATTTACTTACTGAGGAATCAATATATTGTGAAACAAAGAACTTTAAGATGTGGCAGAGTACCTGGGTGTTTTTGTTTGCCCTACTAACGGGAGCGTTGGCGGAATTTGCAGGTCCACGCGGTAAGAACATGTTGCTCAATTATGTTTTAGTTTTAAGGGTGTATTGTTTAAGTGTGGTTAGTGCCCGTAATACCATACCTATCAGTATATGTAGATGCCGGCTGTGCTTATATGTCTATGGCAAAGGAATTTAAATCACATTAAGTTCAAGCTTTAGGTCTTATGACGCTACGCTGTTTTGTAAATATTTGCTTGCCAGGCATCAATAACACATTCTCTCAGTAAATTTGTTATGTATGACAAAAATTGGTCATTTGTTTCGTTCTTAATGTCTATTAAGACAATTTTTTTTATATAGAACCTAATTTGTTTGTATGTTATTTATATATTTATTTGATAACTGTTTTAGCCCGCCATACTTTAAACCGAGATGTTAACACACACTTGAATGGACTTTCTCTCGCACAATGGCAAGGATTTGTAAGCTCTGGACTAGACTCAATCAATAGACAAAAAAGGTTTGTACAATTTAAATAAATAACCCTGCATAATATAAATCACATTAAGATCCTACACTTATATGTTGTACACGAGAACGAAACTATGTAAAAACTTTTTCACTTGCTTGAGGCTCAACTTATTTAAGTTTCTGGTTCTCTAACCTACTGCTCTAGTAGATAATATATTTTGGAGGAACTTTTAATAATCATAAACGTTTAAAATTCGGGAGATGGTCGCGGATCAGTTTTGAAAACAATTTACAAATCTTTTTATGTAGAGTTTTTAACAAAATCTTTTTATAAACAAGTAAGAAAGGGTGCCCGCTGTAATTACTTTACCGTACGAAACTAATAACTTTAAAGGTGAGATTTTTTCAACAACTGGGGATGGCAACTCTTTCGACTATCGTTCATCTGGTTGAAAAACGATGTATGGGGGCTCGATAAGTCATGATGAGTAGAATTACCCTAGAACATATCTCGTAAAATTATAAAATTTGTATATAATTTCCTATTAACATAAACGTATCTATATTAGTCACGCGGGAATCACGCGTGACTTCTGACCGCAGGCCATCTCAATTAAATCGCTCCTCTTATAGCAAGGTCCAATTGGGAAATTACCAGTTATCTATTGCCTTCTCGCTCTCTCTTTCTCGTAACGATGTTGTTGTTGTCGTTGGTTTTTATTTTCTTTTACGTATAGCTCTAATATCGTTCATCTGATCGAAAAACGATGTATGCGGGTAGATTCAAAATAAGTAGTAGAAATATGCAGAATGTTCGAACTATCTATCTTGAAAATTGTGGGAGTTATTTCATTTATTTAATTTCGGGGAGGCAGGGGCGTGGCAAAAAAAGCTAAACTTGATCTGCCTGCAAGTATAGAAATATATGTTCCATACACCTCAAACCTGTATCTCTTACCATCTCTGAGATCTCTTCGTTCATACGGACCAGGCATATCGACTCGTGTTGATGCTGATCAAGAATATATATACTTTATAGGGTCGGAGATGCCTCCTTCTGACTGTTACATACATTTGCACAAACCCAATATACTCTGTGTACCTTCGGTACAGAGTATAAAAACGAACGGTTTATCCGATTGTTCTTTGGAGTGACCGTTTGCCATGTTCTAATAAAAGCACTTAAAATAATTCTTACTCAAACAATTTATCTAACAATATAGGCTAGAGCAAAATCTTTTGAGCTCCGATATCACAGTTCAAAATGGCAGCGTCTCCCACGCCCAATTATTGGATACATTGCCCAACCGAGAATCAAAAGAAGACTGTGACATTGCCCTAAAGATCCTGAAATCCAGCCTTTTCGTGTACAACACTCAGTGTGTACCCCACGGCATTAGCGGTGATGATTGTCGCATATATCTGGAGAGCAAGCCACTACCCGAGGGAAGTAGCCTTAAAGCTGATTGCCAAAAGTTACTAAGCGGACAACGCAGTGGCCATCACGCCTTCAGAAGGTTGCTGGATCGGCATTACAAAAATGGTTTTCATGAGGTAAGCTATAAATAGGATTAAAGCCTATTTTTGAGTCGATTTACACATAATTCATGTCATTAGATGTTTGATGAGGACGATCTACCTGGAGCTTGGCCCATTAGTATGGCATTATATGAACCCGATACGACACAGAAAGCGGGTCAGGTGCCAAATAGCGACAATGGAAATCTTAACTTAGGTCTTGTTCAGTGGGCGCAGTTTGTGGAACACGATCTAAGCAAGCCCGTTTCACAGTCAATGGGTAAGTTATTATTCCGGAAAATATATATGGGACCGAGTTATGGGGTACACAAAATAAAAAAGTACGAAATTCCTGTATCTAAATGATAAAAAGAGCACGTGAAATTAAATTAAACATTAAGATTGATAACAAACGGCTACGCCTCCAAAGAAGAAAAGGGCGGGTATCAAGATATTCAAACCCGATTCCACACGTCTTAAATTACGGTTTCTTTGCGGGTCCAGAGATTCCAGAATCTCATATTAGTTGAACTGAACTAAAAGTATTCCATCAATAATGCAACATTTAATTCCTTTTTCAGTCTTCTAAATTAACGTAGTATACTTTTAGGTGCTTTATATCACGTTAAAGAAGTATGGGTTGCGTATTATTTTTAATATGTCTTTAATCTGATTTTTTTTTTTTTTCAGCCAATGGATCACCGATAGAGTGCTGCAACCGTGATCAAAATTCTCTTCAGCCCAGGTACCACCATCCAGTCTGTGCCCCAATTTTATCCAAACTCACCGGCAAATACGGACGGCCGAACTGTCTTAACTATGTTAGAAGTGCTTTGGCTGTAGGTAGCTGTAACTTTGGCGCTGCTGAGCAGGTGAGTGGGACTCAAATACAATAGATATGGAGATATGCTAATAGATATGATTCTAGCTAAACCAAGCCACGGGCTATTTGGATTTATCCCAGCTGTATGGCTTTACGTCTGCCGCCGAGAGAAGAATGCGTACTTTAAGTCATGGTAAACTAAAGTCCACTTCCCATGGTTCACATCTCAATGATCTGCTACCCATGACAACGGATATCGAGGATGAAGGACACAAGCACACCTTCTGTGCCTGGGGTGCCAGTGCGAATGCTACGTGCTTTGCGGCCGGTGACTCGCGTGTTAACAGCAATCCTTACTCCATAATGATCTATACAATCTTCATGCGAAACCATAATCGTATCGCTGCTGAGCTGCAGCTTAAAAATAAAGGCTGGAGCGATGAACAGCTATTCCAAGCGGCCAAGGCCATCAATGTAGACATTTATCGCCGTGTGGTCATGGACGAGTGGTTGCCGGCGGTGCTGGGTACTCGCCTGGCTGCAGAGGTCAAAGCCACACCGCCCTTAGCCAATGGCCAGCGTCCTTCTGAAGTATCCAATGCGTTTGGTGTAGCTGCCATTCGATTTTATTTTTCGATGCTGCCCAATGTACTGCACGATCTGACCCACGGAAGCGATGAGGAGACGAGTAGCAAGTAGGTGAAGTCGCAAGTCCAAATCGCACGTCTCTAGCTTTTATACTTTTAGCCAAGTTCTGCCGCTGACAAACCTGTTTGTGCTCAAGGATGAAATATACAAGCCGCGACTGCAATATACGGCCAAGAAACTGGACGAGATCCTGCATAGTTTGCTCAATCAGCGGGCAATGAAAATGGATGCCTCCTATGCGGGTGGTGTAAGTCAAGGGTTCAGTCTCCCTGTGCCTTGAATATTGTCACTGTTCTCTGTTATTTTCTATTTATGCAGATTGTGTGGCCCGAAAACAGCAAGCCAACACATGCCGATACATTGGCATTTGATATTCAACGAGGACGAGATCATGGCCTGAAGCCGTACTACAAGTACTTGGAAGCGTGCAGTAATATTCGTAAAGTTACTGGTTGGCAGGATTTCGAAGCTATCATTCCAAAAGATGTGAGTAAAATATAAAATTTTTTATATTGACGGATTTGCCAAGAAGGAGAGGTAAATTTAATAATATGGAATTCTACAAGTTTTCAAATATTCTTCATTGAGATTATTCGATTTTGCTAAAGTTCAAAGCAATATTCCAGGCTCTATATACACTCCGCTTCTTAAGAAGACGACTTCCAATATGTTTGTAATTAACGAAAATATCAAGGGCGTAGCCAGCTTTCCATAAAGGTGGGGGCAAAAATTACTTGAATATTTTTTAAAAAATTTTACGTATACGTAATATTAAATTCGTGCGTTCATTTTGTCACATTGCACACTGGATCCGCTTGTATGGAGCAGCATCCAAAAATACTTCTAATGGAGGAACAGGGTTAAAATTTTGTTAAAGTCTCTAAAAAAATATTTTAAAACTATGGTAAGAAGATGAATATGATTGACCCTTCCCTTACCTCCTCCCACCCACCTTTAGAGGGCTCAAATTTTGAACATGGCTCTTAAAAATATTTAAAAAATACGGTATGAAGATAAAGGTGATTAAAACCTTTGGCGCTGGTTGTAATTGGAACAATTGGAATAGAGCAAAATAAACTAATGCAAAAAACCATAAGCCAACGGATATTATATAACAGATTATATTTAAGACTAATCTTATTACCTTCTATATCATTCAAAGGTTTTGGATAAACTAAAAACCGTCTACCAAAGTTGGACTGATGTGGATCTCATTGTTGGTGGTATTTCAGAATATACCACAAACGGAACTGTGGGTCCTACCTTCAGCTGCATACTAAGTATGAACTATTGATCTCGGACTTTTATCATAAATGCATACTAAGTAATATAATTCTCTTTTAGCTGAGCAATTCTCCAAAGTCCATCAGCGCCATCAGCAGGAGCAGTCGCCTGTGCATGACTCTCTATTAAAGACTTACCGCGGCATAAATGGAACCCAACTTTTGTGTCTGAACTCGGAGCTAAAAACCGTACCGCAGAATATTTTCCAGTTGCTATCCGTTAGGTTAGTAGATTGTCATGATCAATGAGCTTTGCAACTTTAAAGACAATCAGGAGTCACACGCCTGCATACGTACAAACATACAAATGTTTATGATAATAACTCACCTGTCAGCAGAGACAGCTGCTATCAACGCCCCAAGAAAGTGTGACTGAGTCATGCAACAGTACACAAGTTGATTTACTTTCAGTATTAACTTAAGTATTTTTGCGATAAGCAACTGAAATTAGAGGGTGACCCAAGATTTAGGCAGAGAAAACACTGGCTTATAACTTACAATTGTACAATACATGTTTTGAGGGATACAAAAAGTAAACAGTACAGTAAACAGTTTTGTAAAGCATTTTGTTAAAACGTTGATCAAGTAATGTTGATAGAAAACTTTAGATAATAATGAATGATCTTAAATTTTCAGATGTTTGGAGTAGCTTAAGCTGTATATTCACTTGTCTGAGTGCTCATATAACTTTCTCATTTCGAAATGTAATGAATCTAAGTACAATTCGTCAAAATTAACTGGTTTCTCATCTGAGAATTTGCGCCATCTCACAACTTTAGTTTCAGAGTTCAAATAAACTTTTGTATTTTGTAAAACATTTTCATGATCATTTTGCATACACCTTGTACTACAAGACACACCACAGAAAAAAAAAAAAATAAGTTAAAAACCCCCCACAAAACCTTTTTTTTTGGGGGGGGTTTTTTTTTTTTTTTTTTTTTTTTTGGGGGGGGAAAATAAAAAAAAAAAAAAAAAAAAAAAAAAAAAAAAAAAAAAAAAAAAAAAAAAAAGAAAAAAAAAAAAAAAAAAAGAAAAAAAAAAAGAGGGAGAGAAAAGGATATAAATAGAACAAGTTTTGGGGGAAAAAAAAAACTATATACAATTAGAAAAAAGATAAACGAAGATAAGTGACATGACTATCAAAGCTAGATATTACACGACTAGGCAATGACGTATTCCACCAAATATTGTCACTTTCGGGGGTGTCCCGGAAATCTCTAGGGATTTTTGGTTTTGCATTTCAAATTTAAACTGTTCGACGTAATATGTGAAGTGGCACAAATATGTTGAGTCCGACTAACCAAGCCAAATATATTATATTGGAACGGGGTTTCTTCCACATAATCTGGTAACTATACATATGAATTCATTCAATTTTAGTTCGAAATGCAACATTTTATACGAAAATCTCTAGAGGCTTCCGAACTCCCTGATTAGAACCTTACAAAAAAAAGGATTCAAGATCCATTTGTTCTTAAATGAGTAATAGAGGACAAATTAATTTTACGATCAATTTATTCGAGTATTTTAGGACACCCATGTCTTATTAATCTTAATATTTTTTCTTTTTATTTTCAGAAACCGCTTGGTTAACTGTGACCATATTGTGTAATTGGTGAGCCAGAAGCCCAATTATGAATAACAGACGAATTTTAGCATCGTTATTATTAACATTATGTTCCTAAGCCAAAACAAAAAATACCAAATTACCCTAACCTGACCGTTAAGGTAGGCTCATTAAAGATTTTAATATGGATAATACAAGTGTTTTTTAATCTGCAAGTAACGAGAAGTTTTATACAAAAATTATGGAAAAAGAACGTATTGATTTATTAACCAATTACATTTCGCCAATACGCTACTGATAACTAATGTTACGCACATTTAAAAGCACATTTAAGGAACCTATGTTAATAGACTGTGGGGCACAAAAAGTCCCCGTTCACGCTCACATGTGGATCTAGTTTCGAAAAAATTTTTGATTGTTTATTTAAAGAACAAGCTTTCCTCAAAATTGTGCCAAAATTTATTAACACTTGGACCATTATTCTGATAAGGGAAAAATTGTTTTCTGTGGCGCTCTTTGCCATATTTTGCAAAATATAAAAAAAAAGATTGTCGCGTGTTTAAAAAAACGTTTTTGATAGTTTGGAACCTCTGCTCCTGGGAAATCCAAAAATTTTTGATTGATATGCTGACCTACAGTAAATACCCAACCCCGGACATTGATAAGCTACCTGCTCTGGCACGTTTTGCCCCCGCGAATATTGCTCTTTCCGCCCTAAAAAAACATGGAAAAAGTTATGCCAAAAAGTTCCTACTAGATAAAAATTTAATTTTAATTTTATCATAAAAAAAATTTTTTATTATTTTTGATAGATTTGATTCTTTACTATAAGACTGCATTCCAATAAGACCCTAAGTAAGGTCTTAAAATACTCAACAGACCTATAAACGCTCTAAAATCAATTACAAACATAACAAGTAAGAAAGTCGGTCAAGCCCGACTGTAATATACTCTGTACCTGTTTGTACCTGTATTGCGGTTCGATAAGTAATGATGAGTAGAATATATGCCTAGAAGGTTCGAAACACATAACTCTAAAATTGCGGGATATTTGCGGTGTTTTTCAAATTGCGGGGGTGGCAACTCTACTATCGTTCATCTGATCGGAAAACGATGTATGGGAGCTCGATAAGTAATGATGAGTAGAATATATGCCCAGAAGGTTCGAACAACCTAACTCTAAAATTGCGGGATATTTGCGGTGTTTTTCAAATTGCGGGGGTGGCAACTCTACTATCGTTCATCTGATCGGAAAACAATGTATGGGGGTTCGATAAGTAATGATGAGTAGAATATATGTCTAGATGGTTCGAAACACCTAACTCTAAAATTGCGGGATATTTGAGGTGTTTTTCAAATTGCGGGGGTGGCAACTCTACTATCGTTCATCTGATCGGAAAACGATGTATGGGAGCTCGATAAGTATTGATGAGTAGAATATATGCCTAGAAGGTTCGAGCAACCTAACTCCAAAATTGCGGGATATTTGAGGTGTTTTTCCAATTGCGGGGGTGGCAACTCTACTATCGCTCATCTGATCGGAAAACGATGTATGGGAGCTCGATGAGTAATGATGAGTAGAATATATGCCTAGAAGCTTCGAACAACATAACTCCAAAGTTGCGGGATATTTGAGATGTTTTTTGAAATTGCGGGGGGTGGCAACTCTACTATCGTTCATCTGATCGGAAAACGATGTATGGGGGCTCGATAAGAAATTATGAGTAGTATATATGTCTAGAAGGTTCGAACAACCAAACTCCAAAATTGTAGAAGATATACGATTTTTTTCGATTTGCGGGGGAGGCAGGGGGCGTGGCAAAAAAAAAAACTAAACTTGATCTGCCTGCAAGTAAAAGAAATATATGTTCCATACACCTCAAACCTCTATCTCTTACCATCTCTGAGATCTCAGCGTTCATACGGACAGACAGACGGACAGACGGACATGTCTATATCGACTAGGCTGTTGATGCTGATCAAGAATATATATACTTTATAGGGTCGGAGATGCTTCCTTCTGGCTGTTACACACATTTGCACAAACCCAATATACTCTTTGTACCTTCGGTACAGAGTATAAAAACTGTCGTAGCTTTCTTTTATAAATATTAAGAAAAAACTTTGTTAACACTGGAAATAATATTATTAAATTTGAAGTCATTATTCGATTTTAGTTCAAAAATTTAATTTCAGAACATTTATATTAATATTTTTCTAGCATTTCTATATTTGAGATTTATTTGTTCTAAAACTTATAAATAG
Source organism: Lordiphosa mommai (assembly GCA_018904225.1). Lineage (NCBI taxonomy): Eukaryota > Metazoa > Arthropoda > Insecta > Diptera > Drosophilidae > Lordiphosa > Lordiphosa mommai. The sequence goes on from JAEIFT010000083.1 coordinate 646,949, forward strand.
CATGCAAATTTTTTAGAAACAGTTTAACTGAACATTTCACACTTGATTAGCACAATGATTTTTTATAAATAACATATTTTTTCTGATTTTTAGGCTAACTCTGAACCTAAGAAAAAATTTGTCCGCTTAAAAAAACGTTCGTCTTTTTATTAAAATAATTTTTCTCTTTTTATAAGGCGAATTTTTCTAAGTGTAAGCTTAAATGCATATGTAAATATATATATGTATATTGATCTCTTACCAGTCGAAAAGTATATTTGTAATAATCAAAAATCAGTAAGATTAATAATTAAAATCCGAAAACGTACCGGTATTAGAGATTCGGTATGGTACCGTTTCTTACGGTTTCTATAATAACGGTTTTCGGTTCTCAAGCAATACCGGTATGTGCCTCCGGATCCAGTTAAGGTATTTTTTTCCCGGTAATAATTATATTAAATGAATAAAGTTAGAAGACCCTGTATTACTTTTTTAATGAAGCAGATAGATTTGTATATTTGTATACAGATTTGTATATATATACTACTAACGATGGAAAAGCCTATTAAGCTGCGATAATGATTCAATGTTTAATGGCCTCTAATGGCCTTTAAGAGTGCCGATTATGTCTGTAGTTCTAAGAGTCGTACATCAACGATTTAGCAGCAGTAGATGTAAAGATGCCGGCTGCGTGAAATCTCTTATTAAGCACACGACTTTTGCATAGCAGTCAGGGAACTACTACTACCAGCTAACTCTTTCAACGGGCCGTAGAATTTCTGGTGAATTGCTGACCGTTTGTTCCAATTGATACTAAAATTCATATTGCCCAGATATTTCTGGCGAGACTCCCATTCAGCTAAAACGTACACACAAATATCGAAGTAAATATATAGTATATCTTCTATTTTACAGCGAGCTCTGGTTGATAAGATTGCCAACAATACGGGCAACCGAAGCAAACACAGAGATAAAATAAACTTTTGCTTTTGTATTTGGACTCTTTCGAAGTACTGATAAAATTCAACTGGAACAATTTCAGGCAATCAATTTATGCAGTCGGTGTACGAGGAACCAGCTGATATCATTCCGTTGGTCTCTGTCATTGCCAGTTTTAGTTTGATTTTGATTCGCGGCGGGTCAGTACTAATTTCTTTGCGTGATACCAATATAGGGAATCGAGTAAAGTCTAAGGTAATTGCTAATTGCTATTAGTAGCGATTCACCCAACATGTGTGACGCACGAATCAAGATCTGAGAGATAAAACAAAGATTACAGCCAGAGCATATGTTCTGATTTTTGGGTATTGTCATTAAGTGATGTCATGTTATTAACTAATCTTAAATAAATAGCGCAATGAAATAATTGGAATATAATCATGGGCTCAACAGGGCCACAGGCCTTTATGTAATGTGCCTTCATTAAAGATTGCTTCATGTGCCAAGAATTTCCTGGCCAAAATGTGATACTGGCAATACATAGGCCCTGGTAGTGAGGGCCAAATGGCAAAAGTAGTGCTTAATTTTGTTTATCTAATCAGCGCCAGGCAGCTACCATAGAATCACAACCACACAGGTGAATTCATGTGTGTGTGTGTATGCATATACCGTAAATGAGTGTAAATACTCTATAAAATGTAGTATCAACACTAGAATCGAGTTCTTATTCAAAATAGGTATTCGGTATTGCTTTGATTTCATTTTTCGTCGCGCGACACTAAGTCACTTTTATGCTATTGGATTGAAAGTTACCAGACAATGGTTAAGGAAGGCTACAGAACCTTAAAATATTTCCGACATATCGCGGTAATGCAAAGGTAATCTTCAAAATAGCTACGATGGATAAGGAATATATATATACATATTGAAGAGTAATGTATACAATTAAGGGAAAGCGAAATTTGTTTACTTTTTTTTAACTCGATACGTTTCGATTCTTGAGTTATACGAAAAGTGCGGCTTTAAGTATCTATTTAGAAAATACAATTCCTAGCCCTATTTGAACTTTCCTTAAAAGCACAGCATAATATTCCCAAGTAATTATAAATACATAGTGTGCTTATTTTTACATAGAAATTGTAGTACTTGGATTTGTTTCAATAACCGTCAAAGTGGTCACATCGTTTATTAAAATGTATATTCAAAAGTTTATATTTGACTATTACTCATAATAACCATATTTTATCAAACTAATGTCCAAATTATATTGGTATTTATCGCAATGGATCAATTGTACATTCGATGATTGCAATCAACTCAAATGATAGTCAAAACGCCAAATGAAATCAAAGCTTTGTTGGTTTAAGTTCAAGAAATGTCTGCGCCATCGTAAAAAACTGCTAACTACTTAGTAGATGAGTTTAAACGCGGCCGATCTTCACCAAATAATGAGCCTCGTTCAATTATCATCACCATTAAAAAAAAACTTAAATATATATAATAACTTAACGATCCGCGAGTAAAAGTGTGGGAGATTGTTGTGGCCACACGCTTATCAATCGGAAACGAGACTTAAATTTTAAAATTATAAAATACATTTATAATTACTCGTTTTGGCTCAAGCAAAAGGTGTGGCGTTAAGGCGCACCGCGTCTCAGCGACTAGGCGATCGTAAAACAAAATAGAGGAAAGCAAACATCGGCTCAACCAAAGCTAAAATATCCTGGCAGTTAAAACTTTTTAGTTTCTATTTTGAACATATTTTTGGAATGCTTTTTAGCTCTTTTTCGAAGCATATTTTTATCAATATTGCGCTCCTTAATTTGCAACGTATGATGGTATTTGGTATTACAGTGTTTAGCTATTGAAGGATGTCGGCTTTTAAGTTTTTTCTGGTTTAATTTATAATAAATCTCGCCATGCAAATTTTTCCTCGGTACTACTAGTTTTCCATATGCTCAATTCACAGCATGCCTCGAAACGGCTATGAGAATGGTGGCAACTCCAATGTCCGGACAAACGGAGGTTATGAGGAAGTTAAGCCAACGTATGCGTTGGAACATTTGGCCACTTTCAAATTAAAAAATGAAGCTGAAGTTAAACAACCGAAGGAAAAAATGAAACTTCTCATTGAACTGGATAAAACTGGCGGTGTTTGGCCGCATAAGATGTTTATGAGCTTCAATGGACAATGGCTGGTAATGCTGGACAGCGAAATGAAAGAGATTGAAAACTTTCCTGGAACGTTGGTTACAGAACCGACGGCATTCGTAAGCGAAGATCCGAAAGAGGCATTTAACAATATTTTGGTATTTTCCGTTCCTGGCACCACTTTGGGCAATACTGAAATGCACATATTCCAGGTAAACTCGGTGAATGCCAATAGAATATTTTATCAGATAATCCCCATGCTCTTTAACTTAGGTTGCCGATGTGAGTTCGGTGCATTTGGTGGAGGATCTCAGGCAGCTAAGCACGGGCACACCCGTGACGATAGACCGCAACAAAACACCCATTCGTTTACCCAAGCCCGATCGGTCCACTAATCAGCAGGCAAAAGATCAGTATGGTATTGCGGCAGCTGTCGCTGGAATTGCTGCTGAGAAGAATGCCCAGGACAGTGAGCAAACTGAGCGTGATGTGCAGGTGCTCAATCACTGTTTCGAGGACATCGAGCGTTTTATAGCCAGGCTGCACTATGCTGCCGCGGCTCTAACCGAGCTGGAATCCCGCAAGGAGGAGCACAACCCCCATGGCGAGGGTCTGTTGGTGCTGCGCTCGCGTCCACCGATCGAAAGCGAATTCCACGACATTCTTGCCAAAGTCAAGTTGGCTCTAAACTATTTGGTCAAGCTACAAAACCATTTTAACAAAACCACCGATCCCGTCCATAATGTTTTCATTTCGCTGCAAAGCATTGTGGGTGTTTGCAACGATGTTTATTCAAAAGCCAACTTGCCACAAGGAGTTGTTAATCCGCTGCTGCGCAGAGAGACGGTTACCTTTCTGAACGGCTCTCTGGATTCCAATGAACGGCAATTGTGGCAGAGTCTGGGCACCAATTGGACTGTGCCAAAGGATCAGTTCAAGGACCACAAAGGCTCATATCATCCAATTTTTTATGATGACTGGTCACCGGACTGGGTTGTTGACGAAGAAGTCCAGTATTTACCACCTGCACTGAAGAAAACACCAACGCCAACATCCACACCGCTGCCTCCGAGTCCCGGCAGCAATCGTACCTGGCTAAATCGTTTGCTAAGCCGCAATGTAAATGTGGCCGAGGTCATTTACAACAAGTCGGCCACCAATGACAAGGAGCTGAATGTCACAAAAGGCGAATATCTGGAGGTAAAGTATTATACACTAAGAAAAATATCCGTGTTTTTCGTTTAAGTCCGTTTTTTCTTATACTGAGAACGGCGGGCTTAAGGTAAGAACGCTTTTATTGAGACCGGACGTTCCGCGTTTAAGAACCATCAGGTCTTATTTTTGGAACGGGAAAAATTTTATTACTGACCCTCTCCCCCGCACTCCCAACGTTCCTTCCTTTCTTCACTTATATAACCCCTTATCTAAATCAAATGCCACAAAAAGTAAGCAAGTTTTCGAAGGTTGCGAGTTTTTTTTTTTTTTTTTTTTTTTGGGAATTGGACCCTTTACGTTTTTCCATATAACAGTCTCATACAGTTCCACCACCGTACCAAGTTCAGCTCAGTGTTAAAGAGAGTCGGTTATTTTTCAAGAACCATTTTAAGAACGTATTTTCTCAGTTCGCTCGTCGATTTAGAACGGATGGTATACTTTTGAGAACGTGGGTTTATTTCAAGAACTGAAAAAATAATAACGGATTGGGTATAAAAGTAAGAAATTTGTGCTGCCTTTTAGAATAAGACTAGACCTATAACCCCTCATTTTCCTACCTAAGTTGTGGATTTTGCGAAATTGGAAAATAATGTTAAACTACACTAAATTTGAAGATGATCAGGTTTCACCTTAAACCCCCTTATTTTTCAACCTTGGGGGTGGATTTTCTAAAAATCCTGCCTAGGTGCTTACTTTTTAGCTTTGTAGCTCTTACCGTTTAGACTGTGCGTTAATGTTTAATATAAATTCTGTCCGTTATTATTTGTATTTAATTCTTGCAACGATTTTACTAGATCATTGATGACTCTCGGAATTGGTGGAAGGCACGAAATTCGTACGGCAACATTGGCTACGTCCCGAACACCGTGTTAAAGCCATATAACTTTGAGATTGGTGCCAGTCGATCCTTTGACACGGAATCAGTGGTATCCGTGCCCGTGCAGGAAAATGGCGATTCCAGCGAGGCTAATAATCCGCTTTATCGCAATACAATGGCTCTGTACGTGCCACCCACAGACCGTGAGTCACAACAGCCGGTGGGCAAGAGCATGCCGCGTTCCTATTCGATGCCTAATGTGCCCGTCCCTCCGCCCATGCCACCACCAAGCGAGAGTGAAACCCCAACTCCCACCGGCACGCTTAAACGTAACATGGCCGCAGCTGGAGCACTAGCAGGTAAATTGCCAAATGATCTTGTCTGCTAACTTAGAGTAACCCCAATTTTTTCCAGCCATGCGTGCTCGCAATGACTTCGAAGCAGTTGACGACGCCTACTATCTGCAGGATGATGTCAACGACGAACTGCGCGTCATGCTGCAACAACGTCAGCGCCGCAGGGACCTCGAAATCCTAAAGACTCCTGAAATCTACATTAACCAGAACTCAAAGCCCAAAGAGGTAGAGGAATGGCTACGTGGCAAGGGCTTCTCGGATCAAATTATCATGCGATTGCGCACACTTTCTGGCGAGGAAATGTTCGCCCTCTCGGCGCATACAATCGAAAGTTACTTTGGTCAGCGAGAGAGTCGTCGACTCATTTCACAAATCGTACTACAAAAGAACTTTTGCGAGGTGAGACATAATATGAACGGTAATCTATGCTGATCTGCACTAATTCATGTACCTTAACTTTATTTCAGTATAAAACAATTCGCTCATCTGAGCTTAATGCTAAGCTGGCTCGTGCTAGGCAAAAGGCTGACCAATCCAACGGAAATCCCAATGAAATCTTTTAATTCTGGCCCCATTCCGTTGAAGTTCTGTTTTGAATTGTATTCTAAGCAAATCAGAACACTCCAATAATGGCAATATATGATTCCATGTTTTGTCTAGAATCCTTTCAAGTTTTGCCATTTATTTGTGTATTCGTAATATTATTTTCATTTATTTTGAAAACCGTATACCAGTTATAGTGAAATGTGTACGTTAGAGTGTTGATGATGTTTATTATTCCAAAATAACTGCGGATGTTAGTGTGCTTTACTTAAGCAGCATTTATTTTTAGCTAAGAGACGCCCTGGGGTACACACATACGTATTAATAAAAAATATATATTTATATAAATTATCTTCATATATTCTGTTTTGAAGTTTCTTTTGGTTCCTAAAAATTGGGATGTTGACACGGTAATCATCAAAGATACAAATAAAAAAAATTAAATCGTGTTGTTAATTAAGGTTTCATAGTCCAACCATTTTATTCAATTAAAATAATGTAAATATATCAGATGCAAACTAAATGGATTCAAATCATGGCTACAGACACGTACAGAATCAAACCCCTCGGACTGTTTTGGATTGGGTCCCTAGAAAAGGACAACAAATCGGGCCCTTTAAATAAAAAACCTTTTCAACATTTTTATACTCTGTACCAAAGGTACAAATACTATATTGGGTTTGTGCAGAAGGAAGAAACTATATATATTCTTGATCATGGTCAATATAGCCATGTCAGTCTGTCGGGATGATCGAAGAAATCTCAGAGAAAGTAAGAGTTAAAGGTTTGGTGAGTATGGAACAATTTGAAAAAAAGTCATATAATTTTGAAACTAGATTGCTCGAACCTTTTAGACCGTTTCCCGTTCAGATGAAGGATAGTTGAGTTTATTGAAATCAAAAATCGTAAGTCTGAAAACCGTTCGAAGGCAGAAGGCAGCATCTACGACCCTAAAAGGTATATATAATCTTTATAAAAGGTCCGCTCGTATGAACAAACAAATTTCAGAGATAATAAGACATGTATGGAGCGTAGGCAGATCAAGTTAACTGTTAATTTTTGCCACGCGCCTGCAAGCCCCCGAAATTACAAAAAAAAAAAATTCGCTTATCACCCAGAATTAAGTAAGTCGGTTGGACTTATATAGTAATTAGCCTAATTTATCTATCCTCCAAGTTTGGGAACGATCAGATGAACGAGAGTCGAGTAATATACAAAATAAATAATAATAATGCTGGGCAGTTAAACTTAAAAGTAATTAGTTGTCGAGCTTGACCAACTTTATTAGTCTATCTTAAACGTTTTCTCATTAAGCAAAGAAGGCGGAAATTGATGTTAACTCACATCAGTTTTATTCTGATTTGTAACAGATAAGTGCGGGAATAAATGTATGTCACATCTGTACATGTAAAAATGCCTTTAAAAAATCAATTGAATTTCGAGTTTGTCCAGTTAATGTTGCCCGTCCGAATGCTTGTTTTTTTTTTTGGTTTAGAATGAATTAATTTTGCAATTACGCGCATTTTGCTAAAAATGCGTTTGCCGCTAACAAACTGGTCCATGAATTGTTCAGGGTTTAACAGACAGACAAATCAATTCATTTATGCCGAAATGTATTTTAAAACAAGTTCTGAGTATATTTTGATTGTTACACTAACAGACATTTTGGTATTTGCCGAGTTAAACTCGAAGAAAGACTCCTTCGTCGACTGGAAATGTCATGAGTATATTTCCTAATTTAATGTGTGCTAGTACACAGTTTGAATTGTTTAATTAATGAATACAATTAACCATAACAGCGGTCACGCAGACGCAGCTACACATTTTGTAATGTTTTCGAAAGAAAACCTTTCTAGGTCACAGCTGGCGCTTTCATACAAAGTTGTGTCGCATTGCAAGGAAAGGTCAGCGGGTTACATGCGACGATATGCTTGAGAGTTCACTCACTTAACAATAAAACCAATAGCGTTAAGCACACATTGCCAAGCATTAGATATGCGAGTCCTATCCAAAAACGACAAATGTCTAACATAAATTACATAAAGCATAAAAAGCTGCGACTGAGCATTTTCAATAGCGCGGTCTGCGCACCACCACAGGCATATAAATTAGAGCAGAGCAAAAAAATAAGCAAACTTCTTTGATTTACACACTCGCAGTCGCAGTCGGGCCAAAGCTAACGCTGCACTGCCTACGTCACTGCCTCGGCTCCAGCTCCAGCTCGAGCTCTCAACTGGCTCAGGCCGTTGGTTACCGCTGATGCGGATTCGTTATAAAAACCCCAAATTCAGCGGCAGCCCAGTTAGTTTGCCTTGGGCCTTGCCACAGATAACTAACCAACCAGCGAGTCCAGATTGTGGATTACCGTTAGTCAGCCTATGCTTTATGGGCAGGTGTCGACTTGAGCGAGTGTCAGTGGCTAATTAAACTGTGAATTGTTGTTGATCGAGTTAAATGTAATCGAACGAAAACACATAAATTAAAAAAACATTTGCCCACCTCAGCGTGGAATTCGCGATTGCGCAGTCAAAACTGGTGAATTGAAAATAAAGTGCTCAAAACCATAAAGTGAAAGAGATTAATCAAGTAAACGATTCACTGGAGAAAGAATTAACGTAAGTCACTTAACTATGATGACATGAAAATGCAGAAAAAAATTTAAATCCTTTTTTGGTTAAAGACACTTTTATTATCCTTGAATGCTCTTTCTATGAGATTGTGAGAATAATATGTAATATGTTAAAAATTTTCGAAAATAATTGTAATCGTCCTGTATTACTATTTGATCCAAAGGTTAAACAAATAAAAATAAGTTACAATTAAAAAAGGAAATAAAAAAATCAACAAATCGCCAAACGATCAAACGATCAAAGCCACGGTATATATATATAAAAATCTAACGCAAGGGCGCAGCAACAGCAATAAGTATTTTACCTTCATTTTCAAACATGCCATCAGCAAATAAAAACAATTCACGCAATTCTTGTTGTGTACACAAACTAAGTCTGGTACTAATCAAAGAATTCCAGCAAAACAAGGGTCTTCTATCAACAAAAAACAAAAAACGAGAAGGCAAAGCTAACTTCGACTGTGCCGAAGTTTTAATACACCTGAAAAAGTTTACTCCAACTGATTTAACCGGTAAAATATATATAGGATATAGATATCAAATATTTAAAATTTTTAAATCATTAATAATAAAAATTTGATACCATAAAAAAAACTTTTCTTAGTAAAACACATTTTCCGACCGATCGGTCCAATGGCAGCTATATGCTATAGTCATCCGATTTTGATAAATTTTTTCGAAATTATGTGAGAGAATATAAAACTAATATATACTAAGATTGAAGACGCAACGATAGAAAACAAAAAAGTTTTTCTCACTAGAACTAGTTTTTTGACCGACCGTTTATATGGCAGCTATATGCTATAGTCACCCGATTTTGATCAATTTTTTTAGAAATCATGTGAAAGCATATAAAACTAATATATTCCAAGATTGGAGACGCTACGATAGAAAACAAAAAAAGTTTTTCTCACTAGAAGTAGTTTTTTGACCGACCGTTTATATGGCAGCAATATGCTATAGTCATCCGATTTTGATAAATTTTTTCCGAATTGTGTGGAAACATATAAAACTAATATATACTACGATTGGTGACGCTACGATGAAAATCAAAAAGTTTTTCTCACAAAGACTTATTTTTCGACCGATCGTTCCTATGACAGCTATATGATATAGTCATCCGATTCGGCCGGTTCCGACATTTTAGTTGCGTGCAGTAAAAAGAAGACTCTGTGCAAAATTTCAGCTCGATAGCTTTAAAACTGAGGGTCTGGTTTGCGTAGAAACAGACAGACAGACAGACAGACGGACGGACGGACAAGCGGAAATGAACTCAGCTCGTCGTCCTGATCAAGAATATATATAGTTTATGGGGTCGGAAATGAATATTTCTATGCGTTACAAACTTCTGGGCAAAATTAATATACACTTTTCAAGTGTATAACAAGTAAATCTAAAAAGACTACGAATCGGACACACCAGGCTCACCCACTGTCTTTTCTGGAACACAAAATCCACCCTCACAATAGAGCACGTTCTAAACGGGCGCATGCAACTTCAAGACTTTTTTTTCCGGTCTCGAATTTCTAAAAATTATTCTTCTTATATAAAAATGTTCAATTTAAAAAAATTACTAAAAAGCTTTAAATCATAAACTGTTTAGGAAATCATATCCAAATTCGACATGTAATGCCCTTCAGAAGGTCTGGTTGTCAAATGGCTTTAGAAAAACAGGCACTTTTTAAAGACATTTTTAAAGGATAACAGCAGATTATTTTTGCATAAATTCGATAAGTGTAGTCGAAGAAAAAAAATAAAACAATCCGAAAAGGCTCATTTTAAGTTCGGATCCTATTTAAAAATAAGATCAAAAATTTCGGGATTGTTAAATTCGTGCTCAACTCAATGCTTTTATACTTGGTGTAAGAACCAACCTCTAACATCGTTTAGGATTGATTTTCGTCTGGAAATCCAGGATTTTTACCTGTGTATAAACACAAGAAAGTTAGTTTACATTCTACAACACAGGGGTTAGGTTTTTGTCTGTTTCAGGACATATCCAAAAGGTAAACATACAAAAAATTTATTAAAAAACAAAACAACGTTATTTTTTTCCCCCCATTTCCGATTTCTGTTGAATTCCCTTTTCCAAAAACTGTTTGTGTGATTTGGATTTTAACTCCATTTAACTTTCTTGATGGCAATTAGTTTCAACCAAATTATCAAATCCTTTCTTGGAAATCAGATCTCTTATCGATTTCCATTGATTGATAATTCTGCACAATTTTTTCAAAATCCATCAACTTTTAATGAAGAAATAGAGACTAAGGACAAAGAAGTATATGTGCAGAAGCTCTAGATCTTTAGAGCTAGAGATAAGTAATTGTTTCACCAGCTCACTGCTCTCAAATAAAGTAATCTTACTTCATTCAGTTTATTATTTAGATTATAACATTTTGTAATGTTTTTCTTTGAGGTAGTTGTTTTAACGCCAACAAACTCGATTTTCAAATGAACCCAACCGATTTCTTAAGCAGTTTTCGGTTTGGTTCAACATTTTCAAAACAACACCGGTTCGATTAGGTTCACGAATATGAGTAAGTGGCTCGATTCGGTTTGTATTGGTTCACAGGTTTGAATCCCTGTTAAGGAGTTTTCTTATATAGACTTGGCCTTTAAGCCAAGTTTCGTACTGAAGGCTTTAAAACTGAGGGAGAAGTTAGCATAGAAAACGCAGACAGGTGGATACGCCTGTATCAGTTCAGCTCGGCTTGTTGATCAAGCATATAATATAAGCATACACTATGTAAATAAAAAAGCAAATAAATTGTTGTATGTTGGTTGCTCTTTTAACAATTTTATGTGTTGAGAAAATGTGTAATTCAAAGCCGAGTGCATTTTAGTTGTGCACGAAAAGTGCACGTTTCACACGATATAAAAATGCTTAACTTGTTGAAGTCTATATCTTAGCATATAATCTTGGCACCCGAGTATTTCCAGCCATTCGATGGTATGAGATTGAGATTAAAGCCACAAATCGAAACTGACGTTGAACGTTGTTACCACATTTTCTATCTGTAGACCACCTTTAATGGCATTTTTTCCAACATTTCTCCATTTAATTTAAGTCAGTTCATAACCGATGTGTTAATCGGTGTCCTCAAGCCTGTTTAGTCTTAATTAACTACATAATGTGTACCGGTTTCTTTTGTATATTTTAATACAAATTAGGGCCAAATGTTTGTTTATGACCCACTCTTTACGGCTGGCAAAAAACAAAAACAATTGCAGCTACGGCAATTGTTTTGAAATTACAAACGTTTTCATTATACCTTAAGTCGGGTAATTATTTTAAGATTCCAAGCGATTGACCTTCAGACATTTCATTTTTTCGTGTACAGCAAAGGCTGCAAATCCAATGTAAACCACACAACCAGCCACAATTGTCTGCCACCAATTTCAGTCCCTGTCCCAGCGCCTGTCCGTGGTCCGTCTAATGAGTGCTTTGTAATGGCTTTGAACTGTGCGCGATCAGCAAATTTACGCCAACTAATTGGACACGCCCCTTATTCAGCACCGAATTGAGATTGAATCAATACCGATCAGTGCAGACAGAGCGAAGGCAGCTGCCAACATAAATTATAAATATATAAATTGAACACATTCAAGTGGCGGTGGCTCGTCAGCGGTTTAAGCATTTGCATAGCAGAACCCCTACCCGGGGTCGACCAGCCATATAAAGTGCAACTTTCGAGCCCGGCTTACGAGTATTTTCTGGTGGGCTTACTTTCCCTCTCAATTGGAATCTAAAGCCAGTTACGCAAGCTGAAGCTAATAATGACGTATAGACGACTTGCCATTCACTCAGTTTTTGTTGTTGAAGCCATTTCCAACCAAAATCCAGAAATGATTTATAATCTTTCGTCCGCACATACGTACTACAATATGTATGTTAGTATGTAAATACATACAAATACAAATGGATTGTGTGTGGGTAACAACATATCCGTATAATCGTATTTTGTGCACTGATCTCAGGCAATCACACATAGGATGAATTAATTATTGTATATAATTATGAAAAGGTAAATCTCTCGGTACAACCTAATGAAGACACGACATGAATATGGCAACCGTAACAATGAGAAACAAATAATGCAGCTGCATTTACTTTATTACAGAATAGCTAATTCCATTTGGAGAAATTTGAATATACCAATTGAACTTCAGATGTTGCATAACAAACTCTTAAAATTTGTTTACTTCTGATTGGTAATCGATCCGCGCGTGCTTATCAGCCAACATCTCAGTGTAATTACACGTTTTAAAGCTCGCGGCAAGCCAACGCTTAAATTGCTGCAATTGCAACCAACAGGCGGGAAATTTCACATTTATGGGAATGTGAACAAATAGAAAATACATTTTGTGAGTAAGTAGCACATGCGATAAGCTTGTTGGCCAAAATCAAAAGCAAACCCAGAGGCGTTTCAACAATTCGCACTATGGCAAATTGTTTTGTGCTCAAGAACCACGCCACAAAGTGCACCCAATTAATGTAATTACTTAGGCTAATAAATTAATTGCAAAATTAATTAACCAAGCGGCATGTGAAATACCATTTGGCGGTTGCCAGACTTGCAAATAAGACAGACAAAATATAGTTTGCAAAATTTCATTTTGAAAGCAAATTAGATAACGTTCCGCCCGCACTTACAGGAAAAATGTAAAACTTTTTATTTGGAAATAAGTAAAAGAAATCAAAAAGATTAATTAGTTTGTAATACAAACTTTGTACCTATGTTACAGGCAGAGGGAAGCCTATCCGACCTCAAAAAGTAAAAAAAAAACAATTCAAAACGATTTACAATTTATTTTGACTTGATTTTAAATACATCGTCAATCAAGTGGCCGCCCTTAATTGGCCAAAAACAAATGTGCCCTGAGTTTTGGAAGCAAACGGCAGCAAAACTCGAGCATCGCTTGTATGTAATCCAAAATAGTAGGTCAGGGTAATGGTAATGAAGAGGCAGAAAAAAAACACAAAATGGCCTGCTCAAATCACAAAAATTTATTTTCTATTAGGATAAAATGCTATCTGAAAATATGCATAATTCGCGGTCTACTTAGAAGAGTTGATTATTTGTCTGTTGTTGTTGGACTGCTCCCAAACTTAAATGTTATGCACTTCGCTGATTTAGATGACCGAAAAGGTCCATTTCGCGATCTGTGGCGCAGGTATGGGATTGCATATAGAGTTGGGTCATAACTCTTATTTTGTTCTTATCTCAAAGTGAAACTATTACATTCAGGTATCAAAATGTAAGTGGAATTTAATAAATTCTGAATAACTAAAGCTAAGGTCCCACAGGCACAAAATTTGCACAAATTTTTATGAAAATTTGTCTAACAAGCCATTATCTCAGATTTTGCAGGACTTAAAACTCCAGCTATGGATCCACACGCAAATAATCTGCTCAAAAAGTGACGAAAAATTCCTTATTTAGGCCTATTTAAGCAATTATTCTTCAAAATTTGGGCAAATTATTTAGACTTAGCTTAATACTCACTTGATTTATTTTTCCAAGCTATTACAAATTGAATATAAGACCTAAAATAAAAACAATATAATTTCTTAGGGTAAAAAAACTGCTTTGATTTTATGCATATAAAATTGACTTGTAAAATTTGTTGGGATCAACGAATAAACAAATGCCTCGTTCAATCACTAACTAATCTAAAAGAAGTTTTCAAAATGAGAGAAATATCAGCTTACAAGAAATCGCGTACACCGACTTCAAAAACCATGTTTTGAGATAAACGTCGACAATTCGGCAACGTCAAGTCCGGTCTAGTCTGTTAAGGCCTCTTTCCAAATGGCATAAACATTTATTTCGGCACAATGTTTCATATAAATAAGCCAGCTTTTTGAAAAGCATTCAGCTTTCAGAGCATTTTAAAAGTGTTTCTATTCATATGAAGCATTGTGACGAAATAAATTTTTATGCCATCTGGAAAGTGGCTTTTAAGACGAATTTCAAAAGGCTATAGCTTCCAGAATTTAGCTCCATTTGACTTGAAAGTTTCGGAACATATTGTATTCCAAATATATTGAAATATTTAAAATAAAACAATTTTTTGACATTTCAAAACCCGTGTAACCCCTGAACAAGCTTAATTGCTGCTTTTGGGAAACGGAGAATCCACACGAGATGCATTAAACTTAATTGCATGAACAAAAAGTGAATGTTTAGGACTTAAAGTGGCCTCTCAAAACTCCAGACTAGACCCCTCCGGACTTCTTTTTGTGGGGTTATTTGAAAAGGAAAGTGTGAGGCTTGCTGGCACCTCAGACCATTAACGAGCTCATTGAGGAAATCAGAGCGATACTTAAAAAGAAAACCGATGTAAAACGGAGCACAGGTCTGTTGTTTTACTAAAAAAGCAGATATTTTTGACTGCCTGCAGCCATTTGAAGTGAAAGCATCAACTGTGATTACCCGGAAATCAAGTTAATTTAGAATTTGGTGAAACCGAAGAAAATTAATATACTGAGAAAAAAGGTATGATTAATGCATAAAAGAGACCGCCCATAGGGTTAGAAAAATAACAAAATTATTTGATCGTGCAAGGTGCGTGTATTTACACTTTTGTTGAACAATCTTTTCAATTATGGAACAAAACGCAGTAAACAAAAAAACAAAAACAAACGAAAAGGCAAAGCTAACAACGACTGCAAAAGCGGGATGTCAGATCAAGGCTATTTAATGATTTTTAAATAAAGCTGAAGAAATAACGATTCAAATATGAAAATTTTTTTCCGTTTTGCAAAATGATTACATTCTTAGATTTAGAATAATGGTGGAAATCCTCAGAAAGGCCCTATGGGATTCTATTGGTGTATTTGTCACTCTCATAAACGTTCCTGTCAAAATCATTAAGAATATTATTGGTAACTTTTAACTTTAAGCTACTATCAAAAACAAAGTAAGTTTTCTTTTATTGAGTTTTTCAGAACAATCGGTTCTATGGCAGCTATTCGATATACAGTAAATATCGGTTATTTGAAGCATCGCTCGTATGCAAATATCGATTAAGTGTAAAAATTCCAAGTTTTGGCGTATTGTACAGAAATTTTATATAAGAATATGATTGGTTGTATGCAACTCGCTTATAAGCAAATATTTTATGTATGCACAGTGTATGGAAAACTTAAGGTCATACTACCGCCCCTTTATTCATAAGATAACGGTGTGTTTTTAACGGGAAAAAAAAAAAGTTCAAAAAGTTAAGTTTTAATGGGCCCGACAAGGCGTTAAAGTTTTTGTTATCACTCATAAGCAGTGTTGCCTTTGATCTATATATATTTTTGTAGTTGGCATTGATTTCCAAAAAAATGATTTCAAACTTCCAAAGATTACATTGATTTACTAAGCAGAACTGGTTTGATTATTTTAACACTCCAAAAGGCAACTCTGATTTAAACAATACCAATAGTTCGGAAAAAATTGGGGATGATACAAATTATTTGTGTTGCTTACAAGGCGTATGAGTATTTTTAGTTAAAACTAAATGTCCTTGTCGCTCCCTCTAAAAATAATAATAAATAAATTATATCTTGAAACGGGAAAACTAAATTTTTCTGATTGACATTTTATAAACTGTATAACAAAAAGAATCTTGAGGGGCCTCGGATTTATTAACGCTATGCACACATCTAAGACAATAATAATTTCTTATCCGAATGGTTTAATTCCTAATTTTCTCCTATGTTACAGAGTGAGCAGTTTATGTTAGTTGTTAGTATCCTAAAAAGGTCAAGATGCGCTTTCATCAATGGAGATTTTAAGATTATATTGATGCCATTTAGCACTTGCATATAAATGATATTTGCAGTAATTGAAACATTTTAAGTACAGATTCGTAGGTTTTATACATTATTTAATTTTTGTTCAAAACTGTTTATTTCCTGTTTTATATTAACTTTATTCTGTGATCCGTTTATATTGGAGGAATAAACTTGAATATGTATTGCCTGCTTTTTGAGGCTATGTGTTGTAAGGAATTGACAATTACAATTTTTATTGCATACTTCTTGGGGACTGGTGTACAAAGGCAGTACGAACGGACGTTTGCATTTTAAATGAATATATCTATGCATTGAAAACTTCTTGTCAAAATTAACATACACTTCCAAGTGTAAAAAATGTGCTTTTTCTTTTGAAGTTTGAGGAGCGTTTTAGTCAAATTTGGTAGGTATCGTATAAATATGTAATGCAGCTTATTAGAAAGCCAGTGAACCATGGTGAAAAATAACGGTGAGGAAACGGGCTACGGGCTGCAATCTGAAGAGTTATTTGCTAAGAAGAAAGCGTTCTGCACCTTGGTTCACCTTAATATTGTATCATGCTGTGAAAGAAGATGCTTAAAAAGATTCAAATCCCCTCTCTACAGCTGTCTTAGATATAGGCCAGCCAAAATAGGATTATGAACTGAATTTTCTTTTACGTCATGTTTGTATGAACTCATTAAGTTGTTTGTTTTCAATTGTACTAGACTTTTGTATTGACCCACAAAGTCAGTCTGGAACACTTACTAACAGGGATTAGAACAAGAGAATGTTATCTGACAACCATGTTACTTGCACTTGACACCACTTAGTCTCTATTGCAAAGAGAGACCTCTAAATATAAATCAAGTTCGCCTGCAAAACGAAGAAAGCGAATGACGAGTCGAGTCCAACCAGTTTGCGAGTTTCCCTGCCGGCATTCGGCGGTTGTCGTTGATGCAACATTTGAAATTTCAAAGTCAAGGTCTACAGCCACAAGCGCCTGTTTTCGCTTTGCTTTGCTGATCAATGGAACGGTCAGCGGCCAGGGATTGGCCATAATTGGTATAGATTACAACTTCGTTAGCGACAATTTAATGGAGTTGAAAAACCCCGCACGCTTGATCAGACAGTTGCATGTGCATATTGACTTTTGTTTATCTTGGATTTCCATCTCGTGGTTGAGAAATGGCAACAGCTAGACGTTAATGATCAAGGCCGAATGAGGGGCGGGAACCGAGAGATGGACCAGCCACGATTGAGTTTAAACAATGCACATTGCGTGCCGTCAACACACATATAACACTTTTTCCCTGTCTTCGCTGGCTTCCGTTATATATTTACAATGCAATGCTGTCTGTTGGCTTTGCTCTGGTTGGCATTGTCACTGGCGTTGGGGCCGGACGCAGCAATTGCGCTAAGATCATAATTACCTCAAATTTACGACTAATTGCAAGCCAAAAACATGTGAAAATGTTGGAGTCAATATTCAACTAGGCAGCAGATCATACAAAATAAAAAAAAACAATTGTGTGTGTTTTGAATGTACAATAACTTGGTTTAATTAGCCATACGGTTGTCCTCAGTTGTCGGTTATGCCAATGTTGAAACTTTTCTTCCTGGTCAAGTTTATAGTTTCGCTGAAGATAATTTTAATTGGACATTGAAATAGATGTCATAAAAAATTAGCATAATATTATTATTGCAGTGGTAAAAGTGTGGTGAATAAGCTGTATCGTAATTTATTAGTCGTGAAAGTTAATTTCAGGGAAATATTTTCGAAATGTTTATTCTTCTGTTCCGACATTATATTGACTTCTCTTCCATGTAAACAGCTTAATCCTATTGCGCTTATCAGTTCCATCGACTTATTTCACCTTGAAAACCATTTTGTCTGATCAAAGGAGTAGCATATGGCCTTGATCTTAATATTGCGATTTAAATTGGATTTTTGGAAAAAGTTTGAGGGACTCGTTTTCGATCCGGTTTGTAGCCTGGCTGTGAACAGCACAGCTGTTATTATGATTCATATAAAATTGATAGTTACATATATTTTACAAATATTAAACCAGTTAAATTGCTTAAACTGAGCGAATTCCATCGGTTATTAACCCCTTTATTAGGCTCAATTTAGAGAGAAGAGACGGGTTCTTAATTCACACTTGTTTTGTGTAGATGACGCTTTAGCTTCGCTTGTTTTTATTTAAATAACAAATCAAAATAATACGCACTTGGTGCATATTTACTAAAAAAAATCTTGATTGGCAGAACAAAACAACTATAAACAAGTCAATCACGTCATAAGCGATTGTCCAGTCTAGCCACGGTCGTTTGCTGTCCGCTAAACCCACATAGGAGTGATCGTTAAAAAATAAAACACAAATATACTCGTGTGTACTTAAACATATAAACATTTAAATGTAATTCAAAATATGTCTGCTCTATGAATTGTAAGTAAATTAAATAAACAAAATTTTGATTTAAAATGCTTTAAAAGATGCGGGCTTTTTAAATTTAGTTTCGTCGTTCATATTTTCATCGTTAACGATCTAGATTTCAATCGTGATTAGAATAGGCGTGTTGAAGTGGTTGGAGATTGTGTAAACATTAACGTCGTGGTCTTGACCCCTCAAAAGTTTCATTTTGTTGTGAATTATGTAAAAGAAAAATAACACCAGTTAAAGGGGTGGTGTTTATTCTAAATGATTTTCATTCGCTAAACACAAAACTTATATTCAAAATGCTATATCTTCGTCAATAAAAATCGCAGAATCATTTGGAATAATTTATTTTAAAGCTAAGAAATAGGAGAGTCAAACCAAACGTCCACAAAACATGCCTTAAAAGGGTCTTATACCTTAGCACTTCGTTTTTTAAGTGTTTTTTTTTTTTAATTCTGTAAAATAATTCATATTTTTCAATATTTTTTTTAAAAATAGGCGGCAGTTTAAAAAAAAATATCTTATTTTCATGTTTTTTTTAGTATAGTGTAAAAACAATAGTAAAAATTCTAAAACCTGACCTTTTCATTGGGTTTTGTTTTGTCCCGTACCTCAATCGTATTTTTAAATATTTGTATGAAAAACTGGCGTTAATTTAAAAAAATTATTCGGTTTTTCAAGTTTTTTTCTGTAGTTTAGTGTTAAAAATATAGTAATAAAATGGGTTTCCCCTTGATTGAGGTACGGGCCGAATTACATCAATTCTTCGTCCATTGCAACATGGCTGATCAAAATCAGTTCAGTAGAAATGGCGCAATCGCGCTTAAAGTTTTGAAAAAAAAAGCATCAAACCGCTCCAAACCCGATTTAAACCTAATTTGTAACTTATTTTCGTGTTTTGAACCAGGCCAGCAAACCCTAATTATTTTTCCAGTTCGCGATTTAGAACCAAAATTTACCAATGGTTAAGGTTCAGAAATTTCAGGTTCAAGAACCAATTTAAATAGAAAAGCAATTGATTTGTCAAAAATAAAAATAATAATAAATAAAAATTCAAAATTTCTGTATTTTTGTTAACTTGACCGTAAGATTTTATTTATTTTCAATTTTAATTTTTGAGTTGTGCGTCTTAAAGTGTTTGTTGGTCTATTCCACTTTTTTGATCATATAAAATAAACATAAGGATGGTAAAAGAACTAAGTCTTGAAGCTTTTTTTTAACCAAAAACTTTGATTCGGAACAGGTTCGGGTTTAACTATTTCTCTAAAAGTGGTTTGGTTAAAGGTTCGGTTTACAGTAAAAGTAAAGCCAGAGTTCCGAGTTTGAACCGGTTTTGTTTAGACCTTTGTTTTGAGATTAAAAAAGATCGGTTATTTGGCAGCTACACCATAAAATAATTGTCCAAACCAAACGAGAGTTGGTAAATCGTCTTGGATGCTAAAAATATGAGTACAAATATAATTTATGTTATGTTTATTTTGTCTTAAGAAACAACAAAGTCGGTGCAAGTCGGTCAGATCTATTATATGGCAGCTACTAACATTTTGTAAGGAGCTAAAAGGATCTGTACAACCCGAATTTAAGTTTAATATCCTAAAAAATAACAAGGATGATGCAAGTCGGCCTAATCCTTTATATGGCAGCTATACATAAAAATGTTCGAAACCAAGCGAATCCTGGTAAGTCGATTTTTGATGCAAAAATATGCGTATAAGCCAAATTTGAGGCAAATATATCTTTATAATTAGAGTTTATACCAAAAAAGGAGGAAAAACGACACTATGATATTGTGGCGTTCCAAAGCGAGCCGGGAACTTTGTCAGTCTTATATATATCCTCCCGGAAATATTAGATGGATCGAGCATTTGCAACTGTATTAAACTAAAATATATTATTCGGTCTGATCTCGCATTGAAATTAGCCATTTTTTTCATTACACATTTATGCCTAAAAATGGCATTCAACACGCAATGTACTATGTCAGCTATTAAGTTCATTTCCGACTACTTCCGCCTTAACTATTTTAAATTGTTTATTCTTGATAATCAATTTGTCAGCGAAAAAAAAACTTAATTGTGTTAAATGGACAAGTCTCACCTAAATAAAGTTATTAGCAAGGGCATACCGCATGAAGAGCAAAGCTTTGACATAGCGAATAAAGTAGAACAAGAAAAAGCATTATGAAACTTATTTGATTATTTCGACGTTATATTCAAGAAAATTCCAGATATGATAGATATTGTATAGTTAGCGGAGGACACATCCAATTTCCTAGGTTATTGATATGACAATTAATTGTCGAATTTTTCAATTTTTTGCCTTGGATCAACATCAATTATTTCTTTTTAAAAAGGAGGAGGTCCGGTTCAAGATACTCAAAAAGCCTAAACCAAACCGTTTTAATGGCGTCCGATTTAAAATTTTGAAAAAACTAGAAAAAAATTACAAAAATTATAAATTATTCTTTAAATCTTATCTTGGAAATGTTGCATCTGCCTAACTTCTAAACTTTACCTTTTTAGTCAGGGGTGAGATGAATGAACTGCAGACATTCCAACTGCCTGACAACGGTTCAAAGGTGCAAATTTGTCGGCTGAGAAATGCGGCTCGTTTTGTTATATAATTAAAAAGTAAAGCAAACAACATTTGATGCCATGTGACTACTACCATGGAGCCGCACCGAGTCGTGATATGTCAGGCTGAATCTGAGGCTGAGTGGCGAAAGGCATTGGCAATAATAACAATGTCTACTGCCTTGGACCAAGAACGTCAACTGGCTTGAGAGGCTTGTGGTTTTTTAATTGTAAGCAAGTAAAAAACGAAAAGCTCTAGGGGTCCAACTGGCAGAGATCTCGACCCCTTTGAGTGCGGCGATAACCGCAGCGCAATTGGCATTGCATTTGGCATCGGTTGCTGATGCAGTTCACTTATGCTTGATAGACACAAATACTGATTAAAATTGCAATTGTATTTAACACTTTGTGTGCTTAAGGCTAACTAGTGGTTCCAGCTCAAATCTTTAGCTGCACATCCTCCACAGTCTTTAGGGCTTCTGCGTAGTGTGCTAGCACCGGTTCCACTTCATCTGCTATGAACTCGACCACTTGGGCGCTGGCACGACCCGTAAATGTGCGTGCATCCAGAATGTCTGCCAGTTGATTAAGAATGGGTGCAAAGTAGGCATCGTTGCGTACGCGTTCCACCAGATCATTATCCTTGCCCTGCTGTTTGACCTGGGCGCCAGCCTCCTGGGAGAGCACACGAATCTTCTCATGACACACCTGACGATCGCCGCCCGCCTTGACCATGGCCATTATGATATTCTCCGTGGACATGAAGGGCAACTCCTGGGCAATGTGGCGTTCAATCACCTTGGGATAGACCACCAGACCCTGGGAGATATTTAGCAAGGTGAGCAGGCAGGCATCAGCCGCCAGAAAGGCTTCGGACAATGTTAGCCGCCTATTGGCTGAATCGTCCAGAGTGCGTTCCAGCCATTGGGTGGCATGGGTGTTGGCAGCGCTGCTAAAAAGAGTTATAAGATGACGGGCCAGGGCACAGCAGCGTTCGGAGCGCATGGGATTGCGCTTGTATGGCATAGCGGAGGAACCTATTTGTGTACTCTCGAACGGTTCCTCCAGCTCCTTGCGCGAGGCCAAGATGCGCAGGTCAGAGCACATTTTATGTATAGTTGTGCCCAGACTGGCCAGCGCCGCCACAATCTCGACATCCACTTTGCGGGAGTAGGTTTGACCGGTGACCGCATACGGCTTACTAAAGCCGGCCATTTGGGTGACTAGCAGGTCCAACTTTTTCACCTTCTCGCCATCGCCGTTGAACAGCTGCAGGAACGAGGCCTGTGTGCCCGTGGTACCCTTCACCCCGCGGAAGCGCAGATCCTCTTCACAACGGCGCAACGCTCGCTCATCCATCAACAAGTCCTGAATCCACAGACAGGCGCGCTTGCCCACCGTTGTCAGTTGGGCTGGCTGCAAATGTGTGAAACCCAGTGTCGGCTGATCCTTGTACGTCTCCGCGAATTGCTTCAGGCGCGACACAACGGCAGCAACCCGTGGCAGTAGCAGCTGCAGAGCATCTCGGAGCACAATCAGATCCGTGTTGTCGCCAACATAGCACGAAGTGGCGCCCAAATGGATAACCGGTGCCGCTGCCGGGCATTGCTTGGCAAAGACATGAACGTGCGCCATCACATCGTGCCGGGTCAGTCGTTCCTCCGCTGCTGCCGCCTCGAAATCAATGTTGTTAATCTGCTGCTCCATTTCGGCAATCTGCGCCTCGTTTATTTCCAGTCCGAGGGAACTTTCCGCCTTGGCAAGCCACACCCACAGTTGCCGCCATGTGGAAAACTTCTTCTGGTCGCTGAACAGAAATTGCATCTCCTTGCTGGCATAGCGGGTGCTTAGCGGTGACTTGTATCCCTCGTAATCGCTTGACATTTTTACTGCGGTTTTACTTCCACTTGGAAACAACTGTTGCTACTGAATCAGTATGCTCATCTCATTTAGGGGCATTTGTGAAATGGTGCTAACGCGTTTCTGCCCCAAAGCGATAATTTTGGTATTCATTAGATGGGCATCACTCAAGTAAAGCGCGTAATTAAAAACAAATAAATCAAGAGTATGATTTATTTATAAATCAGTAAGGCTAGAAAACTGATTAAAAATGTGTGTGTGTGTAATGTGAAATATTGATAAATAAAATATTTATATAAATAAATGAGATATACAATTGATTAACGAGTATTTTAGCTTTCACGTCACGTCAGAAAAGAAATGCCCATATATAAAACTATAGATCGTATAAAAATAAAATGTGAAGCAATGCCCAGCTGCGTTTTTCGTAGTCAGCGTTGGTTCGATGATTCAAGATTGCATCCCGATAAATCAAACCGTCATGGTCACTTTTGATTTGTTGTAGTAATTTCGATCGATAACTGATAAATTGTAAGAATTCAGTGTGTGGCCCTGGTTATTGTGTGATTTGTAGCCCTGAGGACCGATTATTTATCGCACAAGCGAAAAAGCACTTCCGGTTGCTCGACTTTGTGATAAAAAACAGTTTCTAAAAAACCTTTTTTCGGTATTTTCTTACGATATTTTTATCTTTTTAAAATCTTAATGTTCCGCGGAGGTTATGCCACTTTTAAGAGTAACAAAAAAGTACAATTCTCATTGAAAAGAAAGTAAGCAAAATTATTGCAGGGTTTCGAAAAAATTGAAAACTGTTGCTGCTTCCAACCCAATAAAAATAATTCACCAGCACATATACAATTGATACTTGACCCTTTTCTTCTGTTGAGTCATTGGAGCATTCTTAAAGAACAGCTATCAGTTAAGTTAAAGGGAGTCTTCTATCTTTGCGGCGGCAATTTAAAAATATCGATAGAAGACCCCCTTAAGATCTTACAACGAAAAATGGGTAAACTAGATTTTGAGCCAATGAAAAATTCAGAAGTTTCTAAAAATTCAATTTAATAACTCTCAAACAATTAACTTGGTATTTATTAACTTTCTTGAAATCAATAATGTTGATCGTTTTATGTCTATGAAAAAGCTTCCCAAAAACTAAGCCGTTCGGATTCGGCGTTAAACTGTAGGTCCCTTACTCTTGAGCGAAAATTAAAATACACGAGCCAAGATATTGACAGAAGCTCGGCTTGGACCTTTGGGGCTGTAACAGCCAGTTTAACATTTACAAGTTAATTCTATGGTTACGGCCAGATACATTTTCTTAATTTTACAAAATCCAAATTTACCTTTCCCATCCTTGGGGGTTTCTTTATGTGCAACGAACTAATACTACAATAAGATACATTCACAAAATTTACAAATATACGAGAATGTAAAATCCAAAGGTTACTAGCCACAGACAGTCCTTAATAAGGTCTGACCTACTTGGTTGGAAAAACAAAACAATAAAAAGCAATCAAAATTTTGGTTAACTGGTTCTTTAAATTTGGGGTTAACGTTAAATGCAGTTCTAATTAAATTTAATAATCTTCAACATGAAATTTGGTGCCTCTTGGTCTGACATAAATTGAATTCATTAGGAACTCATAAAAGTCATTTGACCAGCCAATAATTTAAAACGAGATTAAACTTTTGTCAATCAACTTCAAAGCTAGCAATTTACATCCGTCCACATTGTATACATAATTACCGGCATAAGTGCCAATTGATTTAGCCGAACTGGTTTGACAAATGCGGACCAGACAGTAAAGAATCAATTAGTGCGACGCATCCAAACATATGGCCGCAAAGGCGATTGCAAATTACATTTGCAATGTGTGAAAATTCCTAAGTCGCTGCCAAATTTGCACACAAAAATGCGTTCAGTTCCAACCAAACAGGTTGCTCATGTGACTTTTGGCTAGCTGACCGACGCGACACCAACACCTTGCGCAAATCACATGACTTTCGGGTATGAAAATCACGTGGTCGGACATTTTGGCGGTAAAAAACTGTCATTGCGTTGCATAAATTTGATTGCCATCGAAAAAGTACACATATTTTGTAATTAACGTGCTGATCTCAGAAGATATGTGGCGAGATTTCGCAACGTCCAAATTCCAGGGCAGCTTCTGATGTACACTTTAAGGTGCTGGCCAGCTTGGGACACTTTCATTTGAAAATGGTGATTTCAATTAGTGCTTGTTACTCTATCGATCAGACAAATCGGAATGTTTTCGATTTGTGTGCACACCACGTTTTTTCATGCCTTTGCCTTAACCGCAATAATGTTGTACCTGCATGGGTGCCGACAACGATTGCTCCTCTATATGGCGTCTGGTCGGGCCAGTCTGCCAATAAATCAATCATTTTGTCGTCCATTTCTTTATCATGTCCCATGGACTATTTTACACTTTAATGATCACGAAATGCCTTTGGATATGAATTCGTTTTTAATTAGAAGTTGTTAAAGTCGTAAAAAATTTGCTCGCATTTTCCCATTATGGTCGTTGTTCAGACCAAATGTATCGGGTCCTCGATAAATACTTGATTACTTCAAGTAAGAATGTGAGCGCTTACTTACAAAAGTTTTATGGTTTCAAGTGGATTTGAAATTAGGTACATAAAAGCGTTATAATTATAACCGTTAACGTTTAATCCGAGACCGCTGCATTGCACAGTACACAATCGGTTTGTAGCTTTAATTAGCATTAACTCCATTTATTGTTTATATCAGAATTCAAATATTATGTTTCTTAGTTGACGTGCAGTTGAAGTCAGCTGCTGATTGTGTGCCATCTTTGAGTGCTTCTGCCTGGAAAGTTAAAAGCCAAATAAAACGTGTCAAAATGCAAAATTAGTGCAAAGATTATG
Source organism: Lordiphosa mommai (assembly GCA_018904225.1). Classification (NCBI taxonomy): domain Eukaryota; kingdom Metazoa; phylum Arthropoda; class Insecta; order Diptera; family Drosophilidae; genus Lordiphosa; species Lordiphosa mommai. Next base: position 673,127 of record JAEIFT010000083.1, read on the forward strand.
ATTGATATCACGCTGGCCACTGTTTTTGTTCAATTGTGCCGTGGGTTGTTAGTGTTTAATGTCAGTTTGACCACAACAGTTGCAGGTGTCTTTTGTGGAATTTTACTTTTTAAGTTTTAAGTGCAAAGTTATTAAACAAAAGTGTTCAGATTACACAGGGCAACAAAATGACCAACTTTGTGAGGTGCAGCCTTGTTGATCAAAAAATATGATTCATTTATGTGCACTAAACAAAACTGCATCATCGGTTTTGTTCCATCAGCTCTTGTTTCCACGATATGACGGAAAAACGGATTTCTTGTAAATTTTGCCCTCTCGAATTTCTTGTGGTCACAATAGGCATGAATTTCAGAATTTATCTGGCCTATTCGACAGAGCACATATCAATGCTTCTGTAAAAAATCAAATGCCCAAAATTCGATCATGCAAAAGGGTCCAAATTGGTGTCTGAAGTCAGACGTTTCTCGATTTATGGCTATTTTTACGAAATACGGGCTGCACCAAAAACACTGTTGCCCTGTGTTATATACAAATTTAGATATATATATATACAATATATATCGCCCAACAAAATTGATGTTAGCCAGCCAGATCGGCTATATGAAATAATGGATTAAGCCAGATATGTCAAACCAAACCGTACAGAACCGCTAGTTTTAAACGAATCCGGTGTTCTTAAAAAATGCCGCTAAAGAAAACGGTTCGGTTCATTTTATCGTCGAATTTGATGACGTTTGTTTTGTTTTTTAAATTTTTTTTTCGGTTGTGGTGTTGATTTTTCCTTATGCCTAGTTTACACGATGCGTTTTTCATGACATTTCCAAGAATTTTTATTCTCTTTTCGCATAGTAGAGAAAAATCAGTCTTTGTTGTTGTGTGCTACGACTATGAAATACCCAGTACCCTTGATATTGTGTGACAAATACACAGACATACGCTGGAGTCCCGTTTCCTGAAATGCATTTATCTTTTAAAACTTCTGTGTTTTTTAACCGATCAAAGTTAATGTGGTTTAAGTCACAAGGTTCTAACAAGAAAATGGTGGCTCTGACAGTTTTTTGGTATATGTGGGGGATGGGGGTATGGTATGCACCTACTTACATTCCAAAGCACGTGGCTCTATCTCTTTAAGTTTTTGAGATCGACACGTTCATACAAACGGTATTAAGCATTTGTAGAGAGATTGGTACGCGTTCTTCACGTTCAGACAATACTCTGACTAAATATTCGTAAAAAAAATCAAATTTGAGCCAAATATCTAAATATTTAGAGTGTAATAGCCTAAATCCACAAGAGCAGATTAGTACATATTTCCACATATTATCACAAATTGAAAAAAATTTAACATCCCGAGTGCTGCCAGTGTCAAAAACCCAAATACAATCAAAAATACTCGATTTTCTATCGATACACCATAAAAATCGAAGAATCACAATTGACAGTTGAGAACAATTTTTAAATAATTTTGTTAAAATTAATAAAAGGGTTTTAAATGGCTCCAAAACACAAATCCGTATCAAACAAAGGACTATCATTAAGCTATATGAATATATTGTGATATCTTGGTCGCACAGAGTTCAGATCAGCGAAGCATATACCCAGCCAATCAGCGGAGACCTCTGGGCACATCTTTATCCCGGATAGTAAACTTACACTCTACCCATTGAATTATTTATAATTAATATTATTTGAAACTTGGATGGATCACATTCTTTTTGATTGAAAAAGTTGTCGCTCCTAAAACACTCTTAAGGGGTGTTGATTGGGAGTCATTTTTCACTTTTACTAGGAGCGCTCCCAAAACACTCCACTCCGTTGGTAGACGTTTTTATACACTTGAAAAGTGTATATTAATTTTGCCGAAGTTTGTAACGCATAGAAATATTCATTTCCGACCCCTAAACTTATATATTCTTGATCAGGACGACAAGCTGAGTTCATTTCTGCTTGCCGTCCGCCGTCGCTGTCCGTCTGTCCGTCTGTCCTGTTTCTACGCGACTAGTCTCTCAGTTTTAAAGCTATCGAGCTGAAATTTTGCACAGAGTCTTCTTTTTACTGCACGCAACTAATATGTCGGAACCGGCTGGATCGGTAACTATATCATATAGCTGCCAAAGGAACGATCGGTCTAAGAACAAGTTCTAGTTCGAAAAACTTTTTGTTTTCCATCGTAGCGTCACTAATCTTGGTATATGTTAGTTTTATATGCATTCACATAATTCTGGAAAATGTATCAAAATCAGATCACTATAGCGTATAGCTGCCTAGGAACGATCGGTCCGAAAAATATGTCTTTGTGAGAAAAACTTTTTGATTTTCATCGTAGCGTCTCCAATCGTAGTATATATTTGTTTTTATGTTTCCACACAATTCTGAAAAAATTTATCAAAATCGGATGACTATAGCTATAGCTGCCATATAAACGGACGGTCAAAAACTACTTCTAGTGAGAAAACTTTTTGTTTTTTATCGCAGCGTCCCCAATCTTGGTATGTATTAGTTTTATATGCTTTCACATAATTTCGAAAAAATTATCAAAATCGGATGACTATAGCTATAGCTCCTTAGGAACGATCGGTCGGAAAATGTGTTTTACTAGAAAATTTTTTTTTATCAAATTTTATTATCAATGTTTAAAATTTTTTTTTTTTTTTCATTATCTTGAGTAAAGTTTTCATGTATTAAAACTTCGGCACAGTCGAAGATTTTGAATAAATTTTGGGCCTGGTACATGAACCGTCGTTTTCGTTCTATTTTTATATTGGTTCTACGGCAGTCAAGCTCGTCGGAAGTTACCTCATCGTTCCCAACATATACATACATAGTCAGAAGAAAATTCTTTCAGTAACTTAACAAATAAAAATATTTAAAAGAATTTTTCAAAGAAAGATTACTGCACTAAAAGTCTTCAGATATTATTTAGTCCAATATTTATATTAAAGTTGCCACAACTTTAGAGGAAAGCAAGTTCCAGTTCGACCCATATATAATACATAAAGTTTCTTCTCTGCCAACTTTGATTTGGATCTTTGATCTAATGGATTTCTGTAAGAATAGAAATGTCTGCCTGCGATGCAGAACAAACTCCTGTGCAGATTTGCACAGTGCTTCTTGTTATGTGCGTTACACTGGGTTTTCATTACCTCATTTTGTAATTTTCTGGCATTTGTCATTATATGACCCAATGTTAACCCAACATTACTCTTGCCATTCTACTAATTTGCATCCAGATCATCCAAATCAACGACAATTAGAATACGAATACTTAAGAAGCGTCATCCGTCCGACCTTTCGATACAAGGTGGACGACAACCAAGCGGCAATAAATAACTTGCGTTACATTACTGAGCTGTCCTGCTAGTAATGCAAGTTGTATGTTTTTCAAATTTTTAATTGTTATTAAACATTTCATGCAAATGCAACAACTTTTGATGGTGGTCCAAAGTCTATATAAACTGATCATTCTAGTTTGGCTTAGTTATTGTTACTCATTAAGCAGTACTAGATGACTGTGGTTGACCCTGACCAATAAGTTGGCTTGATCTCTTAGGGTCCGCCTTCAAATTGCAATTCATATTTAAATTTAAACTGCAAGCGGGTAAACTAGTCATGAATGTTGACAATAAAGGTGGCCTAATTTGAATTTGGTTACCTAGAAAGTTGCTTTACAAGTACAAGACTCATGGCAGTTTGACACGAATCTGTGTCCAAGTCTGTCCAATCATCCGATTGTCCCTCGTCCATTGTTCTGTGCGGCATGCAATTAAAACATAGACACTGTTTGTCTTTTTCGCTGGCTGCCGATATATCTGGGTGCATTTGCATGCAGCTGGCATTTTGCACAAAGGTCTGCCACGTTGGGAATCGTGGCACTGCGCCACCATAGTGGGATCTGTGGGGCGGGGTGCCGGCGGCCGGAGGCTGTGTGCTAGACAAATCCATTATGTAAAGCCCGCTATTACTGTCGATTCGGTCGGTTTACATAAGTAGCTTGCAAATTGGTCAAATATGCCGTTACAATAACAACAACTATGGGACTTTTCGCGCTTACATTGTGTTCATGAATATGAATTAATTCCGTTGTGCTTGGGGCTTAGGTTTAGGCGAACATCAGTCGAAAACTGTCAGCCACCGACTGCGCAATGAATATGTTTAGACTAAAATGTCGCAATAAATAATAATGAATGCACTCCAAAAAGGTGATGAAACCAGTTGTGACCATAACAAACATGCAGAAGTGGCTGGCGCAGATCCAGATCGATGGCGTTGCATGGTATATCCCTCTGCACAGCAAAACGCTCCACTTGTAGTTCATGTTGGCTGCAAAACTAAACATAAAACGTGTCCACTGAGTTGGCGTTTGCCGCCAACAACTCACGTCGGGCTCAGTTGTACCGCAGTTGACCAGTAGAGGCTCAAAGACGATAGATATAGATGCATGATACATGCATGGTCAGACGGATTGTCCATTAACTGGTGGCATAGCCAAAAACCATGGCTTTTATGTGGGTTTCTAGGTCAAGAGAGGACACAAAAATGTGAAAAAAATAATGAAATAGTGTAGGAAATGACAAGAGACAGCAGTTCTCTGCAAATAAGTCGGGGTATATGAGAATTAAGTTGTAATCTTTGCAAAGTAATTTGGAAATGTGACATCCCTATATGGACGAATGCTGTACAAATTCAGCTGCACAAAAACAGCTTTACTGCTTGCATCGAGGCATAACCAAAATTGAAACTATGTAGGGAGGAGCTAATGACTGTCATTAAAGTGAAATAGGTCTGTGCTTTTGCTGTCTTGTTTTCCGTTCTAAATGTTCCAAAATCATGAACATTCGTTGACGAAAGTCTTTCTCAAATTATATACATTGGGATACGTTAAACAAAACGTTGGGTTAGATTTACCAACTGCACCATCGCACACACTTATTGCCACACGTTTTAGATACTACTAAGGTTCAGCGCATGGCTGAAATATGCAATTACTGGTGCACTCCGCACCACTTCTAGTGATGCTCTTGACGCTATTCTAAATATATCTTCTATTGAGCAAATGGGATACAGTGTAGCTACCGTATCTGCTCTCCGCTTGAGAGAATCGAAACAAGTTAGGTCACTGTAGCATCCTTTAGGGGAACCCTCTCCTTCCTACAGTCACTGACTACTGTATTCCAACGTGCTCGTTGTCCGAATCAAGTCCTGTTTTCGAAGAACTTTCACCGAATTTGTCCTTAAGCAAATAACGTGCATTTACAACATTTTTTGAGTGCTTTCCTTTGTAAACAAGTAGAAGGAGATTATTTCGAAATATCCCTTGAAAGAATGTTCTCCTAGTTAAGCTCTAGTTCAATAACGCTTTAATAAGTACATAAGATTGTCAAATTTATAACTTTCTATCCTTAATTTCCTTTTACAGATGGGCTACCCCAGAGATATGCTTCTTTTGGCATTTCTAGGCTTTATCTCTTATGCAGTGGGGCTCAAAGTTTCCACTGGCTACCATATTGTACACAATGATCCCTCCTATCCCAAATTCCATGGTTTTCAATATCTTCAAGGTGGAGCTTCTCCGTACATAACTGGGTAAGTTTGTTTGTCAACTATTGTAGTTCCAACTTTTTCTAGCGTACTTTTCCCTCAACAGAAATAGTTTGGGCCATACAGCACCGGCAAGTTCACCAGCTGTCCAGAATCCCTTTGCATTGCCAGCGAGCCCTCCGGTAACCGCCTACGGATTTAGCTTTCCAACAGCCGGTCAAGTTAGTTGTGCCAATCCTCCGGCTGTTTGTGAGAAATCGGCCTATCGCACTCTTGATGGATCCTGCAATCATCTCGAGCGCCCTGAACTGGGCGTGGCCAATGCTAGGTAAAGAACCCTTCACGAAGAGACAGTTTAGATCAGTTCCTCATGCCGGCTTCATTTTAGATATGGCCGTCTAATGACACCTAAATATGCCGATGGCATTTCAGCACCTCCGCGTTCCGTTACAGGAGACGAGCTGCCCAGTGCTCGTCTAGTTTCTCTAGTCGCGTTTGGAGATCAGGATGTACCCGATCCGGAGTTTACGCTTCACAACATGCAGTGGGGTCAAATAATGACACACGATATGAGCATGCAGGCGGGAGGCACACAATCGAGTAAGCAGATACTTAGATAAATTTTTCCGTTTTTCTAATCCTTTTTAACCCAACAGAGAAGCATCCCACACGTTGCTGCACAGACGACGGCCGCTTGGTGGGTCTAGATACTGCACATAAGACTTGCTTTGCCATCATTGTGCCTCCCCATGATCCGGCCTACTCCCAAGTGGGCACTGAGTGCCTCAACTTTGTCCGCACCCTGACAGACCGCGACTCAAGGTGCCAATATGGCGGCGGACCTGCAGAGCAATTAACTGTGGTCACATCTTATCTAGATCTGTCGCTTGTCTACGGTAACTCAATACAACAAAACACCGATATACGAGAGTTCCAGGGAGGCCGTATGATAGTGGAGGAGCGTAATGGTGCCAAGTGGATGCCACTATCGCGCAACGTTACCGGCGATTGCGATGCAGTTGACAGCAGCGAAGTTTGCTACAGAGCTGGCGATGTACGTGTGAATCAGAATCCGGGCTTGGCCATTTTGCAAACTGTGCTATTACGAGAGCACAATAGGATTGCCGAAGCTCTGTCAGCCCTGAATCCTCATTACGATGATCGCGTCCTGTTCCAGGAGGCACGAAAAATCAATATTGCCCAGTATCAACATATTAGCTACTATGAGTGGCTGCCTTTATTCCTGGGAGGCGAGAATATGCTAAAGAATCGTTTGATTTACAAGGCGCCGGGCGCCAGCCATGTCAACGACTACGATCCCAATATGGATCCATCGGTGCTGAATGAACATGCAACGGCCGCTTTCAGATATTTCCATTCACAAATCGAAGGCAGATTGGAGTAAGTGAAAATACCAAAAATATTGTTTATTGTTGATTTTAAGTTTTTTTAACCATTTTTCAATTTTCGCATAATTAAGCACAACAAAACATTTAAGAACATTTATATGTGCCCTCCCAATACTTCAAGCTATAATCCACGAAATAGTGCTAAGCTCTAAGCGATTTTGCCTCAATAGATAGATACATTTATAGATTGAGTAAAGTCTCCTTTTAGTACAGTTTAACTCTGATTTTTTAAGCCGCCCAATAGCTATGCATCTATAACTGAGAGGATGGATATATTTATACAAATTCATTCCCTAATGGCACCTAATTTGATGAAAATTAGTTTACCATATTTAAAATCTCCACTAGCTTTCATTTTTTAACCATTTTCACATCTGTATCATTGCAGCCTTCTCTCAGAGCTGCGACAAGTACTTGGCTCATTGACCCTCAGTGATTGGTTCAATCGTCCTGGCATTATTGAAGTTGGAGATAACTTTGATTCCCTGACCAGAGGCCATGCCACACAACCAGAAGAATTGACGGATATTAACTTTGACAAACAGGTAATTGTAAAAATCTACCTACTTAAAGATTAGCTTATTATAAATTTCCATTTTGGTAGATCAAACATTTCTTATTTAGAAGAAATATGCCATTTGGCTCGGACTTGCGTTCTCTGGACATACAACGCAATCGTGATCATGGTCTGGCGTCGTATAATGATATGAGAGAATTCTGTGGCCTTAGACGTGCCCATTCCTGGCAAGACTTTGGCGATTTGCTTAGTCCTCCCATAATTGAAAAGTTGCAATCGTTGTACGAGAGTCACGAGGATGTGGACTTGACTGTAGGAGGTTCATTGGAGGCTCATGTATCCGGGGCTTTAGCAGGCCCCACCTTCCTCTGTATCCTAACGGAACAGTTCTACAGAACTCGTGTTGGGGATCGTTTCTTCTTCGAAAATGGCGATAAAACTACTGGCTTTACACCAGGTAAATAAAATAGGTTACCTTTTAGGATTCAAACTTACACAAATATTTTGCAGATCAATTAGCAGAGCTAAGAAAGGCGAGTATGGCTCGTTTACTTTGCGATAATGGCAACAATATTGCCTCTATGCAACCTCTGGCATTTAAGACAGTTTCCGCATCGTAAGTAGTTTATAAACTAACATAATTGAGAAAGCTTTACAAATTTATGTTTCTTTGATTAGCAATCCTGTAATGCCATGCTCCCATATACCACAAGTCGACCTCACAAAGTGGATTGATCAAAAGCCATACGCACCAGCGGATCCAGCATTTCATTTTGGAAAGAAATGATCATATTTTCGTTGTTAAATCGGATCTGTCAATAACTAGTTGAAAATACCCTTTAGCCTAATCACTTTAAAGATCCTAATCAATCAATCCCCATGTATAATATTTCCCCACACATCGATGTAAATACATACAAATAAAACATAAATAAGCGAGATATTATTTTTTAATTGGTTAATAACAAAAACACAGTTATTTTAATAGCAAAACTGAGATAATTAAACTTCACAAATGTTTAAGCCTAAACAAGTATAGAAGTCGGTCAAGGTGCGGAAATATTATTCCATATCGTAATCTTCTTAAAGCAATATTGGGAAAGGCAAACTCAGAACTGCAACAGTATTTGAGGCCTGCACTAAGATGATAAAACGGGATAGATTCCCTTAGGGAACACATGAACGCTTGGATTTATCAAAAAAATAGTTGAAATTTGAAAAAAATTTAATTTTCAAGAAAATTTTAAAAAAAAATTAAAATAATTAACGAAAACTTTTAATCCTTCTATTAATCCCCGAAGAATATATCAAAGAAGGTTGTGTGAAAATATCAGATCGACCGGTTCAGCCGTTTTGGAAAATACAATTTTGAGAAAATCGTGTTGAAAGTTTAAGAAGAATTTTAAACATGGTTAAAATTTTTTTTTTTAAACTTACATGGTGTTATTTGCTCCAGGGCCATAAGATGATAACCTCCGCATCATCAGCAGCTTCTAATAGGTCGACTTGATGTTGTCGACGAGCCATTCTTAATTCGCGGAATGATTTTACGAATTATATTCCATATCAACTGATTAAAACATGCATTATTTTTATACACTTGAAAAGTGTACATTAAATTTGCCCAGAAGTTTGTAACGCATAGAAATTTTCATTTCCGACCACATAAACTATATATATTCTTGATCAGGACGGTGAGCTGAGTTCAATTCCGTCTGTCCGTCCGTCCGTCTGTCCGTCCGTCCGTCTGTTAGTCTGTCCGTCTGTCTGTTTCTACTCGAACTAGTCCCTCAGTTTTAAAGCTATCGAGCTGAAACTTTGCACAGAGTCTTCTTTTTACTACACGCAACTAATATGTCGGAACCAGCCGGATCGGATGACTATATCATATAGCTGCCATAGAAACAGTCGGTCAAAAAACTAGTTCTAGTAAGAAAAACTTTTTTGTTTTCCATCGTAGCGTTACTAATCTTGGTATATGTTAGTTTTATATGCTTCCACACATTTCTGGAAAAATTTATCAAAATCGTATCACTATAGCATATAGCTGCCATAGAAAAGGTCGGTCAAAAAACTAGTTCTACTGAGAAAAACTTTTTTGTTTTTCATCGTGCCGTCACTAATCATGGTGTATTTTATTTTTATATGCTTTCACATGATGCAGGAAAAATTTATCAAAATCGGATGACTATATCTTATAGCTGCCATAGAATCAGTCGGTCAAAAAAACTTCTTATGAAAAAAACTTTTTTGTTTTCTTGGTATATATTAGTTTTATATGCTTTCACATAATTTTGAAAAAATTTATCAAAATCGGATGACTATAGCATATAACTGCCATAGGACCGATCGGTCGGAAAATGTGTTTTACTAAGAAAAGTTTTTTTTATGGTATCAAATTGTTATCAATGATTTAAAAATTTTAAATATCTGATATCTATATCCTATATTTCAAGTGTATTTAAACTTCGGCACAGTCGAAGTTAGCTTTGCCTTCTCGTTTTCTAATAATTTTTCGTTGATGAGATCTTCAAAAATTTGGAATAGGGTTCTTGCAACATTAGTTGTTTTTTTCACGCCAATCTGCCTCGTTTGTTTGCAAAAACCATTTTGATAGATGTGTCCAGTTTTTTGAGACTACATTAAGCATTTTTGTTGTTAAATAATAACTAAAATTTTACTAATATCAGAATCTAGTTAGTGTAATTTTTATGACGATCCGTATATATGTAAAGCAGATTTCGGTGAAAGGCTGCGTGACTCATAAAATCGGGGAATCTTTTTGAAATTATTCTTACTTTCCTCCGGTCTCGCAAAGCTATCGTGCAGAATCAATTTCTACTGGGTATTTTTTCTAAAGATGTTCTTAGGTCACATTTGGGGTCAAGGCAAGAACTAGTTTTTCGTTTCAAGTGGCTTCTTACATCATCTAAGCATTTAAGACCCACTGCGGACACCCACCTTTACACTTTCGTTGACTCTGAGAGTTTCTGAATTGCCTTTGCCCTATTATTCGGGTTAATCATATGTAGACGCGCGACACGAAGTGTTAATATGTGTATATAAACAAGCAATTAAGAAACAAAACGCGAATTCTGCTGAGATCATTGGTGGCTTTCAATCATATTGTTTGTGGCAAACAATATTGTCGTTTAGTCAAAAGAATGTCACATCTATGAACGGTCCCCTTTTTGAATTGGCATAAATTAACATAAGTTATTGATAAAATTAGCACTTACTATGATTTTTAACCAAAAGAATCGCGATGAAGATTTCTCAATGGAAATTAAATAACGGTAGTCAAGAATCTAGATTAATGAAAGTGAATTATTTAAAATATTCATACATATAAGATTAGGTTCTGCAATACTTTCATCAATTGGTATAAAAGTGAACGATCCGCCAAAGAAAGACGGCAGATGTGTCTTCACCATGAGGCTGCTCGTACTGATTTTCTGTATTGGTAAGTGAAACAAAGCACAATCATTTGGCGCAGCGTTATAAAAGTCAAATGTATATTTTGAAAACTAGGGCTTGCGTCGGCCGACCGCATAGGCAAAGGAAATGGAAAGAAGTTCGAACAAGAAACCGGACGATTTGTAGCCACCATTCAGTCTCCGGCACCAGCACCTGCGCCTCCACAAAAAGTTATTTATAAAATACCTGCTCCACCGCATCATTATTACCCACCTCATCCTCCGCCACACTGTCATTGTCCGCCCGGTCCACCTGGTCCGCCTGGACCTCCAGGACCGGCTGGTGAGCATGGCAGAAAAGGCGAGAAAGGAGATAGGGGCGAGAAAGGAGAAAAGGGACACTTTGGACTGCCTGGGCAGCCAGGATATCCGGGTCCTCCAGGACCACCGGGACCTCCGTCACATCACAAAGGAGGCCATCACCATCATCCCCATCCTCCGATTTACCCACCTCCTCCACCAATTATAATTCCGATTCCAACGCCATCTAAAGGTGGTCATGGCCATCATCATGATGTTCCGGGACCGGCAGGACCTCCAGGACCACCAGGTAAGTTTCGTAAATAAGTGTTCTTAGTGTTCCAGGCTTCTAAAGCCTTTTAAAGCTTTCAAAGAGCTCTGGACACTATCGGAGTTTTGAAATAAAGAATCAAATATTTTTGTGTCATTTCAATCTCAACCTATTTTCCATAGGTGCTGGAATACCAGGAACTCCGGGATTTCCAGGATCACCGGGATCGCCAGGAAGTCCGGGTCAAACAATTCCGCCAGTCTATCCACCTTATCCTCCTTCTCCTCCTTCATGGATCCCAATACCTGTTCCAGTGCCTTGGCCACACGGTGGAAAAGGTGGAAAAGGAGGACATCACCACGGAGGGCACAAGGGAGGAGATCACCACGGAGGGCACAAGGGAGGAGGTCATCACGGAGGGCACAAGGGAGGTGGACATCACGGCGGGCACAAGGGAGGGGATCATCACCACGGTGGGCACAAGGGAGGTGGACATCACCACGGTGGGCATAAGGGAGGTGGACATCACGGAGGGCACAAAGGAGGAGATCATCACCACGGAGGACATCACCATGGAGGACATAACCACGGAGGGCATAACCACGGAGGACATAACCACGGAGAGCATAACCACGGAGGACATGGCCATGGAGGGCATAACCACGGAGGTCATAACCACGGAGGCCATCATCACGGAGGGCATAATCACGGAGGACATAACCACGGAGGCCATCATCACGGAGGGCATAATCACGGCGGTGGACCAAATGGCCCATCCGGTCCAAATAACCCAACCGAACCAAATGGCCCATCCGGTCCCTCTCGATACGGTTACTACGATCCCCATTATTATCAAAACGAAGAATATAGTGGTGAAGCATTACCCTTGGGACCACCTTATGAACATGTCGATGGACAATATGAATACCAAGGACCTCGTGTCGATCCAGAAGTTGAAGAGGAAATCGTTGAGAACCATATTGATGAAAATGCAGTTGAGCAACCCGAGAGTGAAGAACCAGTGTTGCCAGATCCTGCCGAAAATGTTAACGCAGATGCGGAATATGCCAGTTATTCGGACAACACTCTGGACGTGAACGATGCAGTTTCATCTGATGAAAACCCTCCTGATGTAGATAATATAAGTCTAGAAGAAAACTTAGAAGTTGGAGCTGAGGTTGACGCTGAAGTTGACGCTGAAGTTGACCCGGAAAAGGAGCCTATCACAGAAGAGCAAACTGATATGGAAGATGTCAATGAGGAAACGCTAACTATTGAAAACAATGATGTGGAAGAGCGAAGCAATAATAGGCCTATAATTTTAGCTATAGGCACACCGCGAAGTCCATTTCATATATATGCCTACGACCACTGAGATCCATGATCAAATCGAAAAATAAATGAAAACACAAATTTTATTCACTCATTATTTGATTTAAAAGAGAGAACTGACTTTCGATATAATCTAGTTAGCCATTGTGTTGTCTTGTTTTCATTGTGAATAGCTTGTCATTTGGCATTGAAAACAATACAACATGAATTATCAAGTCTCATGAGTCGAACAGCGTGAACCCAGCCGAATGCTAGGTAAACATTGGGTCATAAAATGACAAACGACCAGATAATGACAAATGTTTTGCTTTGAAAATGATTGGAATTTGACTCAATATGACACCAAATGAGGTCTCATATGTTGATTTTTCTAATCCAATGATGAGCACGTTTTGTACAAATTTTTCAATTCCGCAAGAATTGAATTGAATAATAATGCCAAAAAAGAAATCGCCTATATCATATCTGCACAAAACGGCGAAATGAAGTGTGGAAACCATATATTTTGTGCAAAAGCTGCCCAAAGATTAAACTAAAATCAGTTTCAATTTAAATTCTTTGAATTTATAATCTTATAGGCATAGATCTGACCTCAATCCATAACATTTTATAACCCTAGACTGTTTCTAAATCAAATATAAGTGTACACTTCTAGAATTGTGTGTAGTGTGGCACTAACTATGCTTTGCATGATGCTTTTCGTGCTCCCTGTGCTGATTTAACTTCTCATTATCCCTTTTTTGAATCTGTTTCAGTTTGCCATAGAATAGAAGAACGATATTCCCAAAAACAGGTGCATTGCCACAGCGTAGCTTTCGGCTTATAATATGATATGGTGGCTTGATGATCGCTTTTAATGATTCAGATTATGGTTAATGCAGTGGAGTTTAGGGGAGTTGAAGAGTGGTATGAAATCCGCTACTAAAAAGAGACAAAAACTCAACTATCAGAACGATTCTTCACCTTGTCATTAGGCGCGCTCTGTAAGTGATTCTCTGACTAAATCTTATTTCAATCATTTGTTTGAGCGGTGGGCATGAAATTTTAGTTTGGGGGCAGTCCAACAACAACAAAAACAATTTTTTCTAAAAACTGAAAAAAGTTGAATTTTGTTTTTAGAATGGCTCGGTTACCACAAAATATTAATTAAAATTTAATAAAAAAAATTAATTTTAAATTATATTGACTTTGTCATTAGTTTAAATAAAATAAAGTAACTTTTTGGAAAAAATTTAGTTTTTGTTGGGAAAAGTCGTTTTAATAATTAAATTTAAATCTTTCGTTTGCTCAAAATACTGAATAACGGTAAGGCAATTGTGAAAAAATATTTGTTTCCAAATATATGACTATGATAAAAAATTTGTTTATGGACTCTTGTTTAGAATGGCTTTATTTTCTGTTCAACAAGTTATCGGCCTGCCGATTAAGGTCTCAAAAAAAAGGTGTTGAGGTGTGGTAGCTATGATTTCGGTACTTGGCAATTTATTAAGCGTAGTTTTTTCTTAAATCGAGTAAAACACTCAATTTTCATCAAATATTAAAAATTTTTATTGGAATCGATAAATTGGCCTTTGCCACTTACGTTTTAAAGATAACTTCATATAAATGTTGTCCGCGGCTCCGTTTCAAATGGTCCACAAATTTTGGATAAAACAGCAGATTTTCATGAAGCTGTTCTAAGGCCCATTCACTAAAAATTAGACGTTGTGGTAGGTCATTCGGCTTCAATTCTTACAGAAGTTGAATTTTATCGGCTTTCAAACCCAAATCGACACGTAAAGTTTTCCATGTGGTTGAGTAACACATGCCCAATTGCTGAGAACGGCGACGAATTGACATTTTACTTTTCGCAGAGCACGAATTTTGATAACAAATGTCAACAATTTGCAATCGTTGCTCGTTTGCAAGTCTTTCCATGATGAAATGGCAGAGTATACTGAAAACCTTTCACTTTGACAGATGACGTTTGGACGACATTACCAACCAGTGCTGCCAACCTTAAAAACTTGATTCTTAAAAAATCACCCTTTAATTCTGGCCCGTACCTTTAAATAAAAAAATCGATTTTTCAAGTTCAATAAAAAGGCTACATCTGCTAAACTACTTCGAATTTTTGAAAATGGTTTGAATGGCATGAAAGGGAAATGCAAATCGAAAATAAAAATTTTTCAATGGTAGAAGACCTACCGTTTCTCAGGAAAAAGTTGATCTAAAAATCACAAAATGATCAGCTTGGTTATTTGATTTGCTTATAACTAGACTATCGTTCATCTGATTGATAAGTAACGATGATTTAATTAGACATATCTAGAAGGTTCGACGAAAATTTTAAAAATTGTGGGAGATATAAGTTGTTCTTTTTTTTTGCAAACTGCAGGGGCGGTAACTCAGCCATCGATTATCTGATCGGGATAAAGGTCCGAACAATCTAAGTCCGAAATAATGTCAGATATTGCAGACAGACAATAAGTCTATGATATCAAGGTGCTCATACAGACGGACGTAGGGACAGGCGGACATGGCTTTATCGATTCGGCTGTTGATGCTGATCAAGAGTATATTTAATTTATTGGGTCAGAGATGCTTCCCTCTGCCTGTTACATACATTTGCACAAACTTAGTATCCCACTTTTACTCTACGATTAACGGGAATTAAACCCCCGCATCTCAGTATTTAAATCTGTTTTTGGCTTTATTTATTTCAAAAGTCATATTTTGGGTTTTCTCAAATGAACATTTAGATTTTGTCCCAACCATTCATAAAACAAATCAAAATAAATGAACTATACACAGAATCAATAAATTGTTTGGACAAATTTCTAGGTGAGTAGCTACTGCATATGTATTAATGTAAATTTGAGTCCCATTTCTTGGCACGTGCCATAAATTCTGTTTTATTCGATCTCAGAAATGTCAACAATAGGCTATTGATAAGCGCAAAAGTGAAATCACAATGAGAACAAAGCTTAGAAAGAAATCAAAAGTGACGCAAATTGAACTCTACAATGCATCTAATCTTGGTATTCTTCTGGCATTAGCTGTATTGTAAACGCATTTACAAGCGATGCAAGCAAATTAAAAATATTTAGGAAATTACCACATCGATAGGTACCATCAATGGATGCGTAAATTAGCATACATTAGATCAAGATCATCAAGATGAGCCAGCTGGTTGGTCAGAGAAACTTTTGTGAACACATTAAAATCTGAGATTTAAATTTGAACAGTATCCAATTAACCTATTATAATCGTTAGTCCACATTGGGTATAAAAGGGGCATTCTAAGTCGCCCTGATCTGCACTCGTCACCGTTTGGCGTTAGCATGAAGAGTCTCACAATTCTATTATTAGCAGGTAAGGCAAATTTCTGCCACGAAATGAAAAATAAGCTAAGCGCTTTTGTATCTTTCAGTGTTATGGCCATGTGCCTACTGTGCAGACTCATGGAAGCTGAATGGCCGTTTTTTGGGTTTTCAGAGGGAACCAGTAGCTCAGGCGCCAAGTCCAAAACCGCCCAAACATGATAGATACGATCCATACTACTATAGGCTACTACCACCACCACCACCATTTTACCATGGCGGCGGCCATCATTGCCATTGCCCGCGAGGCTTGCCCGGTCCCCCAGGCCCTGCTGGAACGCCAGGAAAAGACGGGAAAGACGGTTTGCCCGGCGACAAGGGCGACACTGGAGAACGCGGAGAACCTGGTTGGCGTGGGGAACGCGGTGCACCTGGACCCCCTGGTACTCCAGGAATGTCCGTTCCAACACGCAGAAGGGAAAATCCAACATACGTTATTCTACCGCCCAACTCGGACGCTGAAATTCCAACGTCCGTTAATAGTTTGAGATTAAGTCCAGAATTTGTAAGGCGAGCGGAACAAATTCGGGATCACGACAATAATTATAGTGCGACTTTGAAAGGACCCACACGCAGGAAGAACAACCAAATAAACAGGCGACCAATCACCACCAATAAGAGCTCGCTTAACCGACCCAACTCCCAGCCGCAGAAATTAAAAATAGATAAAGAATAATGCCCATCAACCAACTGAGATGCATACAAAGCGAAAAGCCACGGTAAAGACTAGCGCCAAAAAGAAACCCTCCACAAACAAAGCACCAGCGACTAAACGTCGAACACCAGTCAATACACCCAAAAATTCAACATTTATTGTTAAACCAAAAATTCAAAATGCTAGCCCTATCGTGCTCAAGCCAAGCGATGCGACGACAGAAACATCTACTATTCAAAAAACACAGAATGAACCAGATAATCAAATACAAAATATAAACAGAGGGCCGGAAAAGTCCACAGCAGATGATAAGAACATAAGTCAACCAATAAAGTTGGAACAGACCGCGGCAGAACCCCTTACACTATCTTTAAAACCCGACCTGGGAACAATGGAGTCAACACTGAGTGGTGAAGAAAGTCACAAGGAAGTGAAGTTGGACACACCGCTAGCCATAGATGACAGCACTGATCATTCCCAAAATGATCAAGTCCAAACACTAGCAACAAATTCGGAGTTGTTTTCAAGCGCTAGCGTTACTACACTCACCGATACAACACCAACCATAGAATCAATTGTGGATCATATAAGTGAAATAAAAGATTCCACCGAGTTGGAGACTCCACTTGCTATCGATAGTGTAGTAAATATACCAAACAAGACTATAACTGAGACTACAGAGAACGCTGATAAAGATAATGCTATTCCGGTAGTGACAACCGAGTCTGCTAATATCGATAGTACAGTAAATATACCAAACAAGACTTTAACGGAGACTTTAGAGAACGCTGATAAAGATATTGCTAATTCGGTAGTTCAGTTGACAATTGAGTCTGCTAATATCGATAGTACAGTTAATATACCAAACGAGACTCTAACTGAAACTATAGAAACCGCTGAGCGTAATAAAGATGATGCTACATCGGTAGTTCAGCTGACAACCGAGTCTGCTGATATTACGACCGAATCTTTCACGAATCAAGTTAACATTGATGCTTTTCAAGAAATAGTCTAACTAAAAGCTAACATACCTTTATTGATAATTATTTTATAATTATGTATTTTCTAAATTAATTGCTAAGTTAATATACGACTTTATACTATCTAAATTATTTTAAGAGCTGGATGCAATTCCGTTGCATGAAGTATGTTCACGCCATATTTTTTTTAATTACAAAATTTTGGAATGAAAACATAACCTTTAGATCCCCGAGCTTTTGGCATATCAGCTTAGATTCTTTTGAAAACGCCCATGCTATACGATATGGTTCGTATGACTCAGTTGAAAAGTCGCTACATATAAGGTTGGGCATTCACTGGACGTTTTAAGTGGAGAAATTATTTTTAATTCCTCAACTCCTTCTTTCTTATGCTTAGCATTAATATAAAGTCCTAACAGTGTCAAACTATGCTTGGTCTTTCTCTCTTCCTCTTCCTCTTTCACTCGAGTGTCGCTCTATCAATTTTCCTGATTTTTCATTATTTTTTTCAAAAATAATATAAAATCATTTACCAGGAGAATAGTCTACAATGTTGCTAATATTTGGATCCGGTGAATCCTCAGATATTTCCTTCGAAAGTTTAAGTTCAATGTCTTTCAATTACAGGTCCAGGAAGGTCATTATCTACTTTGTTGTTATTGTTTTACCCTGACACTTTCTATTACTTATTAAAGCCTTACTTATAGGGAATATTCATAAATATGAAGCAACTGTGGCGTAGTGATATTGTTGGTCGGACTACTGTGCGAAAGGCGAAGGTTTGCTCTCCTTTTTGCACATCTAATAAAAAAAAGGAGTGTGTATCGTGGAACACACGGATCGAGCGAAGCTCTTTACAAAGAAGAATCAAAATCAAAATAAGAACTTTTGCATAGGAATATAAAATAATTTTATTATTATTATTTTATATAAAACAGTGTTGGAAAATAGTGTACCTGTACCAGTCCCAGATACCTGATCCCATATCCCTTATCCCTGATCCCAGATCCATGATGGCAGATCCTTGATCCCACATCCTTGATTCCAGAGGCCTGATCTCACGTCCCTGATCCCAGATCCCCGATCACAGATTTCTGATCCCTGATCCCAGATTTCTGATTCCAGATTCCTGATCCCAAATCTCAGATCCCTTATCCCAGATCCCGAATCCTTGATCCCAGATCCCTGATTCCAGAGCCCCAATCTCAGATCCCTGTCCCCAGATTCAAGATTTTAAATCCCGGATGCCAGATCCCTGCTCCAAGATCCCAGATCCCTGATTCCAGATTCAAGATCCCACATCCCCACATACAGCATAGCACCACCCACCTTGCTAGCATGAGAGATCCCTGTATGTGTATGTGTGTGCATGGTTGCGTTTGCTTGGGCTTATTCAATGCAAACAAATATCAGCACAAATAAAAACAAAACACCGAAACAAAGAAAATCTCACGCAAAGAAGCTGTCGCAAAGAAATCAAAGTCAAAATTTTTCTCGTTTTAGTCCCCCAACCGAATGTCCGTTAAAGAGCTTCGCTCTAAAAATAGCTTTTGTACAGTCCTCACCTGACCCAGCTACTGGTGTCAGCTGTGAAATAAATTTGAAAATGTTTTGACAATTTTATCTAAATAAATTACATTCCAAAGCACATGGCTCTGTCTCTAATAGTTTCAGAGATCGACGTGTTCATACAGACGGACAGACAGATATAGCTATTGATGCTGATTAAGAATATATATACTTTATAGGGTCGCAAATGTTTCTCACTTCTCACTGTTACATACTTTAGCACAACTTCAAGACACCCTTTTTACCCATTATTATGGGAAGGGTATAAAAAGTAAGCAGGCAATGCTTAAACAGGGTTTTTGTTTTTTTTGTTGTAACGGTGACTAAATTTAAATATTGCCAAGTCGAACTGTTTCGATTCTTTTTCATTTGATAGCAAAACATAAATTGTATTTTATTCACCAGATAAGTGAGGGATACAAATGGATATAGATTAACGGACTAACACATTTTAGACAACATTTCGCGCAATGATTGTGGCATAAGTATATATGAATTAAATATTTTCTTCCATCTGTCATATTTAGCATAATTTTTTATACAAAAATTTAATATTTCTCCATCTCCCAAATATGTTTTCACATATTTTTGTTCTCTTTCTAATATATGCAATGAGATGGCGAGCAGCAAATTCATTTGCACCGGATCAATATTCAAGTTATTTGTGCTAAAATAATGTAATGTAAGTTCAGGAAATATAAATTTATGCTAACCAACTTACATATTTTCAAGATAACCTTCAATGATTATGCGAATGACGTAGAACATATTGATATAAGTATCTGTCTTATACAAAAACGATTTTTCCGAATAAATTGACTCGGAGATGCTTAAAATTACATTTGTAGCATGACGTAAGAATCCTGAAAGTATAAGGAAGGAACTGATAAAAAATGCGAAATATAAAAATAAAAATGTTCAAAAATTAGTTTCAATTGTGGTGCAACAAACCCATGAAAATCTATTGCATCACAACAATGTACATTGTTAGGAAACAAAAACTTAAAATGAACCAACCATTAATAGCAAGGAACTTGGCAAATTTACAAATTCCAATCAAACGTAACTCGTCTTCTTCAGCAAAATGCATAGTTAATAAATTATTGTATATGCCATACAACATAAATAAATCGCGTTGATTCTCTGTAAGAAAAATTAAATATATAAAACATTATAAGCTTGCATGAATAGCAAACTGACAATATGAAAGCTTTTGAATGACCGCCGCACCGGTAATAGATACATTTTGCAAGAAACCTTCCCCAATTAATGCGTCTCGATCAAGCGTGGTGAGACCATACGCGTCGCGTATCATAGGCACCCTAAAAAATTTCACATATCATTTGAGAAGCACCCACATATTTTTGTATGTGTGTGTAAGTCCAGGTCAAGTGTTGCCTGCACACTCAGAATGTGTAAGCTATGAATTTTAAGCATTTGAATGTTCGCCACACCTAATAGATACACCTGGATCCGTTCCGCATTCAGTTAAAAGAATACTGTGTGCATTTTTTAAGCTTGCAATTTTCCTAGAATTGATCAATTTTACGAGAATCTACTACTGTAGATTTACATGCATTCATTAACAGAGAAAATTAATTAAACATACCTTCAACTTGTAATTCCTTGTTAGATATTTCAGTCTCCAGTTGTGCTAAAAACGACAACAGTTTACTGTAATCAGCATTACATTTTATGCACTTGCCATAGGATGGTGTAACTTTCACGGGATTTTCACAGAAAGCACAACTTACATCAAGCTGAAAATTCTAAAATAAAAAAATTGCGAATCAATTTATTTTAAGAATTTTGACAAAATCACAAAGAAAATCTTCGAGTCTTTCAAAATTTTATAAACCACTTTATACACAAAAAAACGGTTTGGAAGGAATAGGACGTCTAATTTTAGGGGCGGACTTACGGTCAATATTCTAGAAATGGATGTAGGGGTAAGGACTTTACGCTTTCGAAATTTGAGATAATTTTTAAAATTTACTTGGAAGTTTTAATGTTTTTTTGTAATTACTTACCATGCCATAAAACTGTTGGCAAAATGTCGGAGTCTGACTGCGACTATTATTTAGATCGCAACTGGTGTCGTGACCAACAATGAGCTCTTCGCCAGCATCTAAATTTGTGGATGTTATACCTACGTATAAGCCATTGGACAATGATCTGTGAATTGTGGAATAAGTTTTAGCAATCATTGTGGTATCTGCAATCATCAACTGACCTTATTTGTACGTTTTCCGCCTTATTTGAATGTCTAAATGAATTCAATGCTTGACAAAGTGAGAATTTCTCTTGACGTACAAATCCGTTGACATTTGCTAGATAAAAATATTCATCTATAAACTGGTGAAAATATTTGGCCATCTGCTTAACCAGCTCACATCGCTTCGAAGAATTCATTTTTAACAGAGATTTCTCAAGTTGCTCCGAAGAAGTATTTTCCATTTTGATTAAATTAATAACAGATTCGACTTTATCAGAAGTCAGAAATGAATCAATTATCTTATGTATATATTCAGACATGGGGCTATTAGTTGCAATGCAGCGTTTCTCAGCTTTCGGCAAAAGTTTACACAAAGTATTTAAACAATATTGGAAATCTGATTGTTCATTGAAGCCGTAATAGGTAAATGCATCAACATTTATACGTTGAGCCAACTCTGATATTGGCTGCTCCTTGGCACACTTATCCTTTGTGCGACAGTTGTCGGTTGAATAAAGTAGCCGCTCCCGTTGAAATTTTAAGCTAATGTGCGCATTTAAGCGCATTAGCAACGCTCCAAATAAATTTATCATTTCCAATTTTGATAGATAAAATAAGTAAAAATATGTTTCCTTTATAAATGTATCATTGTAGATAAAAACTGCCAGTCGGAAAGCTGTAACAACCAAATCGCGCCATTTTGTCGCTGTTAACATCTTGTAGTCGGGTTGGCTGCTCAAGAACTCTCCAATACATGTGTTTTGAGCATGATCATCATCCCTGGCACACCCAACAATGAAATTCCAAGCAGAACGTGAGTCTGTTAAAATACTGTGAAGAGAAACATAAAAAATAGCTAATTATTAATATCGAAAATCAATATATACATATGTATATGTACGTACCCACCCTCCGACGAGAATTTTAAGGAGATTTCTGCCACATATTTTGCCACCCGAATAAATGTTCGAAACAAAATTTTTGCTTCTAGCATTGGTATTATGCCAAGTTTGTAACCATCGCATTCATTTTGGTGATCAATCCAGTCATTATCCATGCATGTCTTTGAGCAGTAAGTCATGTAGCGACAATTATGACAGGTGTACAGCAGTTCCTGATGCACTCCACACAGCTCACAGTTTATAAAAGGCGCACTAAATTGAAAACGGTCAGGTTCTGCCATCACAACGATTTCACCTTTGGGAAAATCCCTTAGTGCATACACTCCGGCACTGTGGTCAATCGTTTTTCGGCTAGGGAAGCACACAAAAGACAGAATTTAGTTGATGCACAATTGAATAGACTTTGGTTTAAAAAACAAGAGACAGGTAATCGCCGCACAGTCCAAACCATAAGAGAGAGGATGCTGAATATTTCAGAGTAGTTTTTTCTTTTGCTAAAAGTGAGTACTAAGGGGGGAATTTCGCCTGGGAATGTGGAAAATTTATTATGTATCATTCGCTCAGATTCAAATTCATTTTCAAATATCTTTATGAAAATTCAAAGATGACCGCCTACCAAACTTTCAGAAAATTTTACCTTGGGTGGTAATGGATTGTATGGGCGAAAGTTAAGTTCCAAACTCATTTTCAACCAGTATAAAACGCGAATTTCAAATTTTGGAAAATCTACCCCCAAAGTCGGAAACGGGAGGAATACTGTTAAATGAAATTTTGTTGTTTTCCCATCCGATCAGCTTTAAACTTATTTCAAAGCCCTGCAATACTAAATATTACCAACGGGATTTTTACATTTTTGGAAAAACCAGAAAATTTACGAAAAATATTTACAAACCAAACTTTTTGTTCCATGTTCATGTCCATTTTCAGACCTTGGGTGATTTTCCAAATATAATATATTTTTCTGAAAATAAAAACTTTATTATTCACACAAACTAGGTGGGTTGATAAGTAACTTCCTTGACCGCTAGATTGCGTTGCTATCACAAAAAAGATTATAGTGCCATATAGTCTATTTATATTTAGGTAGATATGTCAAATTTTAGAGGGATACAGCCCTTAGTTTTGTTTTGACAGCTAATTGTTGTTGACGTGTTTAGCACCATGTTGAGCATAGAAAAAAAAAGATTTTCGTAAAGTTAAATATTTTTTATGGGGCTAAGCTCCTTTGGATTACACCGTGAAATATTGGTTTCACGGTTTTGTCCGATGCGGTTACACGGACAATGTCAAAAAAGGCCAAATCCCTACCCCAAAAAGAAGCAGAGCAGATGACGAATTGTTTAAAATAATAATCAAATAAGTTAAAAATGTATCAAATAAAAATGTTCCATTTTCCACCTTCTTATTGGACATGACTATGTTGAATCAGCTGCTGATTAAGAATATATATACCATATATTATATATGGTCAAATTAGCGGCTTATGCCAATTACACACATTTGCACTTCCTTATTGCCATTTTCGAATCACACATTTTCTTATTCTGTGCAGGCGTTTAATAAGTTTGCCTTTTTACTTGTCAGAATTTAACATCATTTTATAAAATTTTAGGTATGTACTTCATTTAGCAAATTACTATTATATAATCTCAACTTACATAAATTCGAGTGCTGTCACTTCGGTCTTGCCCAAATCTTTTATTGTAAACTGTAAATTCGTTGACACTTGATTTATATCTTTTTCGTAGGTTTTTAAAACCGAGAGCACTTTTTCAAGGTCTATAAAAAAAACAAGAAATATTGATTAATTTAAGTTAAAAAAAATGAAAGTCTAATTGTGCTTACCATCAGTTTCAACAAATGAGGGCACTCGTTCTGTATTAAATTGAATCACAATTTTTATTATTTATAATGAAAAATAAGTATAGTTTTACCCAATTGGTGATTAAGTTGCTGTAAACCAATCTTAGCTGCATCGAGATCCCTCATCAAATATAAAGTCAGGCATAATAGACTTTGTGCAAAGAGCGTTCCTTTAACTGTCTTATGCTCAGGGTCCAAACCCATATACAAATTTAAGTCACTGCAAGCAAGCTAAAAATATGGAAACGAATGGATTTATTTTAAAGCGAGTCTGCAAAATATAAACATAAAGGGTTCAATCTTACCGGAAATTTACGTCGTTGAAAATAATACAGGCTTCGAACCAAAATTGCATCGAAAGAAGCCGTGGAACTGTTGCATGGCACACGATATATTAATTTATTTAAAAATTGAAGTCCCTAAACACAAAAACGATAAAATAATATTAATATATAAAATTAAACATAAATATGGTGAGAAAAAAAATATATTTAAATATATATCAAAAAGTAGATTCCTAAAATTTTGGAGATATTTTTACCATACACATTAGAGACAGACAGTTTACCTTGAGTGAGGATTCCGTAACGGTGGATTTCATATATTCATCGGCAGTGCTTAATAAATTCTTAGAATTTTCAAGCAGTTTCTTAAACACAGCATCACTTTCCTTCTTAATGATTTTTATAAAAAGTTCCGTTTCGCTGAAATGACATTGTGTACATATGTAAATGCAAATTATCTTTATGTACGCCTTATGTATGTATGCTTTACATCAGATTTCGGGGGCACATCACTTTATCCATAGTTTCAGTTTCAGAGTCTCCCGAAAACGACTCTGCCAGTAAGTGCATTGGTATTTTATGCATAGTTGTTTGTTTTATTTTACTTTTTATGTTTTGATTTTACTAAATGCTTTTGCACATACATTTATGTCGCAGCCATTGTCCAGTGTTGCATAACGCATGAATACAGAATTAAGATGCACTTGAATGATCGTCAAAATAGCGTCGACAATTTAGCGTTGATGTGAAACAATGGAATATGGGACATGAGGCAATTAGTCTTCATAACCTTGCTAGTCTTTATTCAATTTTATTTTTCCGATCAAATATGTATAAAATTCCGAAATCTAAAATATCATGCATTTGTGCCTGCTCTAGCATGTGGTTTCCCTCTAATGTTATTCTATTAAAAAAATATTTTTTTCAAATGAGTTGATTTATTTTCAGTTTATTTGACATGACAGAATCAATTTAATTTTTAATTTATTTAAAACGATTATTTAGGTAATTAATATTTTGTGGTACCACCTGGTATTAAATTTGACCCTATTGGGAATTGAATCGAATAAATCCTTCAGATGTTTATCCGTTCCATCCTAAACCATTCCTTTTCCAAAGTTTCCCTTAATTCAACCACGAAATTGGCATCCGGGGAACGAACGTTACAACAGTATTCCACCAGCCCAGTGAGCTGGATTGCCTGTGCAAAAAATGTGCAAAGTCCACTTTCCGAATCTGCGGAATGGCAGTTTTTTTATCCGGAGGACTACCAAGCATTCCCCACAAGCTTGGAGTCGCTGAAACGATCACCAATTACAGAAAATTAAATTATCGTTTATATATCTGTATCGCCAATCAATATATTTTTGACTAGGGCGTATATTACTGTTATTCATGCCTTACTATACAGAGGTGTCACGGAAATCTCTTGCAACTAAATTCTAACCCAAAACCAATTCTAGGTGTCTTGGAATGAAAATTGAAAATCTTTCGCTTGGAATTAAATCTCTCGTGTTTTGAGAAGAGATTACGAAATTTGTAAAATCAAAAGTAATTATGGTTATTTTTAATTTTCGCATTATTTTTTTGGAGAAAATTACCTAAATTTGAAATAAATTTAAATATGAATCTATAAACATAAAAAAAAAACATAAAACGTTTTTTAATTGTACTTCAAATAAAATTATGATGAGAAAATGGGAAAATTTATTTGAGAGATACGCAACCCTTAGACACAAATCTTCTAACCTACTAACAATGAAAGCTATCGAAGTTCTGTGACATCGATGGAATTTTCGAGCTAATTGCAAACTAACCGAGGGCAAAATTTCTGGACATTTCCGGGACTCCCCTGATAGATTCTTAAAAAAAAAATATGTGTCTAAATTATGTGTTGACCTTGTCCCTGTATTAAAAAAATCTCCTTCAAAAGATCTCCGGTTAAGTGCCTCTATCTTATAGCTACGTAATTCTGTTACAGTCCTAAATAAACTCATGTCACTTCGGTTTTGTTCTCTCAGCCGAAGCTGAGACCCGGCATACTGGTTTCATTATCGTTTACTCTGAGAGTGGCGTTAAATGATAAGATCGGAGAGAAGAAATTCATACATATATACTTATGTATAAAAGTCTCTTCTAAGTGCGGTTCGTATTTAGTTTGCTGCTGTTATTGGTTCAACAACAACCTGCTTAGCAATGTCCGACAAATGTGTGTGTCTCCGCAAAAACAAAACTAAAACTTCGAATCATTTGAAATAGGCCGATAAACAACTTGTTTGTACATATTCACAGCGTGCTGCCATGGTCCCGGTTACGCAACCCCCCTGGATGCCATGCAAAATGGACCCCGAGAGGAGCTTCTATATACGGTGACAGTTCAACCCAATTTGGACGAACCACACGGTGACTATCTATCCACAATTGATGTGAATCCCGAGAGTCCCACGTATTGCCAGGTACAACAAAATGATCTCATTGATAACACCAAGACTTAAGTGAGATTTATTATGCCCTGTAGATAATTCATCGCACGTTTACGAATCGCAAAGGCAATGAGCTGCACCACTCCGGATGGAATGCTTGCTCCAGCTGTTACTATGTGGACAAGAATGCCAAGACTGTACCAAAGAGAGACAGATTAGTGTTGCCGGCACTTAACTCTGACTTTATTTATATACTCGATGTGGTGAAAGATCCGCGAAAGCCAGAAATCATAAAGGTAATCGATGGAGATGTGCTGAAGAGTCATAATGTAACGGGGCCGCATACAACGCATTGCTTGGCCAATGGCAATATAATGATATCGATAATGGGCGATGCAAATGGATATGCCAAGGGTGATTTCATTTTGTTTGACGCCGATTTCAATTGCGTCGGAACTTGGACCAAGGGTGACAAAAAGGCAGCATGCGGATATGATTTCTGGTATCAGCCGTACTTTGACGTTATGGTAGCATCGGAGTGGGGAGCACCAAATAAATTCAGGCGGTTCGTATGCAAATAGGGTTTCACACAACATCGAATTAAAATAATTTCTCATCTAGTGGCTGGAAAAACGAAGATCTAGAAGACATGACCCAATATGGAAGTAGAATTAACTTCTACAAGTGGTCCACCCAAACTTTGTATCAAACTATCGATCTTGGAACTGACGGCATAACGCCTTTGGAAATTCGCTTTATGCACGACCCAAAACGTGCTGAGGGATTCGTTGGATGTGCCTTGAACGCCAAAGTCTTCTACTTTAAGAAGAAGAACGATTCCGATGAATTTGAGGCAAAGAAAGTGATTGATATACCAGAGAAATTGGTGGATACTGGAAGTGGGATAGCAGAGAAAATGGGTGGCATGATTTCCGATATTATAATTTCCCTGGACGATAAGTTTCTGTACGTAAACTGTTGGCGCCATGGCGATGTTAGGCAATACGATATAAGCAATCCGGAGAAACCAAAGCTTACGGGACAATTGTTTTTAGGAGGTGCTATTTGCAGCGATTTGCCCAATGTGGTGGTTAAAGAGGACAAAGAACTGAGTGTGAGTCCAAAGGATATGCGTTTTTGGACATCGTTTTCATTATCATTATTTTCTTTAAAGGAAAAACCACCGGCTCGGTATGTAAAGGGTCGTCGCTTGGAAGGTGGACCACAAATGTTGCAACTCTCTCTGGATGGTAAACGTTTGTACGTATCGTCATCGCTTTATTCGCCATGGGACAAACAGGTACAAAGCATTAAATTTACCTGTGTTTAATTTTTTTTAAAGTATTCTTCCGTTTTATAGTTTTATCCTGAAATGGTTAAAAAGGGTGGACACGTTTGCCTAATTGATGTGGATACCGTGAATGGAGGTATTACATTGAATGAAAACTTTTTGGTGGACTTTGGTAATGAGCCGTATGGACCAAGTTTACCACATGAAATGCGTTATCCTGGAGGAGATTGCACCTCGGATATTTGGTTGGCTAATGATGCTTAGATTACTGAAGCTTAATTTTTCAAAAATTGTCGATATATAAGTTAATAAATCTTAAGTCTGACTTAAGGCATATTAATATTTGGAGAAAAAAAAAACCGCCTACCGATTAGATATATTGTGCCCAGGGTTCGCATACAAAACAAAAGTACCGAACACAGCAAGCACCGTACATTGGCAAGTAAGGTAAATTTTTTGTTACGTATTGTACGTAAGACACAAGTTCGGTACCTTTGTCGTAACGGACCGTCCGAAAAAAATAAGTACTAAACTATTTTGAGTTAAGGAGGTTAAGTACAAAATGATTTTAGTTTCGGACCGTTCGCGTTTGTCAGTTACAGTGACGGACGAATCATTATATCGATAATTTACGAAGTTGATTTATCAGCTATCGGTTTGTCAGTTACGTGCGAATCACGGATGGACACGCACGAAAAGCTGTATTTTCTCACGATCACGTCGTGAAACGTCGTGACACAGCGTGACATGTTTAAATTCACGTCACGCGCGCACCTCTAGTAGAGACTTTCCAACCTTCCTCTGCGTTTGAAATCGGCAACAGATCGAACAGTTCGGAAACCGGTTTGGAATTGGTTCTGGTAGCAAACTCTTCAAATGTTTTGTATATTCTTCGGTGTGACCGTATGGTCGCAGGCCATGTACATAGTTTTAAAGTCCATAAGCATGAAGTAAATTGCTATAAAATCCATTCCAGAGCCAAAGATCGATTATAAGAACAATTTTTATTTAAAACATAAACGGCATAATTGGTGATTTATTAACAGTACACAGTATTGTCTCCACATCGGGTAGCGAGAACAGCCTAAGCAAACGTTGGCCACTATAAGTTGGTTACATTAATAGAACTCCAATTTAGTTAGCGCTGCATATACTTACTTTCTGTCACAGGTGCCATCTATAAACTCCCTACCCAGACCATTGATAATCTCTTGATGGAAGATATAGATATGCACTAAATATCCCAAATTCCAGGGTACGAGCATTTTGGCCCAGGGTATTTGCTGGAGCAAAGCCATAGGTATGTTCTTGCCAGCGCTGCGCTTGCAAAACTGCTGCCAAATCACCTGGCAGGCAATGACCACTGCAAAGCTCATTATGGTCAAGCGATTAAGCAAAGCGTAGGCACCGCCACTTAAGAATGCAGCGAGCATGTTTCCCGTTTTTGAATTTAACCTGCCCGATAGCAAACATTGTGTCAGCTAAATGGAAGAAAAGCTGACGTTAATTATACGATAATTAAGGAGCAGAATAACCTACCTTATATATACCTATGTAGCTGACCAAAAAGCTTGTTGATCTTAGACGCAGCTTCTTAAGCTTTCCCTGTATCAAGGCACTTAGTACATCCATACCCAAACCTATGCCCGCATAAGTCCATATTTGTTTTAGACTCTGTTTTGCCCGCTTGATCAACGGCCATTTACTGTAATCCTCAGGCAAATCTGCCGGCTTGATGAACCAGAAGCCGGAATATTGTTTCGCTTGTTGATAATGCAATGCAATCAAAGAGCAGAGCATGAATACCAAGGTTTGTCCCAACGGAGAATGCACCAGACCCACATTCAACTGACACATTACGCTCTCCAAGGCCTGTCGAAAATATTCAAACAGTCAACCAATAGAAAACTTGTGTAAATACTGACCGCTTGGCTAGTACCCGTCACAAAGAAGAGCAGCACTTGGGGTGGCATCCACCAGCATAGGTGTGAGGCTATCCAGCACGCTAGAAACGGTGTACAAACGAAGGTGTATTGCCCATTAAGCTGCCTTCCCACGCATATCAAGTGAAATGTAAAAGCATTGATGCACGAGGCAAAGCTGACGGATTGGACATAATTTTTCAGTACAGCCAGCAACTTGCTTTTGGTTATCCGTCGTTTGGATAGTAACGGGAACTAGAAGCAAATGGGGCCATCATTAGGATTGTGTGAGAATATCGAACATCGGAATAAGCCCACCAGCAACAAAGGCGAATAGTATTTCGCACTGGACACATGATTCCGATAAAGATTCCAGAGCAAGGCATGTGTGCAGCTTTGACCCGGCAGGCTATGTATGACACGGGAACAATGTACACGATTCAGGGGCCACCGCAATAGCTTTGTAGGGGTAATGGCCATTACGCGTCGACCGTTCGTTTCAGACTATTTCACTCAGACCCAAACCACAAGTGATAGCTAAGTAAAAACACGCCAGGCGGTTCAAGTCAAAGGTTAAAATGCAAAGCATTAGAAAATATATTTGAACGCTTGCTTATTGACATAATCAGTTCCCTTGCTGGCGTATACTTGCGGCGCAGTGCAAGAAACAGAAAATATTGTATTAACATATATGTATTCTAGTAGCTAGTGAGTAGGTTGGTCGATCAATAGATAATACAAAAACAACCTCTGCATCTTGAGAAAAAACTTGGAGTAATTTGAATGGAGTTATGATTTATAATTACTGAAGTTTAATGAGGTTAATGAGGTTTTTATAAACTAACAAAGATTATTTTTTTAATTGGTCTGAAAATGGGTTTAAGTGAAAAGTTTTGTTAAGTTTTTAGCGTTTGCGTTTTTAAACTAACAAGCAAATCTTTTGCTCAAATATGTCGAAAAATTTGGCCATTTTGTTTACCTTAAGTGGGAATACAATTTAAATTGCGAGCAAACATCTGCCAAATAACCTTGGCCTATTTTTGAGTGGCCCAATTATTTGAAACAAATATTTACCCAGTTGGACCAAGTGAATACACCCATTTGGCGATCTCTCCAAAACTTGGGAATCGCGGAGAGCACATTTAAATTTATAAAGGAGCTAGATGTAAATGCTAAGTGCTGACTTCGAGGTAAACAGCAACGCCACTTCTGTTCATAGTTATCCTCGATAATGTCCTCAAACGTGCAAATATCGAGCCATGGGATGGTATTTAATAGAAAATAATACCAACTCTCTGTGACCTGGAGTAAGCGAACGATATCTGCTTTATCTTGGTCTCAAAACAAAGTTTGCAAAAACGAAAATAATGCGGTTACCTCTCAATTTGAAAATTGTTGATGTTGATTCTGCTATCTGGACAGTGATTTTGCACAATCGAAGCGTGAAGTCGGTACTATTATATAGCTCAGAAATTTGGCTGCTCTTTGACCATATAATGTAAATATAATGTATGTAAATCATATAAGCAGGCAACTCCAAAAATTCGTGAACAAATTCCTCCCATTGGCCACTTTTTGTGCAGCTAATCAAAGCCTTGAATACGTGCAGACCGAATCCAATAAGTTAATATTTGCGTATACCTTGTAGAGTTAGGTTGTTCATGAGTAAGTGAACAAAAATGTGTTGTTTACTAAACTGAACAAGTGAACTTGTTCTTTTTTGTTTAGTGACACTTGATCTGTGACTCTTGTTCCGTGTTTCTTGATAATTGACTATTGCTCAGTAACTCTTGTTCATTGACTCTTATTCAGTGACTCTTGTTAAGAGACTAGTACTAAGTGACTCTGGTTCAGTGACTCAGTGTTGATTGACTCTTGTTCAGTGACACTTGATCAGTGACTCTTGTTCAGTGGCTACTGCTCAGTAGCTGTCGTTCATTGACTCTTGTTAAGTGACTATTGCTCAGTGACTCTTATTCATTGACTTTTACTCAATGACTCTTGTTCAGTGACTCTTGTCCATTGACTATTGCTCAGAGACTCTTGTTCAGTGACTCTTGTCCATTGACTATTGCTCAGAGACTCTTGCTCAGTGACTCTAGCTCAGTGAATGTTCTCGTAGTTCATTTACTTACCACTGAATGACTGTACACTCTTTTGTTCTTACTTGTTCAGTGACTCTTTGCTGTTTCTAAATGTGTGGCAACTCTGGTTTAAGCAACTCGCTGGTGTGGCAGCCGTAACCGTTTTTATTCAGAATGCCTTTAATTAGAAGGCACAGAGATAGTTGGAACCATTTCACCGAGGTTTATAAGAAGGAGAAATGTAAATATTGCAGTGTTACTTTATATTGCAACTCACAAAGCAATCCTAAACGAGAACTCTGCCGTTGCAAAAAATATTGAGCAAATCCAAACGGCCCAGAACATCAGAGCAACTGAAAAGCTGAACAGCTGATCAACGGAGCAACTGAACAACAGAACAACTGAGCGATTAGAGTGAGTTGACTCGCTTTGAAAAAAAAAACAAGTTCATTGAAATGAACAACTTTTACCCAACTCTTATACTTACCTGGTACTATGTGGAGACCACAAGCTAGTTGGTTGTGTGTAAGAAATCAGAAACCATTGCGCCAGGGTTATGATTTCCTTCTAGAACAGCGATGGGCTCTATGAGCGATGGGCTGATGAGAACTATGCAGCCAGGCAAGAGGAGATGCTAAGCATCTGGTAAATTGATTGCCACTTTGAATCAATAAACTTCTTTAAGCTGAGAAAAATATTAATTAGATTAAGCTGGTCCATGTGTTACTCACAGATTGAAAAATTTTATGAGTGCTGCAGCTGCTTGACGCGCTCTGGAAGTGGCTGGTAGAAAGGTCAATGTGTACATACATCTGGAACTTTTCAAGGAGGTATCTGTAATAATATGCCATGCAATCCCCATGTAGTTACCGTAGGCAGTCATTTATCAGGCCACTGAATATTAACTGGTTATAATACCAGAGTGATTCTTGCAATTGCTACCAGACGAAGCAGTTCATTGCAGCTGCGCCAGCTGGGTCGCTCCTCAAACAATTTGCTCAGTACAGCCCACATGGTTCTACTGAATGAGATAGGAGAACCCCGTCTTTGCTGCCTAAATGACTTGCTAATTTATTTCCAAACAAATAATCAATTATACAATTGCAATTGCCGAATAATTTAAGATGGGAAACTTAATCAACCTCTTCCACGGTGGGTCCACTGCCATTGGCGCCAGTCTGCTGCTTACCCTTCGGTCCGCCATGAAGCTTAGACATAATGGGACTGCAGATGCGCTGCGATTCCTTCAAATGGTGTTCGTATTCATCCTTCTCGGCCAGCGTGTTGCCATCCAGCCAGGCAGACTCGGCTGTGCACTTCTCGCGCACCTTGGAGCGATCGGCCTCGGTCAGAACACCAGCGGGTGCCTCCTCAATCGCTTGCTTGCAGCCGTAGATGTAACCCTCTAGGGTGTTGCGCGCCTGCACTCGCTCACGTTGACGATCATCCTCTCCCTTGTACTTCTCTGCATCGGACAGCATGCGATCGATTTCGGCTTTGGACAAGCGACCCTTGTCATTGGTTATGGTAATCTTCTCGGATTTGCCGGTGCTGCTATCCTTGGCGCTGACATTCAAAATGCCATCAGCGTTTAGATCAAAGGTCACCTCAATCTGGGGCACTCCACGGGGGGCCGGCGGAATTCCGGTGAGATTGAAGGTGCCCAGCAGATTGTTGTCCTTGGTCATGGCACGTTCGCCCTCGTACACTTGAATGGTCACCGCATTCTGATTGTCGCTGTAGGTGGTAAAGGTTTGCTGCTGCTTGCAGGGAATACGAGCATTGCGCTCCACCAGCTTGGTCATTACCCCACCAGCCGTCTCAATACCTAAAGATAAAGGAGTGACGTCCACCAGTAGCAGATCCTGAATCTGAGAGCTACCCACGCCCGTTAAAATGGCCGCCTGAACGGCTGCTCCATAGGCCACCGCCTCGTCTGGATTGATGGACAAATTAAGCTGCTTGCCGCCAAAAAAGTCCTGAAGCAGTCGCTGGATTTTGGGTATGCGCGTGGAGCCACCTACCAGCACCACATCGTGTATAGCCTTTTTGTCCATTTTGGCATCATTTAAGGCACGCTCCACGGGTTGCATGGTGGAGCGGAACAGATCCATGTTCAACTCCTCGAAGCGTGCGCGCGATATTTTTGAGTAAAAGTCAATGCCCTCGTGCAAGGCATCAATTTCTACGGAAGCCTCGGTACTAGAAGAAAGGGTGCGCTTTGCCCGCTCGCAGGCAGTGCGAAGACGGCGCAGAGCCCTTACATTGCCCTTTAAATCAGTTTTGTGCTTGCGCTTGAACTCCTCCACGAAGTGGTTGACCAAACGATTATCAAAGTCCTCGCCTCCCAAATGTGTGTCACCAGCCGTGGCCTTGACCTCGAACAGCGATCCCTCATCAATAGTCAGAATAGACACGTCGAAAGTGCCGCCACCAAGATCGAAGATTAGCACATTGCGCTCGCCCTTCAGATTCTTGTCCAGGCCATATGCCAAAGCGGCAGCAGTTGGCTCGTTAATAATACGTAGTACATTGAGCCCGGCAATGGATCCCGCATCCTTGGTAGCCTGACGCTGGCTATCATTAAAGTAAGCCGGCACCGTAATGACAGCATCCTTCACTTTGGCGCCCAGATACACCTCGGCAATCTCACGCATTTTGGTCAGTACCATTGAGCTGATCTCCTCGGGCGCAAAACGCTTGCGTTCACCCTTGAACTCGACCTCGATCTTTGGCTTTTGACCGTCGTTGATGACCTTAAAAGGCCAATGCTTGATATCCTCCTGAATCTTTTGGTCATCGAATTTGCGACCAATTAGGCGCTTGGCATCAAACACCGTGTTCTTGGCATTCATGGCAACCTGCAAACAAGGCGTGGCATGAAGATTAGTCAGATGTGTGGGGCTATTTATAAGTGAACAACGGTTAGGCGGCCACCCACTTTTCACACACACACACACACATATATATATATCCACATATATCCAATTAAATCAATCACATCATTTTAGGTATGCGCCTTCGTATATGGACAATCATATTTGCCCGATTTGGTGACTCACCTGATTTTTGGCCGCATCGCCAATTAAGCGCTCGGTGTCATTGAAGGCCACATAGGAAGGAGTCGTACGATTACCCTGATCATTGGCTATAATCTCCACCTTGCTGTTCTGCCACACACCCACACAGGAGTAGGTGGTGCCCAAATCGATGCCAATTGCCGGTGCCTTAGCCATGGTGAAAATGCTTGCCAAAGATTTCTACAATTTATTAAATGTAGCTGCTGCGCCTGCTGCCGCTTGACTAAAAGTTGCACGTTCGTTGTGCCGATTTTTATGACCCAACACACACGCACTTTGGCCAATTCCAATTCTACAATACGAGCCGATTTCAGATTTTTCACACGCCAACAATTTCGAAATTTAGTTCGTGTGTGTTTTTGGAGATTTTTACGTTCGTTTTCTATGTTGAGATGAATTGATTGTCGCTGACGTTTCCCGCTGAGCAGACTGCGCTCTCGGAAAATTGGTTTTGGCCCGAAACATGATGACTTGATTTTGACCCGGCCGAATGTGTATGTGTAGTTCTCGATAGCCACTTTGAAAAATTTGTTTATTAAATAAATAAATTTTGTTAATAGGCAAAAAATGTAAAGCAAAAAATGCACCCCATTTTTGATGGAAATTTGGCTAAATAGTTTCATATTTTTTTTTAAATTTGTGTTGTGGGACCTCTGCTTAAAATTTTCGAAAAATCAATTAAGAACACTACTTAACAAAGTTTGTATGTGACTAATAACTTTAAAGTGTGTAAGTGTAGTCCGTCACGGATGCGGCTGGTGCTTCCCTGCTTCTAACTCGACTATCATTCTTTTGATCTAGAAACGGTGTATGCTGAATCGATAAGTTATAATGATTACTATATATGTCAAGAAGGTTCGAATAATCTATCTTCAAAATCGTAGAAGATACGGTGGAATAAGGAAATCCTTTGCTTATTAAGGGTGATTTTTATGCTATTTTGTTTTTCAGTTTTGACACCTCAAGTTTCGAAAATTATGTCCATCTTATGGTCGACATAATCGACCCACTGAACTGGCTATTCAAGCTTTTGTGACCAATTTTTTTTTTCCATTTTTATTCAACAGTTTCACATTATTGAACATTAATCCACCAACCCAGGGAAAATATTGATGCTGTATCGTCCAAAGCCAATAAATCTCGCGATATGTCAGATCACCCGAAAGATTTTACGTAAGGACCTCGGTATAAACCATACAAAATACAGCTGGTGGAAGAATTAAAGCCGAGAGACCTTCCATAACGTCGTTTGTTTGCTGAATGCCCCTATTGAATGAAGATATAATATTTATTCGTGTCCTTTGTGCTGACTACAATAAACTATTTCGAGTAATTTGCTTAGAAGATTCTTTTTTTTTGCTATAAAAACCTCTATATGAACGTATTTAGCCCGTAGTTTGCTTTAATGTTTTTTGTGTCTTTCTACGCGTTTTCGTGTCACACGTTCTTCAGCTGATCAAGTGAAATGAGGTCCACATAGGTTAACATAAGTTCTAATCGTGTGCTGTTAAGCGCAACATAACTTTTCGGCTCCGTATGGGCACAATGTTAAGAGTGAGAGAATCATTACTTCTGTTTCTTTTTATACCCGTTACTCGTAGAGTAAAAAGGGTATACTAAGTTCGTGCAAATGTATGTAACAGGCAGAAGGAAGCATTTCCGACCCCATAAAGTATATATATTCTTGATCAGCATCAATAGCCGAGTCGATATAGACCTGTCCGTCTGTCCGTCCGTCCGTCCGTCCGTCTGTCCGTCTGTCTGTATGAACACCTAGATCTCAGAGACTATAAGAGCTAGAGCTACCATTTTTTCAGTGTAGACTTGTATTGTCTGCACGCAGATCAAGTTTGTTTCAAATTTTTGCCACGCCCCCTCCCGCCCCCGCAATATGAAAAAAACCTCATATCTCCCACAATTTTAAAAATAGAGTGTTCGGACCTTCTAGACATATATTCTAATCTTCATTACCTATTGGTCCGCCATACATCATTTTTCGATCAGATGAACCATAGTAGAGTTGCCGCCCCCGCAGTTTGAAAAATACCTCAAATCTCTTACAATTTTGAAAATACATTGTTAAAACCTTCTAGACATATATTTTAATCATCATTACCTACAGATCCGCCATCATTTTCTGATCAGATGAACGATAGAAAAGTTCCCGCCCCCGCAATTTGAAAAATACGTCAAATCTTCCACAATTTTGAAAATGGATTGTTTGAACCTTCCAGATATATATTTTAATCATCATTTCATATCGATCCGCCATACATTATTTTCCGATCAGATGAGTTATAGTAGAGTTGCCTCCCCCGCAATTTGTAAAAAAACTCATATCTCCCACAATTTTGAAGATAGATTGTTCGAACCTTCCAGACATATATTTAAATCATCATTACCTATCGATCCGCAATACATCATTTCTTGATCAGATGAACGATAGAAAAGTTCCCGCCCCCGCAATTTGAAAAATACCTCAAATCTCCCACAATTTTGAAAATGGATTGTTCGAACCTTCCAGACATATATATCAATCATCATTACCTATCGATCCGCCATACTTCATTTCCCGATCAGATGAGCTATAGTAGAGTTGCCACCCCCGCAATTTGTAAAAAAACTCATATCTTCCACAATTTGTGATCTAATAAAATATTCTTAAAAAAAACCTTACCCTGAGTAACGGGTATATCGAAGTCGAGCATGGCCGACTTCAACTTACGCTCTCGTTCTCTTAATTTTTGTATAAAACTTCTTGTTACTTCGCAGGTCCGTACAGGGCTAAAGACTTGACTGACTTTTTTTAAACTGTTTTTCGTAAATTTTAAAAAATACGAGTGCAAAATAGAGATTAACAAAAGAAAAACTAAACATACAAATATTAATTAAATAGCTTGTTGTCCGTTAAAATCTATATATACATATATGACCGACTAAGTTAAAACAATTTAAGCATTTGTCCAAAATCGAATGACTTGAAACTTAATTAATATATTCAGTGCGTTAAAGATAGATTAAATGCTAATTTGAACGACAGTATGTGGAGAAGAAAGTCAGCTTATACCAAAAACAGAAGTGAAATTTGTAAAGGCCTACAAGCATCGGCCCAGTCGAAGTTTTGTAACGCTTTCTGGATTTTAAACGCAGTTTTGTGCACCTTGTGCAGGCTTGGCTAAATCACCTTGAAACTGCTATTTTATTGGCATTAAGATAATGCGTACGTATTTATTTCTGTTGGGTCTGATTGAACATCTGGCCTAAAACTACCCAGATAATATTATATAATATCTCAAGGCGATGTAAAGAAAGTTGGCTTTGCGTTCATTTAATCTGACAGGACACAGAGACAGTCAAATCTTCGGATCATCGAAAGCTTCTCCTGTATATCCATTCTTTATCGTCTGCCCTTCTTCTTTTTCTTTTGTCCATCTGGCCAAGCAAATCCTCGTGATTTAAGTACGTCCTGAAAAATAATCGTTTTAGAGCCGATTTCTCTTCTTCTAGATAGCAATAACTAGCAAACTAAACTAACAAATAACAGAGTTAAATGTAAGTTTATCTGACTCATAAATAGTAGCTCCATATCATTTGCTTACCTGAACATTGTGGCACACATAATAGGCGTTATCCATAGCCGCATCGTTGAATATGTCACAGCCGATGGATTTACCTACGCCTCCCTTTTTCTTTCCACCTCCCTCTTTCTTTTTCTTTTCCTCGCCCTCGCCACTGCCAGCATTGCTGGATGTAGAATCCTTGCTATTGCGCTTCTTTTTGCTTTTTCCAACCATTTAACAAAATTACAAGTTGAACATATTAAAAGAATTTATTATCGATTTAATATCTTTGTTATTGCTTGGCAACCGTCGACTAATTTGTATTGGAAAATTCATTGTAGTAATTGGGCCACACTATTGACGCTATCCAGTCAACGTAAGAGGAAACTCGCGTATAAACACCTATAAATTATTTAATTTTGTTTAGGAATTATTTTTTTCTTTAACTGGATGAGGGCTACTCACCAGGATACGGGCTGCGACAATAGGTTCCATAGGAGGTGATGCCCACGAGGTAGTAACGATATCGTCTTCGATTGCGATGTCTACGACGACGCCGCTCTAAATTCAACTGCAACGGTCCACCCGAATCGCCCTGTATAATTTAAATGTGTTCAGTTTCCTAAACCTTAGCTTATCCAGCTCCTAGCACTTACCTGACAGGTGTCGCGATTCTTCTCGAAATCATGTGCACATATTTGGCTGCTCACTATACCCTCTGGTGAA
The DNA here is from genome assembly GCA_018904225.1 of Lordiphosa mommai. Lineage (NCBI taxonomy): Eukaryota > Metazoa > Arthropoda > Insecta > Diptera > Drosophilidae > Lordiphosa > Lordiphosa mommai. Next base: position 712,826 of record JAEIFT010000083.1, read on the forward strand.
CTTTCATCTTGTGGCAATGTGGTATTACATTGATCCAACGGCACCACAGACAAATCCAACTCTGTCAAGACATTAGTGGGCGCCTGTGCAAATCCTGTCGAGCCATACCCCATGGTATATAGCTTGCTATAGGGAATTTCATCTCTCGCCCATAGCCGCACAGGCTTGACGAACCATGTATATTCCACAGGTCGATTTAGCTGTATAAGTCCTATATCATGATAATTGTAGGTGCTGTTATACAGCGGATGCAGGTGTATATTTGCCACACGACGACGCTGTGGGGCGACATCGTTTTCCCACTCCTTTAGTTTAATATCACCAATTTTGACCACATCAGGAGTAGTGCTAGGAGGAGGAAAATATTGTTGTTTAATAAAATAAAATATGAAGATTTAACCGTTTTGTGATCGAAAAAGTTGCATGCGATATTTATTCCAACGTTGTACTGGTGTTATTGGCAGAGTTTCATAAAATAACACATATTTTTCATTGCACGCGAGTTATTAACGCAAAGTATACAAATATACAATACAAATATACAAACTGTAAAAAATTATTTTTTCACTCGTGTAAAAAAATAATTTTTATTTGTAAAAAATTCATGTTTCTAGCACGGGAAGTTTTGACACGCTTGTGAATAAGTTGTGTTGCCTTCTGAAAAGACGTGAGAGTATTTTTTTCACAAAATTTTTTACAAGCGTGTTAAATATTTTTCAATTTTTTAAGTCAACAAATAGTACAATAAGAATATAGTTGTCGTTTTTACATTAGCAGAAATTAGATCTCAACCGATTGATTATAAATAATTGCAAAGTGTGTATGACCGATCTTTAGCTATATTTATTATCAGCACCAGTGCACCTCGAATAACGGAACAAAAAAAAACGTACACTCAGGAAAAAACTTCTTCTATATTTAGGTATGTCCGTGATTGAATATAGACCGTTTAGTTTTTAAAAATTAAAGATAGTTTTTATACCCTGTACCCATAAAAAAGGATAAAAAAGATATCATGAACTCACTCAATTTTAAAGTTTAAACTTCGTGACTTAAAACACATTAACTTAAGCCTTATATCTATCTTATCTTTGAAAAGATTGAAAAACACAAAAGTTTTAGAAATAAAATGGTTTTCAGCCATCAACCGGCAACCGGCAGTGTCGCGACTGCGACGTCGTAAGCGTCAGCTGCGTGTGTATGGCTGCTTATAAAAATACACAAAATCAAGGAGCTCTTACTTGTTTATTTTTTTTTTCTTGAAATACTCATTAATCAATCTAAAATTTTGATACATAAGAATAAGAATAAAAAATAATAAAATGTATTGTAACAAAATACATTTTATTTCAAGTTCAATGCACTTGATAATCGAAAAAAGAACTTGAAATTAAAATTTGGTTCTCAGATTTGTAAAATTCGAACTTAGTCAGCTTAAGAAATCGTTTGTTCTCGAATTTCACATTTAAGTACGGAATTCTTGAATTTTTCTGAGAGTAGATTTTAAAATTCTTATAAACCACATTCAAACACTGTTATGTTTTCCAAAATTTAACTCCTGTTTCTTGTTTCAATAATTGGAATATAAATTTCTTATCAGAAGTCTTACCCGTGCGTAATTAAACAGTGAGCCGCCGTAAGCACAAAGTACTCGCTAATCAAACTGCCGCCACATTTGTAATCAATCCCACCATCCGAAGTGCGAAATCCCAGAGCAGCCTGTAAACACAGAGAGAGTAAATTCGAAAGAGGCTTACCGTTAAGTGAGTAATATAGAAGAGTTTGACTCAATAACTGTTATCAATTGAGTGGTGACGACTCAGTTGTTTCTGTCTTGTTGACAGTGTCGTTTCACTAAATTCCGGTTCTGTGTGGTTTTTTTTTCTATTTTGGTATTACCATGTGCGGATATTGTCCGGGGGCAACAATTGATCTGCCATTGAAATCATCTTGCAAATCTTCCGTCTCGGCTGATTTGTTGTAGTTTTGCATATCCATTTTCTGTTCTATGTTTTGGAAAATTGAGTCAAAGTGTCGATAATGCCCTGACTGTGGTCGGTGCGGTGTAAACCATCTATCTGAGTTCCACCTGTTTGGCCTTGGTTGCTGGCCCGAAAACCCTCCATATCCATTGTTTTGCCACCCTCCCTGAGAATTATAATTGTTCCAATACTGGCCGTTGACATTTACTCCGCTTAAAACTAAACTAAGGCACAAAATAACGAATTCCAAAATTGCCAGCCGGGGCAGATCCATCGCACATCTTTAGCGCTTGACCGACCGTGTTAAACTGTTAGAAGTGAACGCGACAGGTCTACAGAGAAAGAAATATACACAAAATGTTTTAATGATACTCAGATGAATTTTTAATTAAATAAACGCATTAATTAATAAAAACAAAAAATACATCAAAATAACACACACAACAAACAGTAAAAAGGCATACATATTCCATATGAATGTATGTATTTAGGTATGTGTTTGTTTGTTTTCTTTTTTCAACAATGGTGGTCAAATTGATGATTCTACCCGGCAGCACACTGATTTGAAATCTCACAAAAACTAAGCAAATCTGGGTGATATGTGCTATCGATATGTACCCCGCAGAACTTGTTCCCGACTTGTTTAAATATATATTAATCTTGAACAGCTAATCTTCTCCCATTTTATTTGCTTGTGTGCTTTATATTTTAGCACAAGATAAGGAGACTTACAGTTGAACACCGGAAAGTTCGAGATCTTTTTCATGACTACACCCAAACAAATTCGTATCAATATTAATTTGAAAAGCGTTGTCCCAAATTGAAACTACAACCAGTTTCTTTATTTTTGTATCAATATAATTCAAGAAAGTATCAAATTAATATTAGAGGTGTTAACTTGAACCTATGCCTATTAAATTGTTAGGTAAAAGTATAAATTCGAAACTCACACATTTTCGGTGTTATCGAGTACTAGTTCGATGTTATCGAGTACTAGTTCGAAAAATCGAACTGTCATTCTCGATTCTCTCTAGCAAAGCAAATTGCATAAATGCTGGCACTTGTAATTCTCAAGTTGTTATTCAGCTCATTGATAATATAAATAGGGCACTTGATTGTGAGCGACAAATGCGCAGCAGCTAGAAGGAGTCTAATGAGGGATACGGCAAACTTGAAAAAGTCTGTATATCTCTCACCAATTTGCCCTTGCCGTCTTGCGATAGAGCCGTTAAACACCGGCTAAATTATCGCAAAAAAAATTAAGAAAAACAACAATGTACGATATTTTTTATTTATTTATTATTGCCAAATTGTTAAAGGCTAGTTTCAAAATGATACAAAAAAGTTTCAAATTGATACTTTAAAATTACTACAAAGAAATGTCATTCTGATACAAATTTGTATCATTTTGATAACATCGAAAATTTTATTTTGATACTATCGAATTATCAACTTGATACTTTGAGTATTGAGCATAATTCGATACTCAATAGTTTTAAATTAATGACTAAATTGTGTCGTTTTGATGATTACTTTTTTTTGGGTGTACTAACTTTAGAGCTGGCACCAATAGCTGGTGAATGCGACCGGAGATGAAAAAGTTTTATAAAATCGTTTTACTTGGTGTTCCGTAAACATATACATATTTGTACTGGTAAAGTAAACAGACATAACTTGTTGGCTTCTTCTTAACTCCATCCTAGAGACGGTCGCGGGACGGTGTTTCTGCGGGTCCCGAATTGAAATGCTTCTCCAGGCAGGTCAGAAATAATTTAAAATCCTTGGGACGTCGAAGGATAAACTCATAATTACTAATTTCCAAAAATCATATGTGATTTTTTACTGAAAATTTATTTTTTAAGGTTCGGGAAATTCGTAGAAATTCCCGCGCATATCTCTACTCCATACCATCAACTGTTGTCTGGAAATATTGGCTAAAACGTAATAGAACCTCTTAATGGTTTTTATTCAAAATTCATAAGCGTCAGAGAGCAGATTTCTTCATTGTGTAATATTTGTGATACAGTTAGGGCATTTATGCAATAAAAATCAATTCAGTCTCGTTAAGATCTTAAGGTTCCTTTACCTAAAAAATGTTCATTTTTATATCTTTAAAACCATTTCACCATTAAGAATGGAATAGCGAATTTCTCGATGCGTTGGTAAAGGAACTTCCTTTGAATCTTCATCAGTCTTTTCTGCAACGCTCAATAAGATCAGTTAAAAAGCGCGGAAGTAAAATGCTTTTCTGCATGTTAGATGTCAGCGGGAGAAGCCAGCGTTGCGACTGCTATGTCGCGGCTGCAGCGTTGTAAGCTTCGGCAGCGTGTTTTTTTTTTTTTTTGTTATAAGGGGGAAAGCAGTAAAACCATCCCTTCTCTCCGTTTCCGTCTCGCGGAACTACCGCTAAGTATTACTTTACAAGGAGAAGATGGCATGAATGCCTTCACTAAATTTTTATCTAGGGATTGAACTCGAACGGTGCTCTTGTTCAGCGTGTCGTAATCATTTTAGGATCTGTGAGGCAATGGTGCAAATAGAAATCCAATTGTTTTGCGAGCTTGGTATGATGTCCAACAAGTCAGTGACTGTGAATGGTCTACCTATACCTAGGCAAAGCACTTACCGTCCAGCAACGTGTGTTCGTGTTTATATGCGTATGAAAACACACAAAGTTAAGGGAACAAAATTTCGTAGTCGGGGCACTTGAAAGCAGTGCTCTTACTTTTTATATTTAAAGGGTATTAAAACCTTGTCCAGATGTTTGTAACTTATAGAGGAAGCATCTTCTGAACCAAAGGTACAAAGACCTTTTGAGTTTGTAACAGACAGAAGGAAGAATCTCCGACCCTATAAAGTAAATATATTCTGAATCGGCATCAACATCCGAGTCGATAAAGTCAACTGTCCGTCTATCACAGATCTCAGAGATGGTTTGAGCTAGTGATTTTAAGTGTATGTATACTTGGAGAAAGATCAAGTTTATTTTCAATTTGTTCTACGCCCCGGTATTCCCCGCAATTTGAAAAAACCGCATATCTCGCACAATTTTGTAGGTAGATTGTTCGGACCTTTGAGACAAGTTTGGGAACGATCAGATGAACGATATTCGAGTTATACACAAGTCAATTAATTAAGCTGGGCAGCACCGGCCTAAAGTTATCAGTTATATACAAACTTTGGCAAAAATTCTTATAAAGGTGGTTCAAACATTTAAAGTATTCTTTCGTTGAATGTGCGTACTCGCAGATGACAGTATGTCTACATGTGCCATTATACAGAATTATGTATGTGGGAAAATATACAAAAGTTTATGAAATCAACAATTGGATGATGCTGTGTCCCATCGTATTTTACCGTCAATTGATAAGTCTTCACTTACTTCTGCAAATGAGTTCACTGCAAGGTCAGTGAACACAATATTAATTAATTCCCAGTGGTTTCATCATGTCTTTTGTCCAGCTTTCGATGCCCTTGAGATAATTAACTACCAGACAACCAAGTACACAGTAGCAGAATCTTGGCTGCAGGAAACGCTCGTTGGTAATCAGCAGACTAGACAGAACGGCGAACTAGAGGAAAGTTATTTGAAATTCGACAATGATTTGGAAGAGCTGAATGCTGCACCAGCAGTACCAGAACAGCTGTATGAAGGTGCCTTCTGCCGGCGCAGTTTCGATGGACGCAGCGGTTACTGCATCCTAGCCTATCAGTGCCTGCACGTTATACGGGAATATCGGGTGCATGGCACACGGATTGATATATGCACATATCGAAGCAATGTGCCTGTAATTTGTTGCCCGCTGGCCGACAAGCACTCCCTGGCTCAGCGTATCAGTGCAACAAGTACGTAAATTGAGGCTTAAAATTAACCAATCAACCATTCCAACGTTCTTCTTTAGAATGCCAGGAGTACAATTCAGCCACCAGACGCCTGCAGCTGGCCGACACTGGACGCAGCTTTTCGGGCAAACAGTGCGCACCAAGCGTTCCTTTAATTGTAGGCGGCACACCGACGCGTCATGGTCTTTTTCCCCATATGACCGCTTTAGGTTGGACACAAAGCAATGGCGACATTAAGTGGGGTTGTGGTGGCACTCTGGTCAGCGAGCTTTATGTGCTGACCGCAGCACATTGCGCTACATCCGGTAGGTAAGTTCCGAGATCAGCAAAATCACAACTTTAGCATCTTTTTTACAGTAAACCGCCGGACATGGTGCGTCTTGGTGCTCAACAATTGAACGTGACTAGCCCCGTTCAGCAGGACATAAAAATACTTATCATCATTCTGCATCCAAAATATCGTTCGTCATCTTACTACCATGATATAGCTCTACTCAAGTTGACCAAACGTGCACAGCTATCGGAACTAGTGCGTCCTGCCTGTCTGTGGCAAGTGCCCGAGTTGCAAATCAAAACTGTTGTAGCCGCCGGCTGGGGACGCACCGAGTTTCTGGGTGCCAAATCCAATGCTTTGCGCCAGGTCGAACTGGATGTGATATCGCAGCAGCATTGCAAGCAGATCTATCGCAAGGAACGTCGTCTGCCACGTGGTATTATCGATGCACAGTTCTGTGCTGGTTACTTGCCCGGAGGTAGGGACACCTGCCAGGGTGATTCTGGTGGGCCCATACATGCGGTGCTGCCAGAATACAATTGTGTAGCCTTTGTAGTTGGCATTACATCTTTTGGCAAATTCTGTGCGGCACCTAACGCTCCCGGCGTATACACAAGGATATACAGTTACTTGGACTGGATTGAGAAGATTGCCTTTAAACAAAAATAGAAATGCATTTATTATATTACAACTTTGTACTTTAGATTTATCGAAATATATATGTGAGTCACCAACTTTATCATAAGGAATAATAATAAAAAGGAATAAAGGAAAGTCCTTGAAGCTCGTATGTTCTACACGTTAAGTTCAAAATGTTGTATACACTTTGATCAAACCCTATAGTAAAAAATTGTATATATATATGTGTACTATAGTAGAAAACTTTTACCTTAAAATTTTTATCTGAACCTTACAAAATTTATTTTCTATAGGAAATAGTGTTGGGTAAAGATTTATTCTTTCACGGAACATGTTCACTTTTTCCTTTTTTTTAAGTGCGTCAACTCACTCCGATCGCTCCGTTGTTCCCTTGCTTCGATGCTGTGTTCTATTGTTCTGTTGCTCAGTTGTTCCGGGCCGATTTAATATGCTCAACATTTTCGGCAACGGCAGAGTTCTCGTTAATTTCATTCTGCCGGACAACATGTTTCTCTGCAGCCAAATACTTGCTTTTGAGGATCATATGTCACAGAACAAGAGTTTTGGAACAAGAGTATCGGAACAAAGTTTCGAAACAAGAGACACGAAACAAAAAAGAACAATTGAAGAGGATCATGTTCATTCACTACGGAACAACCCAACTCTTTTAGGAAATTATATGGAAACCAGTTTATAACATAATTCTTAATTCATCTTGTGACGTCCCGAGGATTTTAAAGTATTTCCCACCAGCCTTAGAAAGCGTTTCAATTTGGGTTCTGCGGAACAGAACTTCTGCTCCCATTTTTACTCTCTAGCTTCTTGTTCTAATTGGACAACATCTCGGCCTTCTTGGAAACACTTATATGTCTCATTAACAGATTTATAAGATTTATAAATTTGGCTTGAAGTCCCAAAAGTTAAATGTGAACTTCTTTCTAATCGGTATTTATACCATAAAGCAAACTTTATGAAGTTTTCTTAGTAGGCGTGGAATTTGGAGGAAATCTTTTAGACCTTTTAAGCGAATAGTAAAGAAATACATTTAAATATCTCGACTACTAAGAAAACATAATAAAGTTTGCTTCATCATGTAAATCCCGTCTAAGATAATCACCAACACTGCATCGAGTTTGAGAAATTATAAAATTACGGTTCCTATATTAATAAACCCCTTATAACAATATTCTAATGGCTGCAATAATGTGCATTCCGGTCGAATTATATAGTATGCAGAGAATTAAAACGGAACTCAGTACCAGAACCGAAATCGGAACCGATATTTGAATTTTTCGAGAATGGAAATTTTTAGAACCAAAATGACCGAACAGAGCCGAATTATCTTACTGGTACAATTTCAGTTCTTAGGGCCGTTTGCTCATCTTCATGTTTTTGAAAACTAGGTGCTTTTTGAGAAATCGATGTTTCCAACTTTTAGACCGCTTTTAAAACGGTCCATCGCTGAGAAAACGGCTCATAATTTATTTTCTTCTTTCACTTTTATTGCCTTTAAAATGTTAAAATCAATCAAGTCATTGGTTTTAAAGCAGTGTTCGGCGCGTCGCAAACGCATTTATATACAAAAATGCTCTTTATTTATCTTAATGTGCAAAATATCAATTACTTATAGTTCTTAAAACCACAAGTCTTGTCGATTTCTGAAATTTGGAACAGTAATCCATTTTTGCAATTTTCGGCCTGCATATTTCTTATTGCCAAACATGCTCCTCAATCCATGGCAGATAGTAGGAAATCCGCGAATAAATTCCTGGTAGTCCACTGCCACAAGTTCCCCCAATTGAGGTAATACCCACTACATAGGGCACAGATTGGTATCCATGGCGTTGCTGAAGCAGCAACGGACCTCCTGAGTCTCCCTGTTGAAGTCAAATAACATAGAATATATTGAATCTTTAAAATTCACACTTTACTTACTTGACATGTGTCCATGCGTCCAGAGTAGTCACCAGCACAAAGTTGTCCTGGTACTAAATCATGCTTTAACCTATTGGCGCCGGTAAAATAGCTGGCACATCGCGCATTATCCACTGGAAGCAGCTGAACTTGCAGCAACTCATGCGATGGCGGACCAGCTGTTTGTTCATTATAAAGAAAAGTGCAGATCGGTATATAAGTACAAGTACATTCTTTAAGTTTCTTTATGTAAACCTTATACATTTTCAATTTTTTTTCCCTGTATTTCTTCACATTTGTCATATACATGTGTTAAAAGATAACGTTACCTTCGTTTAGTTCCTTTATGTAAACTTTAAAAACTTTCAATTTTTTCCCTTTACCTCTGCACATTTTGTTCATTCTGTCATGATATTAAAACCAATACTAACTGGATCAAGTAAGTAAGGATTTGGCTTGATGGGTGCCACTATTTTACGTGGCTGTAAATTTTGCAAAAATTTATTCTAATGGACTTCTTAAAGAAACAAAATCGGTGACCTTTAAAGTTGAATATGAAAGGCAATTTGGCAACGAAAAATCGTAGTTTCAGCTCTAGAATGCACATTAAGTCGCCTAAATGCATGAAACACGCTTAGATTTGCCGTCACACCCATCTTACTTCCTCTCTATAACTTCTTCTCATACCCAACAATGACGATGAATCGGGAAAAAAAAACATTTAACAACGACTTACCAAAACGGGTTTGCCCATAGCCCAAGGCGGTCAATGGGCGTTCCGGCACAGACTCGTGTGTCCACAGACAAGCAATGGGGCGATGTGCACTCCTCTTTAGTTTTATAAGTGCCAAATCATGATATGAGGTTTCGTCGTCATAGTTTGGATGTGTCTTTATATATTTAATTTCAATTATTTGCCTCTGGGTGACATTTAAGCCAACACCACCAATTAACACAACAGAAGGGGATTCCCTGGAGAATACAAAAAAATCATAAGTATTTTTAATGATTCGCCCCCCGCGTTGCTGGTTTCCTTACCCACCGATGCTGACGCAGTGGGCGGCAGTTAGCGCAAATTTGCGCGCAATTAACACACAGCCACAATTGTATATGTATCTGTCGTTACTTGTGCCTTTGCCATTCGTATTTCGATGAGAACGCCAGCCAAGAGCACACTAAAGATGAAGAAAATTAAAAAGGCCAGGTCAACTTCGATAGTACCGAAGCTCTTCAACTCTTGCAAGTTTTTTTAACCGTCCCTATTTACCTATCTCAAATCCTAAAATAAATTCTATCTGGATCGAAACCGGTCATGAACCAGTCTTACTCCGGATTACGAACTTACATATCAAATTTCAATTTTTTGAGATTGTTTCTGAACTAATTTTATATCGGTTCAAACTGGTTTGGAATAGTTCTCAAACTCTTTTGAGAGTGCTTTAAAACGCTTTCGAACCGAATTACAGACTTGGGACATCACTCACGACTCTTTACTAATTGACATTTACAATCTGTGAAAATTTTATAAAGATCGTTACATAAGGAACAAACATTCAACACTTTCATTCAGTTCTGATTCTTTGTTCTCCCGAGCAGACCCAACACATTGTTGACGAAAGTGTCCTGCTAAGTGGTTTCTGTTAGACAGATCAGTGCTGTTTGCTCAACCAGAGCTATTTAACAGTGTTCGCGAGCGCAGCAATTAGAGCTAAACCGGTTCTGCTGTATTGCCGATTGAAAATATGGGTTGACTGTTAATAGCGACCTCTGATATAACATTTAAATACATTTAATTTATGTATAAATTTTCGTTTTCTACTCTAGTCTAAAATGTATTTGTTCTTGATTCTGCGAAAATTATAAGAAAACTTGACCGAAAGGATAACGTGTGCGCACAAAACAAAGTTATACTGCACAGAAAAAAAAAGGATATTTTTTGATGATCCATTGGATATTTTTCATATCCATTTGGACTGGATATGTCCATATCCATTTTTATCATCCATTTGAGATTAAATAATGTTAAATTGATCTTAGTTTTTCATCCAATGGAGCTGAAAAATATCCAAAGGATGTGAAAATGGAGCTGAAAAATATCAAAAGGATGTGTAAATTTGAAAAGGATATGCATTTCAATATCCAAAAAAAAGGATATGTCCATATCCATTCCAAATGGATCTTTTTTTTCTGTGTGGTTAAAGGATTTTCATGCGAATAAGCGAGAACTATTAAATTGAAATTTGAATATATTTTGAACTATAGGGTAAATTATTTAATAAGTCTCCGGAAAATGACTTATGGACCTTAAAACAATTCACATTTCAAAAAATCAATTTCATCGATCAATGAATGAGATTATAGTAATGTAGTTTGAATACATCAAGGTGGTCCCTTGCACCATCGTTTCTTGAATTTAAAAGCTCGGAAAAGTATAAAAAGTATTTAATTTTTTATATTAGATAAAATTGTATTAGGTAGATTTTTATTAAAACGGCAAACTGAACCTACAGCTTTACGACTAGATGGAATCTTCGGACCACTTCGAATAAAATTACTTTGTAAGTGAATAAAAATAAATCTGTTGATCAGTTTACCATATAGGGATGCTCGTCAGGTTGTGTAAGTCTCCCGCCAACCACTTGGCTTTCAGTTTGATGAAGTCGCTTAATTGGTGCCTCCACAGCCTCAAATTGGTCAAAGCCAGCAGTGTCTCGCCTACGTCGTCTGCTTAGGTAAGCCTTCGAGCAGGCTATTAAATTGAAATAAAACCAACTGATTTAAAATATATAAAAGGAAGACTTACGTACCTTTAACACTTTTAGATGGCTCTGGTTCCGGCAACACATATCCACCATGGGGACAACACACATATTCCTCATGCGTTGCCAATTGGCATGATAAAGTGGATATTCCAGGTCCAGCTTGCACAGCACTGATACAATCCCGATATCTTACACAACGTCCAACCAATGGGCGATCATGGGCATAACAATTTCCATATGCATCAAACGAAAGAAGAGGATAAGCTGCTAACCAAGGGTTATGCTGTCTGCCATAATAAACATCCTTTTCTTGCTGGTGCTTTTTTGGCTCAACTAGCGGCGTCAAAATCACAACTATGACTAGCAACCAGTAAGACTTTGTTATCATTATTGCCGACACACAAGCGCTCGTTCGACTGATCGACAACTGAAATACATTTGGGGCATACATATGATGAAGTAGGTGTGCTGTTTCAATTTCATATTGTTTCAAATTCTCCTTTCCAGTATCTAAATTTTATCATCAACTAGAATACCGTCAATTGTATCGTTAAGCTTCTGGACATACGGAGGGGAGATGAAACAACAATGATAAACAATAAGCCGTTAAGAAAACATCGAACAAGTAAACTTTATACATATGTATGTATGTGCGGCTCAACTCACAGGAGAAAACGAGAGCATAAGTTAAAATTGGCTTTGCCCGACTTCGATATACCCGTTACTTTGGAGAATAAGTATTCAGTTGTCTTTACTTTTGTCATTTAAGGGGGTCTTCTACCTTTCAACAGCGTTTTATGAGTGTTTTTAAAAAAAAAAATCTGTAGAGAAAACCATTAGAGCTTTTTCAATTTGGTTTATTGTTTTGTGTAATTAATTAATTATATAAGAAAATAAAACGAGAAGGCAAAGCTAACTTCGACTGTGCCGAAGTTTTAATACACTTGAAAAACTTTACTCCAATTGATTTAACAGGTCAAATATACATAGGATATAGATATCAGATATTTAAAATTTTTAAATCATTGATAATAAAAATTTGATACCATAAAAAAAACTTTTCTTAGTAAAACACATTTTTCGACCGATCGGTCCTATGGCAGCTATATGCTATAGTCATCCGATTTTGATAAAATCTTCCAGAATTGTGTTGACGCATATAAAACTAATATATACCAAGATTGGTGTCGTTACGATGGAAAATAAAAAAGTTTTTCCCACTAGAACTAGTTTTTTGACCGACCGTTTATATGGCAGCTATATGCTATATTAATCCAATTTTTATAAATTTTTCCACAAATATGTAAAATCATCTAAAACTAATATATACCAAGATTGGTGAAGCTACAATGGAAAATAAAAAAGTTTTTCCTACTAAGACTTATTTTCCGACCGATCGTTCCTATGGCAGCTATAAGATATAGTCATCCGATCCGGCCGGTTCCGACATATTAGTTGCGTGCAGTAAAAATAAGACTCTGTGCAAAATTTCAGCTCGATAGCTTTAAAACTGAGAGACTAGTTCGCGTAGAAACAGACAGACGGACAGACGGACGGACGGACGGACAAGTGGAAATGAACTCGGCTCGTCGTCCTGATCAAGAATATATATAGTTTATTGGGTCGGAAATGAATATTTCTATACACTTTTCAAGTGTATAAAAAAAAGTTTGGAATTCGAGGGCTGTTCAAAAAGTTATTGGCCTGCCAATTTAGGTCTCAAAAAAAAAGGTGTAGAGGTGGCAGCCATGATTCCGAGACTCCAGAATATCGGAAATGAAATCGGTAAATGAGGTTATGATTAAAATTGATGTAATTCTGGCCCGTACTTCAATCATATTTTTAAATATTTTTTTAAAAATTTGGCGGCATCTTAAAAATAATTTGATTTTTCAAGTTTGTTTTGTAGTTTAGTGGTGGTAATGTGGTTTCGAGAAAAACGCGCTTAAAGTTTTGAGCAACGTAAAATATACCCATTTCAGCAAGAACACCGCTACACTAAAAATGCTATATCTGCTAAACTATTTCGAATTTTGGAAAAAGGTTTGAGGGGGATGAAAGGGGAATGTCCAAGCTATAATAATAATGCAAAACAAAAAAAATCTAAAAAAAAAAAGTTTTCAAAGGTAGAAGACCCCCTTAACACGGCATTAACTTTACCATTCTTGTTAATATTAATGTTAACATTAATGTGAATTAACAATTAGTTTGTAGACCCTAAATATTTGAATGCTTTTGATTTTTTTTGATAAAGAAAAATTCAAAAAAAAATTCCTACAATTTAACAGAGCTTTAGTTTTATATTTATATGTATAATCTCATCTCCTATCTCTATCCATCTCTCATCTCACATCTTCTAAATAGGTGCTATGTGTCAGATAAACAAAAAAATTAATTAATTATTTAAAAGTTTATGTGACATATGGTGCTATGTAAGAGATGAGAAATCGGCCCTAAGATCAACTTCTATAATCTGTGCATTTTTCAGAAAGATCGGATAATATTGAGATGTACAGATTTCAGCTTCTGTTATATATTTGGGGTCACTGAACGCCCAGTATGCCAATTAATTGTTAATGTTTACAATTCACTTTAAGGGGGGGGTCTGGGTTTCAGCGTAAAAAAAAAACAGTTTTTTTGTGATTTTTTATCTCAAATATCGATTGAGCAATTTTATTCAAACCTTCTATACATTATTGAGCATAGTTTTGACTATGTTAATGTAAATTTTTCATGCAAAAATATTTAACCATTAGCCCGTGACAGAGCTTCCTTCATTTTTTCTTAATATTAACATTTTGTGATAGGTTTTTAAACATTCCCATATCTGATTGGTTTTTATAGATTTGGAATCCCAATTGAGAAAATCAAATTTTTTAAATATTTTCTGTGTTAAATTTTTTTAAAAAGATATATGGTACTATTTCACCAATAGTACCGAAAAATTACCCATAAAGGCTTATTATTTAAAATTTTCCTCAACATTTAGGAAATTATTAGCGTGTTAATATATATTTTGTCTGATCAAAGAACAGACAAAAAAAAAACTCGAAGAAATACATTCCTTTTTTTATGAAAATTTGGGAAAACTTGGGATGAATCAAGGTTCGAACCAAAACCTTTGCACAAAAACCTTAATCCGTCATGCTGATAAAGAACATATATACTATATGGAGCCGGAGAGGCTTCCTTTTATGCGCTACAAGCATTTGACATAAATTATAATACCCTCCACAAAAGTATAACAAAATTCGGAGCTACTGAACAAACATTATTCCGTTTAATAATCTTACCATAAGCACGTTTTACCTCTGGCCTTTAGTTAATAAAGGGGCTATAACATACAGAAGGTAATCAGGTTTATATACACAAACAAACACAATTAGTTATATCATAAACTTGTGCTACGCAGTCTTAAGATCTAAATCGCGTTCCTTTTGGGTTCCTTCATACATGGCCTGCCGCCGCATGGCCTCCTGCAATTGTTGCTGCTCAAACCGTCGCGTCGACCAATGATACCTGTGAAGAGCCAATTAATAATGTTTTCAAAGAGCAATTTCAAGCAACATTCAATTCCATTTACCTGCAGGCCATCCAATACACAATGGTGCCACAAAAGAAAGACCCGAACCCCACATGAGTGGAGAAGTGCGTCCGAGATGTGCCTAAAAAGGTGAGCAGACCAATACCAATTCCGCCGCTAATACCATAGAGGAAACTGTTACGAAAGCAGGGTATCTGCGCCACATTCCGCCCAAAGATAACGAAACTCTGCAATTTTATTGAGACCCAGTTAGCATATTCTTTAAGTGCAAATAGTTTTAATAACGCTTTACCTTGTTGGTATCTTCTTCTTCATCTGCCATTTCTTCGACTTGGATATAACAATTTATTAATAAAGTAAACAAACACAATTCGGAAAAGTGGAGGGAAGAACAGCTGTTGGCTGCCAGTGTTACCCTGCTGCAACGACTAATTAAATGTGTGTGTATAAGTCGTACGACAACTTGGCTGACATCAAGCAAAAGCCGTTAAATTTAAATTTGTACAATCATATCGCTGACATTTAAATATCTTTACATGAGAGACTTTAAAAACGAGAATAAAGAAATTTAATATTAAGAATTAAAAAACATTTTAAATATCTTGTACAATTTTATACCTTTGAAATTTGTATACTCTGTACCAAAGGTATAAAGAGTGCAAATGTATGTAAAGGCCAGAAGGCAGCATTTTCAACCATATAAAGATTATTTAATATATGGTTAATCAGCATCAACAGCAGAGTCGATATAGCCATGTCCGTAAGAACGCACAGTTCTCCGATTGTAAGAGCTTCTGGCTCAAAATTTATAGATTATTTATTATAACACATGACACTTAAAAATACTAGGGATACTGTTGTACAATTTTAATAATGCGTATGCCAAATAGTATAATAATTCCAACTAACCTCATCTTTATTTTGCACCATATGGACAAGGGATACAAATCAATTCAAACCAATTAAATTTAAGATACTATTTCAATTAAAGAGGTCTTCTACCTTTAAAAAATTTGTTTTTCTTTTTTTTGTTTTGTATTTTTATTTTAGCCTGGACATTCCCCTTTCATCCCCTTCAAATCATTTTCAAAAATTCGAAATAGTTTAGAAGATATAGCCATAGATATTTTACGTTGCTCAAAACTTTAATCGCGATTTTCTCGAAAACACGTTTCCGCCTGTTCTACTGAACCGATTTTGATCAACCGATTTTTGATTGTTGCAATCGACGCATAATTGATGTAATTCTGGCCCGTACCTCAATCAAGAGGAAAAACGTTTTTTTACTATTTTTTTTACACTAAACTACAAAAAAAACTTGAAAATTCGATTTTTTTTTAATGGATGCCAATTTAAAAAAAATAATTTAATAATATGATTGAGGTATGGGCCAGAATGATATCGATTCTGATCATAACCTCACTTACCGTTTTCAATTCCAATAACCTGGAGTCCCGGAATCATGTCCACCACCTTTTCACCTTTTTTTTGAGACCTTTATTGGCAGGCCAATAACTTTTTGAACAGCACTCGAAATCCAACATTTTTTGTTTACTTTTTTATTTAATTAATAAATAACACAAACAAAAAAACCAAATTTAAAAAGCTCTTATGGTTTTCTCTCCAGAATTTTTTAAAAAAACTCATAAAACCCTGTTCAAAGGTAGAAGACACTCTTAACTTTAGAAGCAAAGATCTAATGTTAAGCACTAGCAAACTCTGTATAAAAAGTCTTGTACTCGAAATGCGGGGACATCACATTATAATTAAATACCTTATCATTTATTTTGTAAATATTTTTGACACCAGAATTTACACTGCTTTCGGTACAAGTGGAAGCGCTGCAATGGTGATTCGATAAAATTGGACAAACAACAAGGAAGTTATACAAAACGATTTACGCATACTTTTTAGCATGTCAAAGAGGGAGGTCGAGTCAACAGCGTTGTGTGTAAAAAAAAAAGTAATTTTTACTATTGACCAGACATCGTAGCAACTATTAAGTAGCGTTTTCTTAGTTTAAAATAATATTTAAATAAAAAATAGAAGGCTAACACGGCTACGCCGATGTTTTAAACCCGCAGTTTTTGAAAGGCGCTACCATTGATAAAAAAAGTTTTTCCTGTAAACTAGTTTTTTATTACAGTCATCCGATTTTGATAAATTTTTACGAATCGGGAGAAAGCATATGAACTAATATATACCTGTTGGGATGCTACGATGGATAACAAAAGTTTTTCTCACTAGACTAGTTTTGGACCGACCGTTTATGCGCTATAATAGTAATCGTTTTTATAAATTTTTCAGAATTGTGTGAAGCATATAAAACTAATAATACCACGTTTATTGACGCTACGTGGAAAACAAAAAGTTTTTCTCACTAAAACTTGTTTTTGGACCGACCGTAATGGCAGCTATAGTATAGTCATCCGATTTGATAAATTTTTTCAGAATTTGTGGAAGCATATAAAACTATTAATACCACGCTGTGACACTACGATGGAAACAAAAGTTTTCTCACTAGACTTGGACCGACCGTTATAGGCAGCTATGCTATAGTCGTCCGATTTTGATAATTTTTTCAGAATTTGTGGAAGCATATAAAACTAAAAACCACGTTAAGACGCTACGATGGAAAACAAAAAGTTTTTCTCACTAGACTAGTTGTTGGACCGATCATCCTAGGCAGCATAGATATAGTCATCCGATCCGGCCGATTCCGACAAATGTGCAGCGTATTGCATTTAAAGACATTTTCACTACGGACGACGACGGACGGACCAGACGGAATAAACTCAGCTCGTCATGCTGATCAAGAATATATATACTTTATGTGGTCGGAAATGCTTCCTTCCTATGCGTTACAAACTTCGTGACAATTCTAATATACCCTCTGCAAGGGTATAAAAAGATACCCAAATATATAAAATACAAATAAAAGGCAGTAAGCGTTTCGCTATTGTAAATTTAATTTTAAAATTTTGTATTAACTAAGATTTCTACATAATGGTCGATTGTGTCGACCGCTGGCATTGCTGATATATGTTACGAGTATTTCCTAATGCGTCGACGTGTAAAGCACAGGCCTTACGGCACAATATTCCATGGGGTACAGTTTCCAGACTCGGTCTGGTCGAGCTGCAAACAAATACTTGGTCAGTTTTTGATTATTTTAAATGAAAATACCTACCAGATGGGTAAATTGGTCTTGACAGGCCATGCGAATGCGTGCAGATGTAGCGGGCGCTTCCATTTGGAATTCCCCGCTCAAACCCTGATCGTCGCGAGCAGCTGAAATTGCCTCCTTGATTGCAAAATACACCGATGATCCTATGAAAAGCGGTGGCTCACCAACGGCCTGCAAGTAAACCAGATTGGATTATATTCGTCCTATATATATAAAATAAGTGGTCGTTACCTTCGATGAATAAACAGCTCGTGGATTGGGTGCGCCAGTAAGTAGGCTGACATTGAATTCGCCGGGAATGTCTGCAAAACCTGGTAGCTTGTACATGCCAGGACCACGGGAATAAAGCATACCCTGCGGCGAGTACGTAAGCTCTTCGAGAGTAAACAGACCATATCCCTGCATAAAAGCACCTTCAATCTGGCCAATGTCTATGGCCGGATTAATGCTAGATCCAATGTCCATTACAATGTCCGTGCTGAGCACCTGATGATCTCCGGTCAGGCAGTCGATTTCAACTACGCTAATACCTACTCCATTTGTATAGTAGCTGTAGGTTCGCGCATTGGGATTTGTCTCTGGGTGATAGCCTATGCCGGGCGTGGCATAGAACCCTGTCGCCGAAAGGCTAACACGATCAAAGTATGCTTTGTTGATCCAATCCTTCCACGTACCCTCAGGTAAAGCCTCTTTAATGGGAGCAAGACGCTTGTTCAGCTTCTCACAGGCATCCAAAACGGCCATACCGTTTATATCGGATCCCACACTCGCTGCTGTTGCTGAGGTGTTTGGCACTTTATCCGTGGATGTCTCCGATATATGTATCAGTTCGATGGGAATTCCCAACGCTCGTGCTGCACACTGAATCATTTTGGTATGAAGACCCTGACCAATCTCAACTCCCCCGTGGGAAAGCAACACTGACCCATCGGCATAAACATTGATGAGAGCTCCCGCCTGATTTAGATGCATGACACCAAAAGCAACTCCAAATTTGGTGGGCACCACGGCCATACCACGTTTACGCCAACGATTCTCTAGATTGAAGCGTGCGATCTCAGAGGTCTTCCCTTCGAAATCCGATTGCTTGAGGCATTCCTGAAGGCAACGTTCGATGGGAAAGTGTTCCAGTTGCTGGTTATAGTGTGTAAGGTCCCCCGTTTTGTAGAAGTTCAATCGCATCACATCTACTACATCCCGACCCACAATACGAGCCACATCCCTTATTATGTGCTCGGCAGCAAACATACCTTGTGGGCCCCCAAATCCGCGGAATGCCGTATTGGACGGCAGATTGGTCTTACAGACCCAACCTCCGACGCGCACATTGGGAATGCGATAACAGTTCTCAAAGTGGTACATTGCACGTTCTAAAACCTAAAGGATTTCCAAAATTATAGAGCAAGCTATATATGCCAAAGACAAAGGCTACTTACCGAAAAGGACAAATCCATTGACCAGCCGGCATTGTTGTAGCACTCAATATCGCAGGCTGTAATGAGGCCTTCCCGGGTGAAACCAATCTTATACTTGAAAAGAAATGGATGACGGGTGCCAGTGGTGAGCATGTCCTCATCACGATCCAGCATGCATCGAACCGGCCGTCGAAGTCGATAGGCAGCCAAGGCAACGGGTAGAGCTACTGTAATGCCTCGCGACTCCTTGCCACCGAAACCACCGCCCAGGCGCTTGGCCCGACAAACAACGCGATGGGCGGGCAATGAAGTCACATGTGCCACCAGTTTCTGTACCTCCGTTGGATGCTGCGTGGAGCAGAATAGTTCCAATTCATCACTGTCTCGTGGAATGCCCAAAGCTGCGTTAGTCTCAAGATAAAAATGTTCCTGACCTCCCATACGGCAACTGCCCTCATAGACGTGATCCGCCTCTGAGAAGGCCTGCTCCACATTTCCTTTGGTTACATAACGCGGATAGTCTGGAAAATATGACTTATGTGCGATGGCCTGTTCGATGGTGACTATTACGGGACCAAGATCCTCATACTCCACACGCACAAGACGTGATGCTCGTTGAGCCAATGCTTTGTTATCCGCAACTATGGCTCCAATAACCTGTCCATAACAGTGCACTTCACCAGCAGCAAAAACATGTTCGTCGTGGAAGACAGGGCCAACTTCGTTCTCGTGCTCAGTCAAATCCTTGTGACTAAAGAAGGCATGTACACCCTCTAAAGCCAAAGCTTCGCTGGCATCTAGTTTGGTGATCTTGGCTCGAGGCTTAGTGCTCAGCACAAGTGCCAAGTACACTTCTCCGTCCATTCGAGGAATGTCATCCGTGTAAATGGCTTCACCAGTGGCCTGTTTCAGAGCAGCTGCATGTACCTTCGGTCGTCCGACGGGATCGCAGGTGGGTTGCTCACTGCAGACGCGTTCGAAGAGTTGAGCACTGCGTAGAACGGGAGTATGGAATACTTCAGCCCCGCTGAACTCTTCAGAAGGTATGGTATTCTTTGACATGATGCCAGCGTCACACAATTTACGGCTGATGACCAAGTAAGCCTTGAAGAATAGACTAACAACCAAAGCTCGTCTGTAGGCAATCATTCCACCCGGCGCGGAGGCAGCTAAAGGCAGTTCCGCACATAAGCTCTCCGCCACGCGCTCCATCAGACTGTGGCTCCAAGGCTGTTTGACCATCAGTTCTGCGGATTCAGGTGCCATGACCGTTGTGGGTGCCATACCCCCAAAGGCCAGGCTAATCTTTTCAACCACATTCGAGTTGGGTTCGAAGCGAACATTGACGGCTGCATTGACTATGGCTATATCGTCGTCACGTCGACGTGCCTGTTTAAAGGCAACCACATGCTGATCCGCAGTTGTCTTCTGAAAGTGTATGCCTAGGAGTACCTCGTGGGGTTCAATGACATTGCGTCGGTATCCGGTAAAGAAGCCATGACCCATGTAGACGGTGCGATAATGCAGCTTACCCTCCACAATGCTTCCCACCTCTAAGCGAGCACCACCGGCCGTCAACACGGGATTCATATCGGATATGGGGCTGCCTGTCATAATGTTTCCTCCCAAACAGGCGACGTTGCGGATCTGCTTGCCTGCAAAGTAGTGCAGCATATCCACCGCACACTGAAAGAAGCGCGTCTGTGTTTCTGGCAGTTGCTCTATCCGCTGGCGAAGATGGGCATCGATTTCCATCAGACTTACTGCAGCACCAAAGTATATACTCTCTTCCGTTTCTCGTACCTCCTGAAGCTCCGGCACTAGAATGGGATTAATAAGAACGGGATAGAGGAAGTGCTTGAATTTGACCTCCACTCCGACTTCCGTGTTGCCCACAACTAACTTAGCTGCTGGATGCTCAGCCTTCAGTTGTAGCAGTTCCTGCAATGTAGTTGGTCGATACCAGCTAACGCGCTCCGAACGAAAGACCAGACTCTCATTATCATATGTAGCCGTTAGCTGCAATTCTGGTGGAAAGATAGGCTCTTGGCTGGCATCAAAGGGCTGGAACTCGCTTCGCTCAAACAGTTTGTCAGCGGTTACTAAGGATTCATCGCCATCTCCACAACCTTTGCCATTGACACGACAACATTTTTCACCCATTCCACAGGCAAACTCTTTGGTAAAAGTCTTGTAACCCTCCAGGATGGGACGATAGCCAGTGCAACGGCACAGATTGCCCTGGAAAGCCACCTCCAAATCACGCATCGAAGGCTGAGTGGCGTTACGCAGCAATGCATACATGGACATAACAATGCCCGGTGTACAAAAACCACACTGCGATCCATGGGCCTTGGCCAATCGCTCTTGCACGGGGTGCAAACGCGTCCTGGTACTACCGATGCCCTCTACCGTCGTTACTGCGCAGCCGTGCATAGCGCAAACGGGTGTGAGGCAGGCATTGACTGCCAGATGCTTGATTTTGTTGCTGCAACGATCAATTCTTGATATCATCACCGTGCAGGCGCCACAACCTCCTTCGGCACAACCAAGCTTCGTGCCACACAAACGAAGTTTGTCCCGTAAATAGGTGAGAAGCGTACATTCTGGATCTGGATTGGCGTCTGTCACCTAGAAATACATTGAACAAATTTTAAACAATAGATCAAAGAGTAAAACAAAGCCCAATCGTCGGACAAAGAAGATTGAAGTGGGAGGTTCTTGAAACAGAGTAGTATCAGAGTAAAACGAGAGTACAACAAGCTAGGGTCAAGGCAATTTATGTGTTATATTCGGCAAGTTTATTCATTTAATTGCTTCTACCCTGGCCCATTTTGAGTATATCATGCTACCTGCACGATAGACAAACAACCCACTACATTGTAACTATAGTTACTAAATACTTTCAGCTCTCTTAACTCATTCCAAGACATTTTAATAGTTGTATGATTTGTTGACTTGGCAGTAACACCAGTTGCTAGTTTTTGTACGATTGTAAAAAAGTGACTTAAAAGATATCGTATCATCCACCCAGCTAGCAAACAGAAAAAAAGTTTGCTCCATATAACCGTCACATATTTGTTTTCGCTGTTGCAAAATTGTTTAAAATTCACTCAGATGCTATAAATAGAAAAACAAATAATTTGTACATATTTCATTCTACTTGTACGGGATACCAGCGCAAACGATATGCAAGTTGTGCCGAATTTTGTAAGCTAGTTCAAATGAACTATTCATTAAAATGATGTAATGATCTAGGTCTGAGTGTTTAAACTATCAGGCATGTTCTCAATTCCACTTCTACACGATTTTGTCGAAAGTGGAATTGATTCCTTTTCTCGCAACCCCAAAACGACATAGATTGTCGGTTTGAAAAGTGTTGCTTGCTGTTCGGTGGAATGAAAAGTAATTGCCAAGTTAAGCACATGAAGTAAATTTTAATTCATTCCTTGATCAATTTAGACACTTTTTATGAATTTAGATTTCCTTTATGGCTTTTAGTTCATTTTCAAAAAAAAAAAAATGCATTGCAAACAAGGCTGTACTAGCAAAAGTAAGTTTCTCTTAATGCCAACTATTCCATTTTCGATCGTTTCGCCTATATGTTCCTTGTATACCGGTTTGTTCCTTACAAAAAATCGTTTGGAACACCAAAAGTAAAATGTAAGCAATTTCACTCGGAATTGAGAAAGGAAAAATGACACCGAGTCGGAAATGCGTTCGGTTTACTTTTCATGCCTGTACAGTTCGATTTGTACATTATTCACTTTTTGATTTATAGTTTATTTTTTTAACTATTGTTCATTTATATATATTCACATATTCTTGATCAACGAGCTGAGCGGTTATACGTAAGTAGTAAGGTTCGAAATCAGGTTTAAGAGGTCAAAAATGTAAAAGGTTCCGTTTATAGTACGGTTAGGCAATCCAAAAAACACGGACCTAATCAATTTTCAGGGGTTCGAATCCGGACCGGTTTGCAGGCTTTAGGCATACAGTGGTTCAAACTGAATCTTAAGTAAATTCTTCTTATTTTCTATAAGTGAATTAAAATTTCGTGAATATTCAAAATGTATGAGATTAATTCACGCACGAAACTCTGTGTTTTTTCACGATCACATCGTAACACAACGTGACTAATTGAATTCCCTTGCGTTTTCGATAGTTTTATCTTTCTAAAAATATAAGAAGTTGTAGTAAACAACATTGTTTACAAAGTTTTTGACTGCTGGAAAAAAATACATTTCTGCTATAAATACATACACAGGAATGCTAAGGGGGGTCTATTAGCTGATAAGATGCCTGTTGTGCTGCCCTTCTATATATATTGACCCTCTATAATGGGTCAATTGTTATCAGCACCGCGTGTAAAACAATATAAACATATAACGACTTTGGCATACTCAATTGATAGACAAGGCAAATTTAATCAACGACAGTTGAATGCAATTCTCTTAATAAAACAGCAGAGGCACTTGTTAAATAAGACATCGAACTCAAGGTCATTAAACTTGACAACACGCAACCATTTTTGCGAAGCAATCCAAATCGATTGCCCTAACTTTGGTGCTAGAAAAACTACTTTAGCTGTGTACACCAAAACACCTTTACCTTCTTTCCATTCACAAAAAACACCAATACTGAATTTGTTGTTGGCTTGCTTGACATCGTGCCACAAAATGTATCTCCCAGTACGCAAACGTTTTATTTTCAATTTATATGTAAATGCATGCGGGAAGCAATAACAAAACACGTTTTTTTTTTCAAAAAGCAAAACAGCGTCCACTTAAAACACAACCGTCTCGCGTTACGAACGTTCTCAGAATGTGCGAGTGACTGTCGATGCTCGATGTTTTGAGATTAGACTAGCGTGCGTCGCTTCGACAACAGGATCGTTATGTGTAAGAGTATATTGGTATAGTACATTTACAGCTTGCTATCGGCGACGACGCGATTCAGTGGAATTCTGGGTGCTGCCCACATATAAATGGCTTAATACTTATCAATCAGGTAGGTTACCCAACGGTTCAATACCTTACACACAGGTAGGTTATCCAACATTCGGGGTGGCACCCTAGAGATTGAAAACAAAATAATAACAAACTTATCTGCAATGCCAAATACGGGAAATGTGAAATCTGCATATATTTAAGTAAATCATAATAAAGTTGTTTAAATAAGGCTTACAAAATAAATATGGGCATTTCCACAGCTACCCAACCTGACATTCGCACGAATTTATTAACCTTTATTACGAAGAAAACCAATGAAACAATTTCAAAAATGTTTGTCCATTTTGGTTTTAGGATAGCACTTTAGTAGTTGTCGAAAATAAGATCCCAAGATACTGACAAACATACTGAAATAAGTGACGTAAAAGAATACAGAAAGGGCTCTTAGGTGCATTCATAAAAACGCAAAAGTCTGCGAAATGCGTCTGGGTTTTTTAATGCAACTTTCGAGTATAAGACCTAATATAAAAACCAGGATAATCAAACCGAATCGAATTTCGGTTCGGGTTCCGGTTCTGGTACGTACCAAAACTAATGTTTCGGTAAAAGATTCTGTTTAAGTTCTAGTTTATTTCGATATTCGGTTCCGTATCGGTACCTTGGTTTTAATTTCGGTATACCGGTACGTACTGTGTTGAATAAAGGATAAATCAATAAAAATGAAAAATGAACTGTACAATGTTACGGTTCAATGTAACGGTTTTTTTCGGTTCCAAAAATAAACGTTCTGAAATACCGGTTCTCTAAAAATAAATAATAACGGTTCTGGTTCTAAGTTTTAATCGGTTCTTTTCGGTATACGGTTCCGGTTCGGGTTCCAATTTGACACCCTGATAAGAACAATATTAAAGCTTATGTCCCAACTCTAGTAGCTACTCTAATTATACATTAAGCAATGTTTTCTTTACTTAATAATATTGCATAATTGTTGATAAAGTTTAAGCATAATTTTTTCGAGGTGATAACCACCATGAAAAAGCTTCTACGAATATTTAATTTATTGCCTTAAGCATAAAACTTTAATAGCTTAAAATATATTAATTTTATAAGTTATACACAAATAATAATGCTTCGCCACGCGTATTAATGGAACTTGACCAGCGGACGTTTATATTTATTAAGCTTTACAAAAATAACAGTCAAATTGGGCGCCATTATCATAAATTGCATTTGGTTGTGAAGTGGTGTGACCAGAGTTTGTTTTGTAAGTTTGACATAATTATCAATATTTTTCTATCTTTGAAATAAATTTTATTAAAATTAAACATCACGAGTCTGGTTACCCTTTTGGTTTGAAAAGCCAACGTATTTTTCTTATTACCGTTTGACAATTAGTGGCTACCACAATTAGTGGCTACCCGAATTTCTTTAATCAGTTTTATATAAACTTATCAGTAGTGCAATATACCAATAACAATTTAAGCCTATATGTTTGACGTAAAAGTTCAATTAGATTAATCGTATCTGACTTATATGTACAATGTACATAGGAACAATGTGCACCCACATATATATGTATATATAGCAGGAACTTGTCCTAAGCAGGCTCAAGTTCTAATTATTATTTTCTAATACATGGCCTGTCGTCGCATGGCCTCTTTACCTGCCACAAAAGAAAGATCCGAGCCCACCATGAGTGGAAAAATGCGTCCGATATGTGCCTAAAAAGGTGAGCAGATCAATGTCAATTCCGCTGCCAATACGATAACGGCACATTCTGATCAAAAATAACAAAACTCTGCAATTTTATTGAGACCCGGTTAGCATCTTCTTGATGTGGGAATAGTTTTTATAATATTCTTCTTCTTCTGCCATATCTTCGACTTGGTTATAACAATTTATTAATAAAGTAAACAAAAACAATTCTAAAAGGTGGTGGGAAGAACGGAAACTAGGGAATAATATTCCAGGCGGTGTGCGTGCCAGTCTCGGGCAATTCAATCTGCAAGAAATTAAAGTGTTATAAAGTCGCATGGTATAGTGAAAAATACCTACCAGTTTGGTAAATTTGTCCTGACAGGCCATGCGAATGCGAGCAGATGTTGCGGGTGCGTCCATTTGGAAATCCTCGCTTAAACCACTATTTATACGAGCAGCTGAAATAGCGTTCTTTATAGCAAAAAATACCGATGATCCTATAAAAAGAGGAGGTTCTCCCACAGCCTGAAATTGAGCGCGATTGGATTATATATATTCTAAGAAAAGTATTTTCGTTACCTTTGATGAATAAACAGCTCGAGGATTGGGTGCGCCAGTCAGAATACTGACATTAAACTCGCCGGGAATGTCTGCAAAAGCCGGGTAGTTTGTACATGCCAGGACCACGGGAATATAGCATACCCTGCGGCGAGTACATAAGCTCTTCGAGAGTAAACAGACCATATCCCTGCATAAAAGCACCTTCAATCTGGCCAATGTCTATGGCCGGATTAATGCTTGATCCAATGTCCATTACAATGTCCGTGCTGAGCACCTGATGATCTCCGGTCAGACAGTCGATTTCAACTACGCTAATACCCACTCCATTTGTGTAGTAGCTGAAGGTTTGTGCATTGGGATTTGTCTCTGGGTGATAGCCTATGCCGGGCATGGAATAAAATCCAGCTGCTGAAAGGCTAATACGATCTAAGTACGCTTTGTCGATCCATTCCTGCCACGTGCCCTCTGGTAAAGCCTCTTTAATGGGAACAAGACGCTTGTTCAACTTCTCACAGGCATCCAAAACGGCCATACCGTTTACATCGGATCCCACACTGGCTGCTGTTGGTGAGGTGTTTGGCACTTTATCTGTGGATGTCTCCGAAATGTGTATCAGTTCAATGGGAATACCCAGCGCTCGTGCTGCACACTGAATCATTTTGGTATTCAAACCCTGTCCAATCTCAACTCCCCCGTGGGAAAGCAACACTGAACCATCGCCATAGACATTGACAAGAGCTCCTGCTTGATTTAGATAAGGGATCTCAAAGCCAATTCCAAACTTGGTGGGCACCAAGGCTATACCACGCTTGCGCCAACGATTATCGCGATTGAAGTTATCAATCTCAAATCTCTTGTCATTATAACGCGATTGCTCAAGGCATTCCTGTAGGCAACGTTCGATGGGAAAATGGTCAATACGTTGGTCGTAGTGTGTAAGGTCCCCCGCTTTGTAGAAGTTCAATCGCATTACCTCTACGACATCCCGACCCACAATGCGTGCCACATCTCTAATTATGTGCTCGGCAGCGAACATGCCTTGAGGGACACCAAATCCGCGAAATGCCGTATTGGAAGGAAGATTGGTCTTGCAGACCCAACCACCGACGCGTACATTGGGCATGCGATAACAGTTCTCAAAGTGGTACATTGCACGTTCTAAAACCTTAAGAATAATAACAGAATGACTGCCTGTAATGTTTTCAAAACGAATTCAGACTCTTACCGCACAGGATAAATCCGTGGACCAACCGGCATTGTTGTAGCACTGCATATCGCAGGCTGTAATGACCCCTTCCCGAGTGAAACCAATCTTGTACTTAAACAGAAATGGGTGACGAGTGCCGGTGATCAACATATCCTCATCCCGATCCAGCATACACCGTACTGGTCGCCGTAGACGATAGGCAGCCAAGGCAACAGGTAGAGCTACCATTAAGGCACGCGACTGCTTACCGCCGAAACCACCGCCTAGGCGCTTGACGCGGCAAACAACGCGGTGAACGGGTAATGAGGTAACATGTGCCACCAGTTTCTGTATCTCCGTTGGATGCTGTGTGGAGCAGAAAACTTCCAATTCATCACTGTCTCGTGGAATGGCCACAGCTGCATTAGTCTCAAGATAAAAATGTTCCTGACCCCCCAAACGGCAGCTGCCCTCGTATACGTGATCCGCCTCTGAAAATGCCTGCTCCACATTGCCTTTGGTTACATAACGCGGATAGTCTGGAAAATATGACTTATGTGCAATCGCCTGCTCGATAGTGACTATTACGGGACCAAGTTCCTCATACTCCACACGCACAAGACGCGATGCTCGTTGAGCCAATGCTTTGGTATCCGCAACTATGGCTCCAATAACCTGTCCATAACAGTGCACTTCACCAGCAGCAAAAACAGGCTCGTCTTGGAAAATGGGTCCCACTTTGTTCTCGTACTCAGTCAGATCCTTTTGACTAAAGAAGGCATGTACACCCTCTAGAGCCAAAGCTTCGCTGGCATCTAGCTTGGTGATCTTGGCCCGTGGCTTAGTGCTTAGCACAAGAGCCAAGTATACTTCTCCGTCCATTGGAGGTATGTCATCCGTGTAAATGGCTTCACCAGTGGCCTGTTTTAGAGCAGCGGCATGTACCTTTGGTCGTCCGATGGGATCGCAGGTGGGTTGTTCACTGCAGACGCGTTCGAAGAGTTGAGCACTGTGTAGAACGGGAGTGTGGAATACTTCAGCCCCGCTGAGCTCTTCAGGAGGTATGGTATTCGCTAGCATGATGCCAGCGTCACACAATTTACGGCTGATGACCAAGTAAGCCTTAAAGAATAGACTAACCACCAAAGCTCGTCTGTAGGCAATCATTCCACCCGGCGCTGAGGCATCTAAGGGCAACTCCGCACATAAGCTTTCCGCCACGCGCTCCACCAGACTGTGGCTCCAAGGCTGATTGATCATCAGCTCTGCGGATTGAGGTGCTAAGACCACTGTGGGTGCCATACCCCCAAAGGCGAGGCTTATCTTTTCAACCACATTCGAGATGGGTTCAAAGCGAACATTGACGGCTGCATTGACTATGGCTATATCGTCGTCACGTCGACGTGCCTGTTTAAAGGCAACCACATACTGATCCGCAGTTGTCTTCTGAAAGTGTATGCCTAGGAGTACCTCGTGGGGTTCAATGACATTGCGTCGATAGCCGGTAAAGAAGCCATGACCCATGTAGACGGTGCGATAATGCAGCTTACCCCCCACAATGCTTCCCACCTCTAAGCGAGCACCACCGGCCGTCAACACGGGATTCATATCGGATATGGGGCTGCCTGTCATAATGTTTCCTCCCAAACAGGCAACGTTGCGGATCTGCTTGCCTGCAAAGTAGTGCAGCATATCCACCGCACACTGAAAGAAGCGCGTCTGTGTTTCTGGCAGTTGCTCTATCCGCTGGCGAAGATGGGCATCGATTTCCATCAGACTTACTGCAGCACCAAAGTATAGACTCTCTTCCGTTTCTCGTACCTCCTGAAGCTCCGGCACTAGAATGGGATTAATAAGAACGGGATAGAGGAAGTGCTTGAATTTGACCTCCACTCCGACTTCCGTGTTGCCCACAACTAACTTAGCTGCTGGATGCTCTGCCTTCAGCTGTAGCAGTTCCTGCAATGTAGTTGGTCGATACCAGCTAACGCGCTCCGAACGAAAGACCAGACTCTCATTATCATATGCAGCCGTTAGCTGCAATTCTGGTGGAAAGATAGGCTCCTGGCTGGCATCAAAGGGCTGGAACTCGCTTCGCTCAAACAGTTTGTCAGAGGTTTCTAAAGATTCATCGCCGTCTCCACAACCTTTGCCATTGACGCGACAACATTTTTCACCCATTCCACAGGCAAACTCTTTGGTAAAAGTCTTGTAACCCTCCAGGATGGGACGATAGCCAGTGCAACGGCACAGATTGCCCTGGAAAGCCACCTCCAAATCACGCATCGAAGGCTGAGTGGCGTTACGCAGCAATGCATACATGGACATAACAATACCCGGTGTACAAAAACCACACTGCGATCCATGGGCCTTGGCCAAACGTTCTTGTACCGGGTGCAAACGCGTCCTGGTACTACCGATGCCCTCTACCGTCGTTACTGCGCAGCCGTGCATAGCGCAAACGGGTGTGAGGCAGGCATTGACTGCCAGATGCTTGATTTTGTTGCTGCAACGATCAATTCTTGATATCATCACTGTGCAGGCGCCACAACCTCCTTCGGCACAACCAAGCTTCGTGCCACACAAGCGAAGTTTGTCCCGTAAATAGGTGAGAAGCGTACATTCTGGATCTGGATTGGGGTCTGTCACCTGGAAACAAAATGATTATAGTTTAAATCAGACTAAAAAAACAAGAAAAATTAAGTACTCGGAGTTTTAACTAAGTAAAATAGAGATGGACGCGGAAAGAAAATTTCGAACATGTTCCGATCACGTCCAAACTCGTTAAATTCATTTCCGTTTCGACCTCGTTCTTTTTTTTCGAAAGACGGAATTCCCGTTCCGGCTCAAAAATATTGCGGTGATTAAATAGTACGTCCAGAGAATGACTAATTGGTTCTAGTCTCTTGTAAAGATATTAAGTCTTTCTTATCTACAATCAACATGTCTCATATAAGCCTCTTCAATTTAAAGATGTATTTCTACAAGAGTAGTTTTGATTGAAATTCAATTTTAAATACAGAAGTCAATGGTTATAACTTATAAGATGGCATTAGTCGTGGCCAGGAACTCGAAATACCCAGGTAAAAGTATTTCGACACAACAACGCCTGTCTGACAAACTGCAAAATGAGAGAGGGAAGTCCAGTTCAAAACGCCGCAAAGAGAAGTTTTTAAAATCTTGGTCTACCTGCATATATAAGGAGTCTAAATCTTATATTTGGCTCCGGAGTTTGTACCAGATTTAAGTTGTGTAAGACAGACGGACAAAGCTCTATCGACCCGGCTGTTGATGCTGATTAGGAATTTTTGTAGGATCGGAGATGCTTCATTCAATCTCCTAACTCTTAATTAACTCCCCATTTTTTTCAGGGCACAAACCGAGTACCTTTGGTACTGGACTCTTAAATAAAACTAACTAATTATGAAAGCACTTTACCTTCTTCCCATTCACAAAAAACACCAATTCTGAACTAAGTTTGGGCTTGCTTGACATCGTGTCACTCTAATAGGATCTCTGTAATATACATACATACAATATATATGAATGCAGTTTTGAAGGAAGACTTTTAAAAGGGTTGATCCCTTTTTCCCCTGAACCGCGTAAAACACAACCGTATCGAGTGGTGAACGTTTCAAGAATGAGTGAACGGAAGCCAATGCATCATATTTTGTGATAAGATGCGCAGTTGGCAATAAAGACAACGGCTTAATAATATGCACACAACACTTTTTCATGGAAATTATCAGATAAAGGCCAAAAGTTTACAATGCACATAAGGAGCGACTGTATAAAGTACTCATAAATATATTATCATTCAACATGTTTATTTGTTTAGTTCTAAATCTTTTATTTAAATCTTTAAATAGCTGCCATAAGAACGACCGGTCATAAGATCACTTTTTGAAGATAAAGATAAAAAACAAGTGCCAAGGCTAGACAAATGCATTAAAGGCCAAGCAGAGAAGTTGGAATCTTTTCAGAACCGAAACATCGTAACGGTACCGTTTCGGCTCAAAGTTTTTATCGAAATATGGTGAATCAGTTATTTTTAAAATGTTTTTAAAATGCTTACAAAAAATTTTAATTTGGAACGAGAAGTAAATTGCAGGTCCAGTTTTTAAGAGGGGTTGTTGTGATTCCAGATCATTTTCGTGTGCTTAACACGAATCTGTTTTTGAAAATGTTACATCTTGTCACAATTATTGATTATTTCAAGTAATAATACCGTAACCGGAACCGTTAATCAAAATAAATCGTTTAAGGCCAGGTACCGGTATCGAAACCGGAACCGATATTAAAATTTGTTTGAGAACCGAAAACCGTTAACCGTTATAATGGGAACCGAAAAGTCGGAACCATACCGAAACACTAATACCAGAAATGTTTCGGTTTTTTATTATTTATTTTATTGATTTATGATTATTTCAAATATATATTTCAACTGATAAAATAGCAATATATACACTTCGAAAAGAGTCTTACATTTTAGAAATTCTCCCTTAAAGAATATCCAGAATCACATTCTCTTTTTAAGATATATAACATATGGAAAAAAAATTTCTTAAAAACGGAAAACCTTTTCTTTGGTAAATGTAAACCATCTAATTAAATGTAAAGAATTTCTAAGCCTTAAAAAATCCTTCCCTAAATATGAAATGTTAGAAAAATAATAATATAAAGAAGAAATGAAGTTTCTGGACTTTTATCAAATTTCGCTCTCAAAAAAAGTCAGTTTTAAATATCGTAAAATGTAATGTAAGGAAAAGCTAACGCAGATTTGTTGTTTTTTTTTTTTGAGCTGATATAAATCTTTTAGCATTTTACCAGCGTATTATGAGCTGTATTGGACCGTAGTCTTATAGTATGGGTTTAAATCAATCCAAATCGCTAAAGATCTCTATTTTAACGGAGATTTGGCAGATCTTAGAGTGAAATATTTTGAACCATTATTAAGAAATATTTGTCAACTTTATGAGAATTGGCCCTAAGTCGAGTTTGTCAGGGCGACATAAGAATAGATAATTCCTTAATTCTAGGTTTTTTTTCTGAGTGTAGGGATATCATCGAAAACGTGGACAGAATCGAAATTTTTCGTCCTAAAATAAAAAAGAGTTTTTCAAATGGTGAATTCTAAGAAAACAATTTTTTAGTTCAATTACATCCATTATTTTTTTTGGATATCTTAAAATAATTTAAATTTTTTAATATTACAAAAAAATTAAACTTGTACCGGTACGTACCAGTATACCGAAATAAAAAATTTTAGTACCGTATCGAAACCAAAAACCGAAATATAAGCTTTAACCGATATTCACATTTCGGTACGAACCGGAACCGGTACCGGAACCGATATTCGTTTTATGATTAATCCCTGATTATTTTTAAAGTATTCAAAAGTTCCTATTTTGACCATTTTAAGGCATGTTTTATCAAACTTTTCATTAAATTATCGTATAGCACTATTTCATAGCTTTAAATAAATGTTTCAAAGCAATTCTATGATTTTTTTAAAATAAAGATAACCCACTTGTGTAAATTGACAAAATATGAGCAGACATTAAGAAATGATTTTGTGATTTTACTTAATATTTGGAATTTTAAAAAAAATTGTTAGAAAAAATGTTATTTAAAAAACGTTGAAATTATTTTATTTTTGGACCATAACTTTTGAAAGCGCAATGATATCGAAAATCGGTATATGTAGTAAATTTGAGGACATTTAAATAAATTTATTCAGATTTCACAAGAATCAGATATAATATTTTAACAAAAAAGAAAAATTCTAACTTAATGGAAAACTTAAAAAAAAATGTTTGTATAATGTTATATTAATAAAACTAATGTTGATATTAATGTTAGGTATGAAATGTCCTGCTAAAGCAAAAGGTTAAAGGTAAAGGCTATTAAATACATCTTTCGCAGTGTTACAGTATTCCTTGATTTTCGACATTTCAATTTCCGATCCCAATATAGGCCGTTAACCGTTAGAGATCCAAATTAAATTCGTTTAAATAATTCCGTTATTTTTCAGCACACAACAAAGTAGTCAACTCATTCGTCTATACACATGTATGACGTGCGACCGTATGTCATGCAGCTTGAACGTGCCGCTTGTTTTTTTTTTTATGTATTAATTTCGATAACAGGGCAACACTGGT
This sequence comes from Lordiphosa mommai, assembly GCA_018904225.1. Classification (NCBI taxonomy): domain Eukaryota; kingdom Metazoa; phylum Arthropoda; class Insecta; order Diptera; family Drosophilidae; genus Lordiphosa; species Lordiphosa mommai. The sequence goes on from JAEIFT010000083.1 coordinate 746,944, forward strand.
CAACGCTGAGCAGAACAAAACGACAATTGCCACAGGTCACAATTTCATTTCATTTAGTTTTTTGGGTTTCTAATTATATTGCACTCAACCAAACAACAACAAAAACAGCAAAGCGAATTCCAAACTGTAGAGCAGCATTATTGAGTCAATTATTAGAGTTTGTTGATGTAGGTCGGACGCCTAGTCTAGAAGTGCAGCAGCAGTAGCAGCAGCAACAACAAGAGCAGAACACCCACGCCTAATGCAAATTTTCAGGTGAGCAGCTGAACGTACGAATTGTGAAATCTTTGAATATGTGCACATATGTCGATACATTGGCTTGGAATTTTCCTTCAACATACCTACAATCAATTCGGATTTTCCACCACTGGCAGTGTACACGTAGGCAAAGTGAAGCATTTAAATTCGCAGTTAAAGAGACGCGAAAAGCCTATTATCTATGTCTCTGCTAATCGCTCTTTAACTTTTGCACCACACAGTTATTTACCCGAAGACAACACAAATACATAGACAACACTACAGATGCCAACCCGGACGCAGTCATTGAACACAATTTGAAACCGAATTTTAACTCGTAACCGATTCTTCCAAGCCAACTGTACACACACAGAGACCCACACCAGTCCATACATAGGCCACACCATGGATATATCAGCCTCCAGTTCGTTTGAGTCCACAAGTGAGACGCCCGAGGAGAAGAGCAGCACGTTTATCGATGATGCCACGCTGTATGACAGCGCGCTGGACCATCAGCTGTCCTCAGGCACATACAAATCTTGTAATGGTGAGTCCAGCTCACAAGGTGGGCCCTGAGTTATATTTTTGTTATTATTTGAAAAGCTTGAGGGGGGGAGTCAATATTGTAACTATGTGTCACCGTTCGAATGAGAATACACAATATCTGTTAACCGAGGATCAACTGGACAGCAAATACCACGAGCAGCTACAAATGATACGAACTCTGTCGCAGCTCGAGCTGAATGCAAAGGATAATTCGCTTTGCATGCAGTGGCTGGATGTCTTGAACTGCTCCAGCAAACCAGAGAAGTACACTCGTCATCGTCTACTTCAAATGATGCAGCATCAGCTAGTTACATGCGGCCAGTTGGGTGCACCATTCAATGATTCCAGCAAGCTCAAGTATGACCTAGAGGATCTGCTGCAGGAAACAGAAAGAGCGAACCAGAAGGCCGACACTGTAAGCAATGATTCCCTAGTCTTGGACCCCCAGCAAAATCTGATAAATGAGCAGAATACTCTTAAGCAGCAAATCAACACTCTGAAGCTGCGCACGGCTGCTCTTCGCATCGAAACCGATCACGCTGAGCAACAGCTAAAGAGACTGGATGAGCTAAAACTGCAGAAGTTCCGCTTCAGTCGGAGCATAAAAGCAAATCTTATGACTGCTGCTCAACAGGCTCTCAAATCACAAACATCAAATGCATTTCTCAAAAACTTTCTATCGCAAATTTTTGCTATTTTTTCGGACGACGAGAAGCTTAAGAAACATTTTAACAATTTGGACCTTGAGCTGGACAAAATACTGCAGAATCTTTGTGCCAAGGCTTACGAAAGGAAAAAGCCAACCATGACCATTCTGGTGGAAAAGAAACTTGCCGCGCTCGGAGAAAAGCTAGAACAGAAATACAAAAATGAATTGGCAAAGCAAGATCAAGCCTTGAAATTAAACGCTTCGTTAATGAAACGCAAATGTTTTGATCTGCTGAGGAAATTTCTAGAGACCGACGAAGGTCACAATGAAGATTTTATAAAGGAACTGGAGTGCTTGTACGATCGGGAGACCCAAATGTTATAATTAATATATTTTGTTGTCATTTCTGTGCTTAGGAAGTTGTTAATTTGTCATCCAAAAAACAAACGACTGGTGCATACTCGGCCTTTGAGTTTTATTTAAGAGCAAAAAACTTAAAACTCTGAAAATAATAATTCTTTTAATTTTTGTGAATCAAAGCATAATAATCATTAACCAATGAGCAATATCCGAGTTCAAAAATTAACATTAAATACACATGGTGACTGACCCAGTTCCTAATCTGCAGTTCGTTGGGCAAAAACATCTGAAGATGAAGGTGGAAACCTTTTGAAACAACTGTATAGTCGATCAGCCCTCTTTTAGGTATTGTGTGTTTATTGATTGAAATACATATCACAACTTATATGACCTCAGGCCATTTAAAGGTGGCTCGTTTAAAATTCAAATTACTAATGAAAAAAGTTTTCTATGTTACATCAAGTAGCCCTTTTATAGTTCCTTAACAGTTGTTCCGACATAAATTTAAATGTGTGTTTTTAGTTTAAACCGGCCAAATAAATATATATAAATCTGAATCAAATCGCAAATTCTTGCTCATAATCCAAACCTTGAATCTTAAAAAATACTGAAACTAACCAAACACCACAAAAGAAAACGGTTCGATTCGTTAATTTTATCAACGAGTTGCCCAATGTACTTCTTCTGTCCTTGTCTTTCCCAATTCGCATTAACTATTGTATGCTGATGACCTGAACATTTTTTAGTTTCGTTTATAACCTTTGAGACATTGGGCGCGTTCAGTAGGGACACTTGATCACTGATCAGCTTAATAAAAGGGCATACTTTTGGGAGGCCTTATTATATTGATATAGGAAAAGCTCCATGTAATTATCATATCAAACACAGGAGAAAATGTAGGTTACGTAAATTACCAATTGTTATTGATCAGGGAGCAATTTCTTCTGCTGAACACGACCAGCCCACTCCAATTGGATCTTGATTCCGTTGATTAGTTGTCACCAGTTGCAGGCGTAACTTGCTGTCACGTAACTTTTCTAACAGCTGTCAATTCTTACGTATTATTTCAATATTGATCACTGATTGTCACTGATAGCATATGAAAAAACAGACCCCAATACATAAACTCCGGTGCATAAATAAATTGGGTCCTCCTCTGGTTTGTTTTCGTCCATAATCATCTTGATTGTTCTAAATATTTCGGACCAGCTACTATTCTCCCGAAATAAGCTTTTCTCATGTCCTTCGGGCAATAATTTGATCTTTTTTGACATTCCAAAGAAAAAAGGGGATTTTTATTTTATTTAATAAATTTACTGAAACAGTCGAAGCAGCGCTTACCAAACACAGAATGACAAATTAGTTGTGCACCAAGCATATAACGAATATTAAATCTTTAACGATAAATTTTGCATTGCTAGTGTTGTTATTTTGTTTCTTGCTTATCTTATTTTTGATTCCCTTTTTTGCTACATTCACCAATTGTTGCTCTCCCCTCTCTGAGTATTCGTACACTAAGAAAAGGAAAATAAAGCGAAGCTCTTTACGAAGAAAAATCAGAATCAAAATAAGAATTTTTGCATAAGAATATAAAGTTATTTTATTATTATTATTTTATATGAAATTGTGTTCCTATACCAGTCCCTGATCCCTGATCCTAGATCCCTGAACCAACATCCCTGATCCCAAATGCCTGTATGTGTATGTGTGTGCATGGTTGCACTTGCTTGTGCTTATTCAATGCAAACGAATATCACCACAAACAAAAACAAAACAACGAAACAAAGAAAATCTCTCGCAAAAAAGCTGTCGCAAAGAAATCAAGGTAAAAATTATCATCGTTCCGCCTTCTAGTTGGCATGTTGTTTAACCAAAGGCATTGCAAGAGTAATGATGCAGTTCGACGATTCCTAGGAGAAAACCGTTAAAGTTCTTATCCATAATTTTATATCGGCAAGGCTGCACCTTTCCATGTTGGTCACTTTGTTGACCTGTGTTATTTAAACAAACAACTTTTTAAAGCTTTTCCATTTTTAGTCATTTTGACAATCAATTTAGCCAAGCTGAGTTGTACTTCCTACTTATGCGGACTCTCTCATTGACAGAACATTATTAAATCCTTTTAATACCTTTTCTTACCTTTTTGTTATCCACAGAGAGCCTCATTAGCGACTTGAGTCACAGTTCGATGCATATGAAACCCACCCATTTACTGACCAACTCTGATCTGGACAATCTCAATGGAGGCAAATCCTATTCAAATCCAACGCCAGCTCTAAATGCCAGCATGTTGCTCATCCAGTCCGAGAGCACTGATACGAATACCTCGCAGGAAGAGGTCGATCCCAAATCGCAGCTGGCCAACAAGACAATATTTAAGACAGATAATCCCAATTTGTCAATTATAGAGATAAACGATAATTCGATTAAGGAGGAGGATCTCGAGAAAGAGGTCGTGCTGGTCGAGGGCGAGAAGGTGAAAAGCATATTGAAAAAGTCGCCCATTAAAGCCGTAAGCGCAGCCAACGAGTCGGATTCTGTGCCAGATAAGCGACGTCGCAAGGCAGAGTCGCTGCTGCAGTCGAGCAAGCAGAAGCTAGACATTTCCATAGCCGAGGCATCTGCTGCAGCCGATGGTGACGATGATGGCAAGGGCCTGCAAGTTGTGGCAGCCCTTGATCATCCACAAACAAAACGCGACATTAAGATCTACGATACGCTTGAGGAATTCGAACAAAATTTACCGTCGACGGTAACGTTATTGAACACGCCATTCGGCAGCAAGGTCTTTCTCGTGGGCACGGCACACTTCAGTGAGGAGTCACAGGATGACGTCTCTTATGTAAGTCTAATAATGAATGAAACTGAAAATGCGTCTAACTTTATTTGCTTATGTCAGGTCATACGTAATGTCCGTCCAGATGTGGTCATGGTTGAACTATGTCCCTCCCGCGTACACATATTAAAGCTCGATGAGAAGACCCTGCTGGAGGAAGCCAAAAATATCAACATACCCAAGGTAAAGATTAGGGTTGAGCCAGCCTACAACTAATACCTTATTTCCCCCCACAGATACGCGGCATACTGCAAACCCACGGCTACATCAATGGAATCTTCTTCATTCTGTTGCTTCAAATGAGCGCACAAATTGCCAAGGATTTGGGTATGGCTCCGGGCGGTGAATTCCGTCGCGCTTTCGAAGAGATACACAAACTACCCGGTTGCATTTTACATCTGGGCGATCGCCCCATACGCATCACCTTATACCGTGCTCTGCGAGCATTATCCTTGTGGCAAACCATGAAGCTAGTGTGGCGCCTGACTTTCACAGATAGCATCAGCATTGAGGAGGTGGAAGAGTGCAAGCAGCGCGATTTACTGGAGAAGCTTATGCAAGAAATGGCCGGCGAGTTTCCCGCATTTTCCGATGTATTTGTGCGCGAGCGTGATCTTTATCTGTGTCACTCCCTGCAGCTGGCCGCTTTGCCGCAGGCCGCCCCCGGAGCCCATCAAGTGCGACCCGTACGCGTTGTGGGTGTTGTGGGTATTGGACATGCCAATGGTATTGCCAAGATGTGGGGTCATGTGGACCCCGAGAAGATACCATCCATACTGGAGATTCCGCCGGCCAGTCTCAGTCAGCGTGTCTGCAAATATACACTAAAGTACGGACTCATAGGCCTGGGCTGCTATGGTGCATTCCGATTCATGCGACCGCGTCTGACGCGCTTCTTTTAGTTTGATTGTGTGAACCTAGTATGGGGTGGTGTCTTTCAAGTTGCCCTACTCGTTCCATTTATGCTTATTCCGATGAACTGAACACGGATGTCGGCGGAATCCGAATTGTATTTACAATGATGTTTTTGATAGAAATCATTTATACACAACAAAATGACTATTGATGTACATATATACAAGAAAAGACCTTTACACATATTCCTGGTTTTGAAAACCCAACCAAGACAGCGCTGCTGATGAAAATTACATACTTAGATGCATTTCAGCTCACCTAAACTATGTTTATTAGGTTCACACAGTTGTTGTCCACCCTATATTGTTTAAGCAAACGAGAACCACATATGTATAGAATTGAGTGTTGGATAGATTAGGCTGCATTTTTGTCCATGTATGTTCAATGGTTTCCCCAGCAGGTCCCGGCACAAGTGACGGGCTTGTCTTAAGCTCAAGCATCCAATTATTCAAAATATAATTGTCTAGCACTAATTCGCTGGCCGTGCCCGCGCCCGCCCTACAGCAGCTACCATACTTTATCTACCATTTATCCTACATGTAGTTGTTGTTTATTCCGTAGTCGAAACTCTAAAAACTTTTAGATAGAACTGTTCCAAATTGAGTGCAAACGTGATGGACCTTCCCATGGCCGTGTGTTACATTTTACATATTATTATTAATACTACAACAAAAACAAAAACCAAGAGAATTTTACAAAACAAAAACCGAAACATACCAACCTATATGTACTTTATTAACTGATATCTGTACGTTGTAAACGTAAAAGCTGTTTAAGAAATACAACAAAATTATGAATGTATCCTGTCTCATGATATATTTACTAGCTGCGTAGTTTGGCTAATTTATAGATGGTGTTATGTAGCATTTAAAATAGTATACCACCACCAGATAAAAAGCAAATCCTTTGTGTATAAAAAACCAGACTCAAATATATGTATTCATGCCAACCCAAATGATCGAATTGTGTTAATTATTAAAATATGTTCTGTTCTAGATATAGTTCTTTCAAATGGTAACATTGAAACGGAATCTTCTCAATGACAAACTAATTTGGCTCTCAGAATCATCATAAAAAAACTTTTTTTCGCCTAGAGACAAGTTTGAGCGAAAACAATATTGCCAAAAAATATTTGATATCTGATATTACAATGAGGTAAAATATATACGGCCCTGTTCCGAATTTCAAGTCGATTTTCGTGTAAACAATAATATTTTGCCATCGAATTCAATAGCGTTGTATAGAAGGTGACAAATAGAGCTACGGTTACTAGATCAGGTATTAGAAAACTCGGAATTGTTTGAGCTGATGAAACCGGTTGCTTAATTCCAAGTGAATCCAATTCGAGAAAAAAGGACAACGGAATAACCACAGATTTGATTTTCACTTGCATTTTCACTTCCACTTGAATTCGAAATACAAACGTTTACACGAAAATCGACTCGAAATTCGGAACAGGGCCCATAATGTTCCTAATACTGATTCGATTTCCTTGTAAATTCAAGTTCTCTGTTTACTAGTTCCTATCATCATTTTCTCTAAAAATTAATCCACTTGGCCTTGAGCAATAGGTTTCAACTTCTAGAACAATCTAGTAACCGTAGATATACTTGTCACCTATTTACCAATACTAAATTTTTACTCGCATATCGACTCAGAGTTAGGAACAGGACCGATTGTTTTTTAAGTATCGATACTATTTACGGCATCCCTTACTTTTTGACGTTGTCAAATAGACAGATGGAAAAAAACATAGAAGTGTCTTGCTGAATTGCAGTTGATGGAAGTTACAGTCTACAGTTTTAAGAGTCCTTCTTGTCGGTGTGATTTTATTGCAAACAACTTGAGAATGGCAAGTCGTTGCATTCATGCGGTTTGTTTGGTACAGAGCAGCGTCGGAAAAATATCGAGGACAAATATAAGTGCGCTAGTTTTGGTGAAAAAAATCAAGTTTTTCCATGCTCAGCCATGACTTCGGCTCGCGTCTTTGGGAAAACACGATACACTCGGTCCCTCGTGGCTAAGGCATTGAGAGGCCTGGCAACAATATACAGGTAAGTACATACAGTTGGGGGGAAAAAATAATAGGACCACCAATTGGTGTTCCGATTTTTTTAAGTCTTATTATTTTTAATATTGCTTAGTATTAGTATTAGTAGAACTGCCCTTGAAATGGTTCTCAATATTTTGTTTTTATACCCGTTACTCGTAGAGTAAAAAGGGCATACTAAGTTCGTGAACATGTATGTATCAGGCAGAAGGAAGCATCTCCGACCCCATAAAGTATATATATTCTTGATCACCATTAACAGCCGAGTCGATATACCCATGTCCGTCTGTCCGTATAAACACCTAGATCTCAGAGACTATAAGAGCTAGAACTACAATTTTTTCAGTGTAAACTTGTTTTGTCTCCACGCAGATCAAGTTTGTCCCCTCCCGCCCCCGCAATATAAAATAAAACCTCTTATCTTCCACAATTTTGAAAATAGATTGTTCGAACCTTCTAGAAATATATTATGATCATCATTACCTATCGATCCGCTATACATCATTTTCCGATCAGATGAACGATAGCAGAGTTGCCACCCCCGCAATTTGAAAAATCATCATATCTCCCACAATTTGGGCATGTTGTGATCTAGTAAAATATTATTAAATAAACCCTAAGTAACGGGTATATCGAAGTCGAGCAGGGCCGACTTCAACTTACGCTCTCGTTATTAATAAGGACATTTTTAAAAGGTAAGACTTTTTCTGAGTGTTGCTAGTTTACCAGATGAAACATATTTTTGAAATAATCATATCTATAAAATAAATAATAATAAAGTTCCGGTTCTTTCGGTTCCTATTATAACTGTTAACGGTTTTCGGTTCTCAAAAAAATTTAAATATCGGTTTCGGTTTCGATACCGGTACGTGGCTTGAAACGGTTTATTTCGGTTAACGGTTCCGGTTACAGTATTATTCCCTGATTACACACTTAATTTATTTATCCAAGTTATGTACTATCAATTCGAGTAAAAGATCTAAGTGCTTTATGAAACAACTCCAGAATTAAACATATTTTATTATGTTTAATGTTTTTCACCTTAAACTAGGTTGGGTTAGGTTAGATTAGAGTGGTTACTTAAGCCATAATAATTTGGTCCTTCCTCCTTCTCCTCCTTAACTACGATTAACACGAAACCGATATCTAGGCAAAGTCTGATTTAACTCCGTCGATTCTGTGCAGGGCAAAACAGAAAAAGTTGGACACGGACTCCTTCTCTTCCTCTTTTTTTCCTTTTTTCCGTTTTATAATAAAAACGTTTTTATCATACTTTTGAAAAACTATTTTTAATTCCAATATATCTTTAACAATTTCATATTTCCAATTTTAAAATAATATAATTTTAGCGGTACGTTTGGGAATACCGAAATAAATATCCGGGAACCGTGTTGTAACCGAAATAGAACCTTTAACGTAGACTTACTTCGGAATGTACCGGAACCTGTACCGAAACCCATTTTGAGATTCAAATAGTGCACACATACGTATTTATGACATACATTGTATGTCCTTAGTTGTTGAATTTAGTCGAACGGTGTGTAATAAGTATATCAAGCATGAATCACTGAATAGAACCGTTAGCTTAAAACCACCGGAATCTGTCCGAATAAATGTACACCTTCATGTTGCTTTCGTTCTTTTTTTTTTTTTTGATTTGTTTATTATGTACTTTAATCTTATCTTAAGCACTAATCGTCTCTCTTGTGTGTTGCTTTTTTTTGTATGCCATAATTGTTTCTCTTTTTGTTTTTTTGTTTAATTAAAAATTTTCCAACATTTGTTTGTTTGTTTTTTTTTTACGTTTTAGCTTATATGCAGTAACATATTTTTCCTTCACTTACAATTTGCTGCAATACAAATAAAAATCTTAAATTGTAACTGTAAAATTCTAAATAGTTACAAATTAAAGTCTAAATATGTAGTTAAATTTGAGGCGTGTTGTGTGGGTCTCCTTTTCTTATGCTTTTGTTTTTTTTTTTTTTTTTTGGGGGGGGGGGGGGGGTTGGTAATGCAAATATGTATCGTAGTTTAAATTATAACATAGAAACTTGGAAAATGAACTCAAATCAAAGGCTGGCGCAGTTGCGCATGGAATCGTCGCACGGACACAGGACAGTGCAGATCGGCATGGATTAGGAAACGTTAGCTGACTACTCCTAATACAAAGTATAGTGTGTGTGTGTGTGGGTGTGTATTGTTTATGTATATAGCTGACTGCCTCCATAATGTCACTGCCCGTTGTCACTCCAGATCGGCTCCAGCTATGACGACACAGCAGCTGATTACGGCGCCTCCGTTGACTCGGCCTTCACCTCGGTTTTTATGCTCGATGACAGATGATTATTAGGGTCGGGCGCACTCAGGGGCTGGAAGCAAGACGTATGTGAAACGATTAGTTATGATAGGCCGCGGGCGAGCTGTGCAAATCAATCACATCAATCGGTTAGCAAGACCCTAGCCTAGTCAAACAACTAACTAATGGACTAATGGACATATGTATATACCAGCTAGGCCCACTGCACACATACATGACTACCACAGCACTGGCAAACCGGATAACTAGGACACACAATAGCGCACACACAAACACAACACAACAGAGGTACGTTTACCTACCGATTGGCTACTCACAATTCCGAGCGGCAATCCACCAACTTGCGGCGACAAATGCGGCACAGTTGGCACAGCGTTCGGCGGCACCGGTGACGGCAGGAGAGCGGCAGCGGCTGCTGCGGCAGCGGCCACAGCGGCTGCAGCAGCGGCTACGGAGTTGGGCTGCGGTGGAGCCAGAGCTGAGCTGCTGCTGCTGCCCAGATTTGTTGTACTGTGGGGACCATCGTGCGGTGTGGTGCTGTGTGCCCGATGATGCAGTGCGCCTGTATAATAGCCGCCATTTAATCCTGTTTTGTATTTCGATTTTTGGTTTTTGTATTGGTATTTGATAGTTATAGGTAAAGATAATGAAATGTTGCTGTTTTTTTTTTTGGGTATAATGTGAGGGATTGGTTTCAGATATAAAATTTGAGTAGTGGGCAGAGTCAGAGTACTGTGGTCTAAGAAATGGCGATACTATGAGAGTAATAATTCAGCTTGGAGAGAAAAGAAGCGAAGTGAACTTATGATAAGACGACGACTTGGGCTCACACTAGAGTTGGATATCATTTAGCTCTTGCTCTTATACTAGGTGTTAAAGTGGAATTGTTACATACAGGCAGAGCTGTAAATTGAAATTACCATTACAATAAAGATTCTTTGGGTACTTAAAATTTAATTACTTTTGCAATTACAATTTTTTTGTAATCAATTTTGTAAATTTTTTTAAGAAGTAAAAGTTTCAACCGACCTTTTTGCATACACAATTATTGAAAAAATTGTAATGGTTTTGCGATTTTTAATTAAACAAAAATGTAATTATAGTGGTAATTAAATTTTTAATTACTTAAAAATCGTCATTTTAATTAAATTTTCAATTACAACAATTATTTTTAATTACCAAAAATATTACATTTTTGCACACAATTATTGAAAAAATTATGCAAGTTTTTAATTACAAAAAGTAATTATAATGGTAATTTTTGAAAATCGTAACGTAATTAAATTTTTATTATTACCAAATTAAATTTTTGCATTTTCAAAATTATGCAAATTTTTAATTACAAAAAAATTAATTATAATGGTAATTACTTGAAAAATTCGAAGTTCTAATATAAAATTTTAATTGCTGCAATTATTTTTAATTACACAAAAAAATTTATTTTTGCACACAATTATTAAAAATTATGCAAATTTTTAATTACACAAAAATAGTAATTATAATGGTAATTACTTGAAAAATTGGTGTAATCAATTTTTAATTGCTGCAATTATTTTTAATTACAAAAAAATTTTTGCACTCATTATTAAAAAATATTTAAATTTTTAATTACATAAAATAATAATTGTAACGGTAATTATATTTTTAATTACTAAGATTTTTTTTAATTACCTACAAAATTAGATTTTTGCACACAATTATTGAAAAAATTGTAATATGGCAATGAAATTTTTAATTTAAAAAAAAAGTAAATATAAAGGTAATCGAATTGGTAATTACTTAAAAAATTTAATGTAAGTAAAATTTTGTTAATTACTACAATTATTTTTAATCTACCAAGTTGAATTTTATTTTTCAATTATTGAAATAATTGTGAAATGGAAATGCGATTTTTAATTAAAAAAAAAATAGAATTATAATGGTAATTACTTAAAAAGCATAATTGTAATTACATTTTTAAATACTAAATTTTTTTTAATTACCAAAAAAATGATTAAAATTTTAAAAACAAAAAAGTATTTATTATGTTAATTAAATTGGTAATTATTTAAAAACGTAGTTGGAATTAAATTTTTAATTACTTAAAAATCGTAAAATGGTAATGTCAATTTATAGATACCAAAATTTAAGCGGAACTGAATGAATCCTGCATAACTAACACTTATTTGATTTATTTTTTCGCGTTAAATTCATCTAGGAACTAACAAATCGAGTATAAAAAATAAATGACCCAAACTCTAACTCATATAGGTCACTCTGGCGAGCAGTTCCGTTCCTTAGGACTAACTAAAATACACTGACCTCCTAATCAAGCTTACTTTGCGGTTAAACTATGTGTAAATTGTTATTTCTAACGGTTTGAATTAAATATTGGAGTAAGGTCATATAGCTCTCGGGTAACAAAATAAAGATTTTATAAGATTTGGCTATATGACCCAACTCTTCTTGCTCTTCTGCTCTGCTCTTCACTCAATGATGCCATCATCCCAGTATTCATGTCAACAATATAGAACATAAAACAGTATTTTGAAAAGTTCATTTAAGATTTTCTTTTATTTGTTGTTTTGTTTTGCTTTTTTCTGGAAAGGTTTTTGTTTTTTTTTTGTTTGTTTGTTTGTTGGGTTTTTAAATTAACTTTTGTTTGCTTCATCGTCAATTGTTACGTTTGTTTTTTTTTTTGTTTAATTTTATTTAGCTTTCACAGTTATTAAAAATATTTTTATACATTACAAAATAACAGTATTTTATTCCTTTTGTCTCATTACTTTTACTTTTACACTTATGCTTATTTAATGTTTACTTTGCTCATAATTCTTTTTGTTGCAGCTTGCTATATAGGATCATGTGTGTATGTGTGTGTGTGTGTGTGTGTGAGTGTTCTATGCGTATTGAGTATACTTAAGAGTGTTTGTTTGTGTGTGTGTGTGTGTATGCTTTGTGCTGGTAAATGTTTGAAAATATTACAAAAAAATTTAATCTTAAAGAAACAAAAAAAAAAAAAACAACAAAATCAAATGCATTTTTATCAATTCATATTTTTTGGGTGCCCCCTCTTTTGTGTGGGCGCTCTTGAGCATAACATAATACAAAAGAAAGGTTATAATTAATAATAATAATGCAAAAATATTGGCGCCAAAATTGCCAAATCGTACAAAATGATATACTCTTACAAATTGTTGCGCTGCTCATTTGTTGTTAATTCTCCTGGCAGCAACTGCTTGAAATTTTATCGTTAAGGTGTAAATCTAAGTTCTTTAATATTACATAAATTGTGTGTTTTTTTTTTTGTTTTGTTGTTGTTGTGTTGCTTTAATATACTTTCTGTTATATATTTTAAATGTACATAGATTATGCTTTAGTTTAGTTTTGTTTTTATTTATAGATGTGGTTGAATTTAACGCGCCGTGTTGTTGCACTTTCGTTCTCGCTACATACATACGTCATATATGTCTGTGTCTATAAGTATTTACTTGTTAAGTATTGAAAGAATTTACGTAAGGCGAAAATAAACTCGGATGATGAGATCATTATGCATTATAAGAGCAGAGTGTGTGAGCAGGAAAAAAGTAATTGGAATAATTTTAACATTTATTGATTTTCGTTTTTTTTTTTTTTTTTTTTTTGTAAATTTGTTCTTATAAATAATATTTAAGTAGTGCGTATCAATCCCTCTGGTTAGTAATATTACATAATGCTAAGTGCTGTGCTCGCCAGAGTTGTATATGTGACACCCATTTTTCTTTAGAGTTAAGCCGGTCAAAAGAGTGAGGAAAGGAAACATTAACAACAATAATCCATCATATTGTTTACTTTCACCTTTTTGTTTTTTCTTTGTAAATAATTATGAAATATTTTCTTCTTTTTTTTTATATATATATTTGTATGTACTTGGGGGGAAAAAGCAAAAAACAAAAGAGAAAAAAATGAAACAAACACAATAATTCCAGCCTTTTACCTGTGATCCATAATACATACAGCTATATATATAAAAAAAAAAAAACAATGTTCAACAGCGGCCGCGCTCTAGTCCACCTCATCGTCGTCATCAAACATTCTGTTCGCGTTGCGGCCCTTTAGCCACTTCTCTATGTTATATATATATATTTGTATAGCTTAAACTGTTTAACTTATGTATCAACTCTTATAGCATGGGTTTTGTTGAATCTATATAGATATACACAGATGATGACAGTTCGCTCCCATCATCTGAATGTACTTTCAAAATGAGTCAGAAGAAGAATAGAAGCATGTATGAATGTAGTATGGTGTGCGGTTGGTTGGTTGGTTGTATAATAAAGTATATAAAGTATGTCTGTGGTGTTTAAACGATTTCTGGTATTGTTTTTTTGTTTTTGTTTTGTTTTGTTGTTTCACTTGTAACGCTCTCGCTCGCCTGTCTCGCTCTCACTACTTTTCTTGATTTGATATCATTTGTAGTTTACCTTCGGGATAAACAGCCGCCGCGACGCCACCGGCCGCAGCGGTTGGCGGCGTACGCATAAAGTACTCCTTGTTGACACAATTCCTCAGAACGTCTGGAATATTGCCGACAATCGCTCGTCGAATTTCAGTGGCTGCCATTTCGCGCAGCTCCGTGGCGGACGCATCGCTGAAGAAGGCGGCATGTGGTGTGCAAATCAGATTGGGAGCATCTTTCAGTGCACCCTGCAAGTCAAATAATAAATAGATTAGCATCATTCAGTCCAGCCTAGGCTTGGGCATCAACTCAGATTGCGTAAAATGTCTCGTTTTACAACAATCTCTTACTTGAAATACATTGTAAGGTTCGTTTTCGTGTACGTCCAGTGCAGCGGCTCTTATCCGGCCCTGCTTAAGCGCCAACGCCAGAGTCTCGTCATCAACCAGACCGCCGCGGGCTGTGTTCACCAGAAATGCACCAGGTCGCATCTGTGAAGGTGGAAGGGGGGGGAAACTCGAGTTTAGACTTTGTCATTAATAATGGCAGCAATTGGCCCTCACCTGTTTAATTGTGAATTCATTGATTAAATGATGATTGTGCTCGTTAAGCGTGCAATGCAGTGAGACGCAGTCGGACTGGAACAGCAGATCCTGCAGCGTATAGACGCGTGTGAGGCCAAGGGACTTGTCAATGCCGTCGGGTAGGTAGGGATCGTAAAAGATAACATTAAAGCCGAATGCTTTTGCTCTCAAGGCCACAGCGCTGCCAATGCGACCCAGTCCAACTAAGCCTAAAGTATCGCCCCGAATGCGTGCGCAACCCTGTGGGAGATAATAAAAGATTAATAAAGGCCAAAATATTGCGCAGAACCATGAACCGAACCTACTACATTTTCGAACCCCCGAACTGAACCACTTATTCGGTTCACAATAATAAGTCATTTTTCAAACTCAAAAAATTTAAAAAAAAATTCAACTTTTAATCATTGTTGGTTTATGAAATTTAAGTTTGGGAGCAGTCCAACAATAACAACCGAAAACAAACAAGGCTCTGTCACTGCGTGTATTTTGTTTTTGCTGCCATCTGCGCCGGAATTGCATGCATTTTCTTTTCGTTATTCTTTCCGAAGCGATGCAATTGCCTCCGCTGGTTTAGAAAAATAATCGGCTGCCCTTTACTGCTTTCTTATTTCAAGAAAGGGAAGTTTATGGGAACACTAGAAAGCAATGAACAAATATTATATATAAAAATCTATCAATGATGTTATAGATTCCTTTGAAAATTGTCCCAAAGAACATACATCGAAAATGTTTTTAAATTTTGGAAAGGTCTTTAAAAAGAAGACTTACAAAATCCATCCCAATCAATGTTAAAAGAAACTGATCGGTCTCATTTGGACTTTCTAAAACCAAGTACGAAAGGAGTAACTTGAGTACGAATATTGCAATTCTGAAATTTTTGTCTTGATCCCGTTTTTAGCTCGCATGTGCTAGATTTGAAATCGAAATATGCTTATTTTAACAACCAACGGGATTGACTTTAGTTTGTTATTTAATAAAAAGTAAGTGGCCGAGAGAAAAGTTTCGATCTAGCTCTCAGTTTCTTACTTTAATCTCGAAGCAGGATAATTTGATTTTTAAGACTTTCAATAGATTTTTCTGATTGTTACAATAATTTTAGGACTGTTTCAATACTACGTACTTGTTTTAAGCAAGGCTGTAAGCCCGTCCGGAACCGAACCTCTAAGAACCGGTTCGATTCGGGTTTTTTTTTTTGGATTACCCGAACCGAACCTCTTACATTATTGTCCCCTTGAACCTGAACCCGAAACGGATCATTTTTTCAACAAAAAAAAAAGGTTGGGCTCACAAATTAAGTAAATTTTCCAACAAAAAAATTCTTTAGGAAAGTTCAAAATAAGACTTTAAATGACTCTACTTCGGATTTCGAAAAAGAGACATGTATGAGAGCAATAGAAAGCAATGAACAAATATAAAATCGGTCAACAAACAGTGCCACATGTTGTAAAATTTTGGGTAGATGTTAAAAACGAAGACTTAAAAACATTGCGTTAACTATTCTTTCTGTATCAGCAATCCAGGATTCAGTTGAACGAGCATTTTGTAAACTAAAGTTTGTTTCTTCTAATTTAAGAGCTAGTAGAGTTAAACATCTTCAGAAAGATATAATGCCTATGAGAGGTTAGGTTATAAGGATTGCATACAGACACCTTATTGTCCATTCCTCCTACTCTTCAAAATGTCCAAAATGTGTCTGAAAAGTAAAATGAACTACGAGACATTTAGGAGGCTTGGAGGAAACCAAATGCCTGTCTAGGCGCAGCTTTAGTTTATTCAGAGACGTCCATTAGAATATGACTGAAGAAGTACGAGACAATATCTCTCTCGTTTCGTCGACGCGTCCAGTCAGTGACCTGTTAAGGCCCTAACAACAGCTGAGCAGTGAGGTCTGCTAAGTCTGTTTAGGTTGTAGAGTGCTTCAGTTAGAAGATATTTCGTAAAAGAAGCATACACGTTGCCATAGGCATACCTACGCGCTTCCCATTGAGTAGGAAATTGGAGGTAGTGCCCAAAATGTTTCATTCGCCGCTGCCCTCGATATCCTGATATTTTTGTAAAGGTTTGTTACATTGATTTACTGATATCGTATTGAACCATATCGAACCAAGCGTCGTAAAGGTCTGTATTGAGTATTTTCTCAGTTCTTTCTCTCTCTAATGTCAGCCTTTATAATTGAACTTAAGAATATTATTTTTAATATTTTTTAAAATCAATTAAAACGTATAAATAAGTCAAAAACACAAACTTTTTTTCCTTAAGGTTTTAGTTTGAACGACCACAAAACTGGACAGGCACGCGTCCCACCGCGCTGCACAACTCCCGTTAGACGACCGGCCGATGCTTAAGCTTCAACGGTCGATCAAACCTATTTTATGAAACTCTTTGCCCGTGTCACTATGTTGTTATTTCTAGCTTTACGTTTCTGGAAAATTTATCAATCGTTTTTTGTTTTGTATAAGGTATGTTAGTTTTATATTTTCGGCCTCGAATCCTAAGCAACAGCCGACCGTCGCGAATGTGTTTTACTAAGAAAAGTTTTTTTATGAAATCATTTTTTTTTTTCGTTAAACAGCGCCACAGTCGAAGTTATTTTTTATTTTCAGATCGCATTGAAATGATTTTCGGCACAATACTTCATACCGAAAAGAATATGAAAATTATGTCATCTGAGATCAAGGCCTTAAAGTGAACCGAGGTTCGAACCAAAACCTTAACCTATAGTTTCCCCACGGTTTTAAACCCCCGAACCGAACCTCATCCAAAATTTTTTGGAGGTTTGCAGCCTTGGGTTAAAATACAATCAAGTTCTACTCGTAATTGAAATTTTAATTCAAAGGTCGGAGAGCAAATCACTTAAGTAGAGTTGGGATCTCTAGCTCGGATGTCTTCGAGAGGTTGATCAAAAATCTGAAGTGTTTTCTAATAAGAGCAAAACAATGGCTGAGTAGGTGTTGTACCGTCTTTGGATTTGTATAGAAATCATGGTGTGTGACGCCTAGACGGTGCTTGTTTGACAATAAGACACGTCAGGGTCCTTACCAGAAGCAATATGTGTTCCCTTCTGGAATGAAAGAAGTGTGTTGATGCCTTTTTTATGGCTTCAAACAGGTTCGATCGCGGAATTTCAACATTTTTTGTACTGTGAACCGAACCTTAAACCGACAAAATAACAGAACATGAGTCTGATCCGAACTTAAAGTTTCAGTTTGGTTTAACACACACTTAAGACATATAATAATCTGAACTATTGGACGATAGAGTATTATTAAAAGTTCTGGAATAAGTAATCAAATCGCCACCCACAATAGTTTCTGTTTTTTTAGATCCTCGATTCTAAAGTTTATTTAATTTAATTCACAAAAAACAAGAGGCTAAACAAACTTAATCTATTGTGCCCCCTAGCAAACTGTAAGCTTGTGAATCTGCGCTTCGCTAAGATCATCATAGTGTGCTATTAAATGCTCAGAGAACTCCTCTTTCTCTTAGCAGTATCCGCACAGTTGGCTAATTTTGTTATTCCCATCTTGGACAAATGGTTTTGTAGATTTAAGTGAACCGTGTGTAGCCCTAACAGGATTCTGAATGCATTGCTTCCTAGTTGAATACATTTTTGAAACCTTTTGTGGTCATGGTTCTCTATGATTACAAATCGTCTTAAAATATATATATATTCCTTCGAATCCCTGTGCCTCGGTTGCCCCACTTACATGTGCTGCCTCTCGAACTTGCTCGGGACCCGTGAACTTTTTGCCTTCGCGCACCATATTTGCCAGCCAATATGTCCGCCTGTAGAGGTTCAGTATCAAGCACATTGTTGTGTCGGCCACCTCCTCGACCCCGTAGCCGGGTACATTGCAAACGGCAATGCCCAATTCGCCGGCCGCCTTAACATCAATGTTGTCTGTGCCGCTGCCGATGCGCACAATGATGCGTAAAGCTTTAAACTTCTCAAGATCCTCCTTTGTCAAGATGATGGTGTGCCACATCAGGGCTCCGACTGCCTCGTTGAGCACCTGTGGGTAAATTTTTAGTTAAAATAGATTCCATTAAAACGCTTGCCACCGCCACTTACCTTCTCGTGTATTTCCGATGTGCTTTGTGCATCACAAAAGGCCACCGTAGCCACATCTTTCAGTATGGGCATCTCAATTGAGCAGTCGCGTCCATCCAGCAGTGCCACCAGCGGTCGCGCCTGTAATGGACCGTTGGCGAAGCTGCCTTTCACATCAATGCGCGAACGCTTCGGCATCATCAGATTTTTGTCCATTTTGTTTTTGTGGTCTGGCGTGCCCGCTCCTTGTGCTTGTGTAGTTGCTGTATCTTTGATTCGCAAACTTTTTTGCAAACGTTTTTAACTAAGTTTAATTAGGCGCCGGGCGCACGTTATTTCCTGTATCTTTTGTTTTTTATTTGCAACCGTTTTCAGTGGCTTCAATTAAATCAATGAAAAAACCTTTTCAAGACGACGATGCAAACGTTGCAATCATTTTTGGCGCTTCATATTGAAATCGAGAATCCTGTAAAAAGTTGAAAAAAAAAAGAAAACACACAAATTAAATGGAAAACATGAAATGTGATGTAGTCGCCAAAGTACAAAAACCATCAGCAACAACAACAAAAAACGCGCCAATGTCAGCAAAAATTTGCCGATGACAAGTTTCGTTTGAATTTCGCAAACATCAGCGATAAAGATACTTTATTGCGCTCGCTCCGCGCGCCAACCACATCGACACAATATCACCTGAAAAAGCGGGAGGTAGAATTGATGGGCGGGTGGGTGATGGTGGGGCACATAAACATAGAAATTCAAAACTGTTCACAAGCAAGAGAATGGAATTGACCTGTGCCTGTGTGTATGAAAGGGCGTTTCTTCATAGACAGTTAGCTGGACAGTTGCTCGTGTCAGTGTACAAATCAATTATATATAACAACAAGTATTCGTAGTAGCGTGGCATGGCACCTTCTTGGAAGCCATAGCCAAAGCTTATCACATAAACTAAATAGTATATGTTGCTCAGGAAACACACAACGCGATAGACACTCACGTAGATTTACGAACAGCGGTCAACAATAGTATTCGGATAGCCTCTAAGGAACCCACTCATTTATGGTTAAATAAAAATAGTTTTTACAACACATCTTGAAAAAAAAAATTGCACTATATCATTATCAAGCAGCACTGGACTTAGACTAAATACCAGTAAGAAAGATGGTCAAGTTTGACTGTAATATAACTGCCGCAATCATGGCTATCACGTCAAAAAACGTGGCTTCGAGATAAACGCGCCTAAAGTTTTGAGCAACGTAGAAAAAGCAAAAACATTGCTCCACTAAAATGGCTATATCTTCTAAACTTTTTCGAATTTTTGAAAATGGTTTGAAGGGGATGAAAGGGGAATGTGTAAGCTATAATAATAATGCAAAGATTGTATATAACTATTAAGTGTGGGGGTTCACACAAACTGTGTAAGTGCTGCCCATCACGATTGCCGCCAGTACTGCCCAGCTTAATTATTTGTTTTGCTTATAACTCGAATATCGTTCATCTGATTGGGAAATGGTGTATGGTGAATCATTAAGTAATGATGATCAAAATATAAGTCTAAAAGATTCGAATAATCTATCTTCAAAATTCTGGGATATATAAGGATTTTTCCAAATAGCGGGTACGGTAACTCGACTATAGTTGATCTGACCGGGAAATTATGTACAGTGGATTGATAAATGATGATGAGTAGAATAAAGCTCTAGAAATTGTGGAAGATATGAGGTTTTTTTCATATTACCCATAAAAGAAACAATTTATTCCAATTACCAAAAATTGGATGCAATGAAATCATCATTTTGCGGGACCTGAACCTTAAAAAATTATTTTTCTACAGGAAATAACAAAAATAAATAATTTGATTTCAAAATTTAAAATTAATTTCGTAACTTTTCGAATATTTAAAAATATTTTATGTCCTGAATGAGAAAGAAGTTTTAATTCGGAACCCCCAGCTCCCTCGCCCATCTCTACAGAGATTCATTTAATATTTCAAGAATGAGTTTTCAATTGTTATAGGAAGGATGGGGGCACATTACATCAGTGCTAAAGAGAGATGATTTTTTTTTTCGAAAGTTCGGCGATTCGAAAACGGGATCTCACGCCTGATCGCGTTTTTTAATTATATATTAACTGTGAACCACTGAACCGAATCAATACCGCGGTTCGGATTGTTACAAAAACCATATTATGAACCGAACCGATGGTTTCAAATCTCTGTGAACCACAGAACCGAACCACTACTTATTATTAAAGTATTTTATTTTATTAGTTAGAAAAAAGAGTTATCCAAAAACTTTTATTATGAAATTCAGTAAATAAAACTCATTCGTAGACTTTTTTTAATCACACTATAAAAGTCTTTTAATTTATAATAGCTTCAGCGGTTTGCTCTCTGCGTGAAGGAATAAGAAGACTTTTATTGTGATTAAATAATATAAGTCTCTGACTGAGTTTTATTTAATGAGTTAAATAATAAAAGTCTTTCGAGAACTGTTATTTTCTGGTTAATAAAAAAGTCTTTAATACTGAAAAAGTCTTAGAAACTTCTTTTTATTGAACTTTTTATAAAAGTCTTTCCACATTTGTTATTAACTGAGTAATATAATAAAAGTCTTTAATCCCAGGAGTTCCAAAAATCGGTTCCGCCCCGAAAACAACCCAAATACCATAAGATTTGAGTCGTTTTTGGGTCGAAAGCGATTTGTAGAACACATGGGAATAACTGTTATACATGGAATGAAAAAATTAAAGTTTTGAATAACTGTTATTGAAAGCGTAATAAAATAAAACTCTAAAAACTACTTTTAAAACATTCGTAGATTTAATCGATGCATTTTGATACGATTTTTGTTTTTATTATTTTTTTTTACTAAAATTCTTAATTACTTTTTGTTAACCACTGTGTACGTATAAAACACAAAATTGTGTTGTCCATATTGCACTTCATTGCATTAAGTTGATTCCAGATTACGTGTAGTCGGCTCTAATCTTATCAGTAACGCTCACCACAACTTAGCCAGCAGCACCTACGTTAATTGACGTGGAATAATAATGTGGGTGAGAGAGAAGTGTGTTTACAATGTGACCGACTTTTGGTTGTCAATTAAAATGTGTAAATATCACACAATGTGATCTCTTTTCAAATGTAAGCACCCTTGGCATACAAATGTTTCAACCGTGTACACATTTATTCTATTTAAAGATAAAACTCTCAAGGAAATTGACAATAGATGTTATATGTAAGAAATTGTAGCAAAATTAAGCAAACATAAGTCACAGTGAGTGTGAGTGTGAGTGTGGTACACATGTGTTTGATAAGCCCCGTCAATGATGCTTGTATAGGTTATGTATTGTCCGTCAGCCAGTCATCACATCACAGCCATGTGTCACGTATTGTGCAAAAATATGAAATACGTTTAAAAACAGCAAACGAGACCCACAATAATAATAGCAACAATGGCAAGAAAAACTTGCACAGATACAGCAGATATGGAGGGGGGCAGAGAACGCTCGAGTGAGCTCGCCGAATGGCAAACAAAAATAAGCGACGCAATTATGACATAGAGCAATGGAAAATAAACCAGACCTGCTCCTCCTCCCCCTCTCCTAGGCAATGGCCAAGTGTGTGAGTGTGTGCTACGCTTTGTTTATTTCTAAACAATTTCTCTATGCATAGATTTTTGTGTGGTTGGGATTTTTATTATTAAGTATCCCGTCCGTATGTACAATGAGTGTACTTTGACCAACTGATATGGCGATGTATTTTAAATGCATTTTTGTTGTTGTTGTTGTTGTTGAAAACACGTTTTGTGGCAAAGAAAGACGAAAAGTCGATAAGTCGCCTGCAGAAACGGAAAAATGTCAGTTGAAAACGTTTGCTGAGCGCGCCAAAAACCAGTTTCTTGTTTTTTTTTTTTGGTCAGGATGCAATGTGCGCGCCCACGCTCCCGCCGCTGCTTGGTTTGGCTTATTAAGAAAGTTGTGAAATCGCAGTCCAGAAACCTGTTGATGGCCAATAAATAAAAGAACTGAAATCACATCGAATATGTGAACCGAATGAGGCATTATAAATCACAAACTAGCGCCGGAGTGTGTATCTAACAGATACATTCTGAGACTGTGACGCGTTGCTACCTGAGCCAACGCCACCGCCGGCTGTCTAACAACAGAAAATTGTAAGTCCCATAAAGCTAGCCGGGGAGTATGAAGAGCAACATCGATGACGACCATGTACATATCTTTTTATGGGCAGGGGCAGCCAGCAACAAAACGAGAAACCGGTTTATCAACACGAAGCAGACGACGACGACGACGCACGATAACAGCGGAGCAAGTCAGCAAAAGTACAAACTCAATGGTAGACTTTTTTTATATTTTTTTTTGCTTCGATTTTATTTCCTTTTCTTTTTTTTTTTTTTTTTGCCACAATTTCAGGCAGGAAAAACCGTGTTCGCTTAAATTGTTTGTTGGCTTAATGCCACAATAACGACGCGTTGGCTCCAACATTGGATGCCGCCGGGAGCACGAGCTTGCCTCTTGATGCGAGCGAGTGTTTGTGTGTGTGTGTGTGTTTCGGAGTAAAACACGTTAAATAAGTCATGCGCATTTGTATGTCGAAATACATTGCGAAATGTTTGTGTGTGTGTATCTGGCTTGGGGCAGGCAACGAAAAAAAAAAAGGAAAACTTTTAAAGCAACGAAGCTGCTGCTGCTGCTGATATTGAGGGGGAGGTGGCGGCGGCAACTGCGTCTGAAAATGCAACGATTTAAAGTTTTTGCCCTGGCAACTTGTTTTGCCTGAATTAACGGCTGCGTCTTTAACTTTTGCTAGCGTGGTGGTGGTAGTGGGGTACGGTAACGTTTCCCGCGTTTTTTTCTTTTCAATTTGAGAATGGCCAGTCAAAAATGTCGCTATCGCACATGGGGTCTCCGTCTGGATTATTCCCATCTTTAATATTTTATGTATATTCAAATTCAAACAAAGAAATCGTTTCATTTGTTTACAAACATTTTTTTCTTCTATGGATATTAATTAATATTCATACATTTGCTTTGGCTTTCTCTTTTTCTGTGAAATTCTATATTGAAAGTCGGGGATCTACATATGTATGTTGTTACTGGGTTTTTATTTTACCCAAACATTTTGATAATTGTAATTTATCAATTAAAGGAAATTAAACCTGTACTATTTTGAATACTAAGAGTGAATAATCCCAGTTTTGCTGGCTTACTACGTCCACAGTCTAATTACACATTTTCCCCTCTCCTAGTACCGTTTAAAGGCGAAAGGAGAGTTCACTTTGAGTTTAAACCAGGTAATAATACCAAAACCGGAATCGTTAACCAAAATAAACTGTTCCAAGCCACGTACCGATATCGAAACCGGAACAGATATTAAATTTTTTTGAGAACCGTTAACCATTATAATAGCAACCAAAATAACCGGAACCATACCGAAACGCTAATACCGGTACTGTTTCGGTTTCTTATTATTTATTTTACTGATTTATGATTCTTTCAAATATACATTAAATAGCAATATAAACAATAAGAAAAAATTAAAAATGTTTGATTATCTGTCACATAGCAGCTATGTAGAAGATGAGAGTTCGGCCCTTAATTTGTAAAAGATTTCTAAGTCTTAGAACAACTCTCCTTTAAATATAGAAATGTTAGAAAAAATATTAATAAAATTTAAGAAATGAAGCTTCTTCATTTTAATCAAATTTTGCCCTCAAGTTATCACTATTATATAATGTTTCCCACTGTTCTAAAGCGTTTTTACAACTGATATCCCCCTTTGAGTATTTTACCATGGTTTGAAATCAGGGAATCAAACCGAATCGAATTTCGGGTTCTGTTCTGGTACGTACCAAAACTATTGATTTGGTTAAAGGTTCTGTTTATGTTCTAGTGTATTTCGGTATTCGGTTCCGTATCGATACCTTGTTTTTTTTCTGTATACCGGCACGTACCGGTATGTACCGGTATAATCCGGTAAAATCCTTTAAACCGAAGATATAATAGAACCATAATAAAGGAACCTACACAACAAAATGTAGTTAAAAAGAATGAAAATTAAACATAATAATCTTTACCCCGGAAGCAGATGTCGTAATAATACACATGTAACTGGAAGAGCAAGAAGAACTAATGGAATGTTAAATACATTGTTTTCAGATATTGTAAATGAAAAAATGAAGGATAAATTAATAATATTTGGAAATTATTGAACCAAAATAGATGCAAAGAAATAAGATGAAATTGTTATTTTTATTGAAAGTTTCAGTATGTACCAGATGGTCCCTTAACCTAACATTTTTCAGTCATTTCGGTTCCAAAAATAAAGGTTCCTAAATACCGGTTCTCAAAAAATAAATAATAACGGTTCTGATTACGGTTCTGGTTCTGAGTTTCAATCGGTTCTTTTCGGTATACGGTACCGGTTTGACACCCTGGTTTAAATATATCCAAATCGCAAAAGATCTCTATTTTATTCGCAGGGATACAGGAAATGTTCGAGCCGATTATTTGGAAAATAATAATTAAGAAATATTTTTCTGCATTTTAGAAAGATTTTATATGAGTTAATAAAAATAAACTTACAATTTTCTCTATTATTTATAAGGGTACGTGACAGATAGTTCTACGTGAAAGATGACAAATCGACCTCTAAGGCGAGTTTGTCTGGGCGACAAATGAATAGATAATTTTTAACGATGAATTAACTTGAATTATTAAACGGAGAGGAGAATAGTTTGAATTATGGGGGTAAATCGAATTGTCGAGAGTTCGAATTAACGGGGTTCGACCTTTATTTTTGACTGATTTTATTTATATAAATCTACAATAATAGTTACTTGCCGAGTTTTATTTAAAAACTCATTAATAATGACTTAATAATAATTTGTTTTCGGAATCATATATCATATACAAATTGGGCGAAGGTTTTCTATGGGGTGCGATATAAAAGCCTTCGATGGTTAAAAATTTTAAACCTCAAATTAAGTCTCCTAAAATAATTTACGAAAATTTGTCAGAATTGTATGGTAATTGGATCGTTTTTGGGTCGAAAGCGATTTGTGGAACACCCAGGAATAGCTTCACACTCGCGGAAAATTAATAAAGTGAATGCTTCATATATATTTATCTAATATTTTTTTTATTAAATAACGGTTATTTTCGTTAACTGGATCCAACTATTCCTGACTAAGCCTTGTGGTACAAAAAACTTGAAAAAAAAACTCTACATCTTTCACAATTTTGAAGATAGATTTTTGAAACCTTCTAGATATATATTTTGATCATCATTACTTATCGATCCACCATACACTGTTTTCCGAGCAGATGAACGATGGTCGAGTTATAAACAAAATCGTGATGGGGAAATTGGTGTGACCGCACATTGTAAAGGTATAAGTTATATACAAACTTTGGCAGATACAGAGTATATTACATTCGGGCTTGACCGAATTGAATTCTCCGTTTAGGGAATTGAGTTTTTTGCCTGAGGAAACTAGCAATAAGGTCCTTTTCCTGATAAGAGAAATACAAGAAGTTCTTAAGTGTGAAATGAACTACAATTTGGCATTGATAAACAACGAAAATAAGAAAGGTTTTACAGAATTTGCCAATAATTCTTCAAAGTCGAGTTTCAAGAGCTTTGCAGCCCAGCCCTGAGATTTCAATTACATTTGTCTATTCTAAAATAGCGAAATACTTGACATTTGACTGGAGTTCCCCCCCCAGTCCGGTTGGGTGGGAATATAGAGACAACACCATGTTTATTGATTGAGTTAGCTGCTCGCAGCAAATGACGCAAATTGGAAAAACTGCAATCATGGCAAGTCACCAGAAGCTACTTATACATATTTTGCCCTCGCACGCTTACAAATTGCTGATTTAGCTTTTCTTGTTGTTTTTGTTGTTGTTGCGAAAAGCATTTGGCACAACAATCCGAAAGTGTGTACGGCTGCTGTCTGTTTTTATTTAGACAGAAAATCGCGTCAGTGAATTGGCCCACAGATCGATATAAAGCAGGCGGCGGCAGCGGCGGCGGGTCCGACCATTCACATTGTTGTTATTTGGTATATATATATATATGTGTGTATATATATATCTCTGTCTATGTACGAGTATTTTGAATTTATTTCTTAGCCATTTAAATTTAAACGTTTTGTTTCTATTTTAGTGCTGCAGTCATTTCGCTTTGTTTTCCCTGTTGTTCTTTCTGGCTTTTGCCTGAAAGTGTGAAATTCTTTGGGCAGGTGTGCATTTTTTCACGAGCGCAGTCAGCAACAAACAATACAACAACAACAAAAAATGATAACGAGACAAACAAGGGAAATGGTGGTTGTTTGTGGGGTAGCATTGATAGTAGATACCCCTGTCTACCCCTGGGTAAACAACACACACACACACCAAATGGAACAATCAAATTTATTATTGCACACACGAATGGGCCATAGGAAACTTTTCAAGAGGAGCATTTCAATTATACATATATTTATTACCAAGTTACATACCGACAAGAAAATAAGGGCAAAAGTCCATGACAATGGATGGGGTGGGGGGGGCTGTCATTGCAGCCATTGTTATATGGACAGACAACTTGTTCTTTTTCCCAAATGAAAAATATAACTGCAAAATATTTGTTAGCATTTTATTGCAATTTGAATATTTTTTTTTTTAATACGATTTGGCCAGCCGATAAGGGACAGGCTATAGCAAAGCCCCAACATTCCCGTTGCAAGTATGAGTGGGGGGGAGCCCGAGTTTCTTGTCTGTTTGACTGTGTATATCTGTATCTGTGACTCTGTGTGTGTGAGTGTGTATGTGTGATGGGTACAGGCACGCCGCCTAGTGAAAGGGCAAAGCAACGACAAAAACTCGACAAGCGCAAAAAATTGTAATAAAACTAGAAACAAGCGTCAATTTGAATGAGAGACAGGGAGAAAAGGCGAGTCGAAGGGGGGTCATGTGCGCATAAAATATTTATGCACATTGACAGGCAGCACCAACTTGGATAAAACTCTCTTTTTTATATATATATATTTAAACAATAAATGTATAATAAAGTGGTCGTCTCTGTCATATATGAAAAGTAAAATATTAGTTGAAATTCTTGTGGTTTTAACAAGGGAATAACAGGAACCGAAACCCATATCGAATATTTTTTTGGAACCGAAAAAGTTATAATTGGACCCGAAAAAACTGGAACCATACTGACACGGTAATGCCGGTGTACATTATTTATTTAACTAATCTTTACGAGAAAAAATTTGATATAATTGGTGAAGGATATGTGAAATATGAAACATACGTTAGTCCGTGTTTACACGATGAAGTTTGCTTCATGAAGCTCTCTTCGATTTTGTTTTGAAACATCTTCAAAACTTCATGCGCATTTACATGAAGAAGTTTGCTTCATGAAGTTCGATTTCAATTCGCCTGAAAAAACGAGTTATCGATAAGCAAATAACCCACAAATCAACCCTGCATCAGTTCTATCGGAACAAAGCAAACGAGAACGATTGAAAAGCTTCTCACCGCGATGTAGGTCATGAAGCTTTGCCTGCTTCGGCTGCCCATCTTCACCTCTTCCCCACAAACAAAAACTTCATGAAGAACTTCATGAAGGAAACTTCATCGTGTAAATGCGGACTAAGTTTCTGACTGTATTTCATAAAGTTATCATTAAAAAACGGCATCAATTGTTGTGTCATTCTTTGTTGCAGACTGAGATAGATTGTTGTTCAATTTCAAACTTTAGTATTTATTTCAGGAAGTTATATAGCTGAATTGGGTCTGAATACTCCGTTTTAAGGGCAATATTGGAACGTTATCTGAAATTTCGCATTCCAGTATATTCAAAACGTGAAAGACCATTATCGTAGCTCTTAGTTTTGGCAGATTTTAAGTTAGTGATTGTTTTAGACAGTTTTTATGTAAAAAATTTTGTATTGGGGTAATTTTTTTTTAAAAACTAATTAAAATTCTACCACAAAAAAAATAAAGAGAGTTTTTAAAGGCTATTATACCTTATTGAGTTCTCTTAAAAGTATTCTACGGCTTTTTTAGGGCAATATTGGAACGTAGTTTTCTTTTAAGATTTTTTTTTTAAATTTAGATTTTTATAGGAAATACAATTAGAAATTCAAATAGGGAATTCCATTTTGTTGTTTCCGACCTTTTTTTGTTTCTTAATGCTCGTTCGTTTTGTTTTCAGACGATAAACGGACAAAAAATATTTTGTTCTTCAGTTAATTTTAAATTTATTTTTCGAACCTTTCGGTATACCGCAACAAAAATCCGGGTACCCTAAAGGAACCGAATTAGAACCTTAAACCGAAGCAGTCATTTCGGAACGTACCGGAACCAAAATTCGTTTCGCTATTAATCCCTGGTTTAAACTGTTCGGAAAACGTATACCGAAAAGTAAGGTCCAGTTTTTCAAAGTCCGCTTAAACTTCAGGTTAGTTAAATTACGGACAAATTTGTTGTTTTAGACGGAATTTCATTAAGAGTTATTTCTGACTTAATTTAGTAAAAGTAAATATTCAAAATTATGTTAATTAATCCTTAGTAACAATAGCAATATAATGTACTAAAAAGTTTTAGTTCTCATCTTATTAAAGGAAGTCAAAAATTTCAAACAAGGAAAATAGAAAAGGAAGCAAGCCTTTTACATAGAAGAGGAGCTGATTCTTGTGGATCTAGTTAAGGAGAATAAGAATGTGTTGGAGAACAAATGGTCGGGCAATATGACCTGGAAGCTGAAGTAGGAAACCTGGCTCAAATTGGCCGAAAAATTCAGTAAAAAGACAGACATTTGGCGCGAATAAAAGCAGCGCCGCGACAGGGTTTCTCAATAAAACGAGAAGACAAATTCGAATGTCAAAGAGTATTACAATGATTTTTCCAATAATTTTATTTTTTTTTTAAAGTGTCGCCTCTTACTCAAAAGGAAGGAATCAGACGTTTTTGGCAACGTGTCATTGTGAATGATAACAAAATGACCTTTTGACAAGGTCATAGAAAAATAAAAATGTTGCCAATGGAAAAAAGGGGCTATTAGTCTTTGCCAGGTTTATCAGCTTTTCAAAATTGGTAGAAATAGCTATTAAATAGCTAAACGGTCGAACACAACAAAATCCGATACTATAGTATCGACTTAAGGCAACAAAAATACTCAATAAATGCTTTTTTCTTTACAATTTCACGTGGCCCCACTTATTTGCCAACAAATAAATTGTTTTCTTTAATTGTTTAAATTAATTTAATATTCTCTTCTGATTGTTTATGGTATGGTACATACATTGTTGATTTCAGATAAATTCTCCACGCTGAACTCGAAACTGGTTTTAAAAATTCCAAATCCTTTTGTGAATAAGGTTTGTTGCTCTATCGTCTACTTAGACCACATGTTGCAAAATTCGTTAAGGAAAGATGTTAATTGAAATAGTTTCAACATTTATAATTTATAAAGATAGAATACGATGGGACAAGATAGATTCCTATCTTCTCTAATCATATTGTTTGCCCAAATTCTGTAAGTATGATCTGTTTGTTGTTCTTGATTTAAGCATAAACTGTTTGTTTTCTAGTGAAAACAGAAAACAGAATGAATATTCCAAGCGTTTAAAGGAAATAAGCAGAGTTGCCTATTAATCCATTTACCGACCAGTTCTTCTAACATTTTTGTAATCTCGAAAACTAAAGGCTATTCAGCATGTCTAGTTATTTTTGAAAATATAATTTGCCATTTTTGTTTAGGCATTTTGGATTAAATTTGGCCATTTCTAGGCATTTTTTAACAACCGATTTAGCCGTTTTGCGGCATCAAAAGTTGACAACACTGGAATTAAGTCTTCCCTATGGAACATATCTGTATCTGCACATTGCCATATCTTTTTGTCTATTTACAAATGAATATAAACAAAAACAAGAACTGTGGAACGGGCTGGTTTTAGACTGCGTCGATGCTTTTATACACTTGCAAAATTTTTGAAATAATTTGTACATTTCCAATTCCGATTGATCGAATTCGGAAACGAGAACAGACCAGAAAAATATTTTGCAGACAAAGGTCCGATTTCTCATCTTTAAGATAAATAGCTGCTATGTGTCAAATAAACTTACAATTAGCTTAGTTTATGCGAAAGATACTGCTATCTTATAGATGAAAAATCGTCGCTTAATCAAATAAAAATATCTTGAAAATAAAAGTTTTGTTTATAATTGAGTGAAAAGTCGTTAAGGCTCTGCCTTTGGTAAAGGGTATAACAATATACGAATGTAATTCCAATGGCGAAGATGCTGCTATGTGTATGATTTTCAATCAATATGCAGGCGCAATGCTATTTATATATCCCCCACTCATCGAGCTGACCAACCACAAGAGCGGGGGAGGAGGGGGGAGAATGTCCAGGCACAAGAACAAATGAAACTTTAATGCGCACACGTCATGAGCATGGGAGAGCTTGCGACTTTAAAGCTCTTTAAAGAGCCTCTCGACGGTCCAGTTACAGTTACATCGCCAAATTTAAAGATTAAAAAAACAAACTGATTGAAAAATGAAAAGTCGCACCAAGAGTACACTTTCACCCTTTAAGTTATTCACTACAAAATGCCTGAAATGTGTCAGTTTGGGGGGCTCCATGGCCTTTGGCGGCAGCAAAGTAAGGATGAGACCAGCATGTTACCAAAGTTTGACGGGGGAGGTGGGGTAACGTTGAAATACACACACACACACACATATATATATATACATGCATACATCGTTGTAAGCAACTAAATAAATAAGTTCCGCTCACAAAACTGTTAATAATTTTATAAAATAAAATTTTCTAAAACGCATTTCGCACATTTCACACTAATCTTTTCTTTTTCATTTCTTTTTTTCTCGCTTTTTCGTTTTTCTTCTTTGTGGTTGGCGGCGGCAGCGACGGCGGCGTCTTTGCAATTTTATAATTGGCCAAAATTCACGTGTCAAACACACAATTTGACTAGAAACACTTGGCCAACTGGCTTATGCATCTTTTGGATACATTTTTCATTAATTTTATTCACTTTTTATATAGTTTTGAACCATTTTTGTACCAAGCAACGCGTCCAAAATTCCACTGTCAGCTTTCAAAATGGCGGAAAATAATTTTTTTTTAGGTTTTAGTACAGCAGTGACGCGAGCTACTCAGAGGTAAAGTGAGAGTGCCGCGATGATGCTCATTGCCGCGATTTATCGAGTAATTGCGGTAGCCGTATTGAGCTAGGGCCGAAATTTAACACACCTGGGAATAATATTATGATTAATCACTGTCGATTAATTTCCAATTGCACTTAGAATAAAACAATAATTTGCTTTTCTTTCTTCCCACTTGCACACACACTGAAATTATTCTCTTCTCTGACGAGAGAAGTTGCCACTCACGAGTTAACGCAACCGACACTCACTGGCGGGGCAAACAGTGTCTCACGGCTGGGGGAAAAAAACAATATCGAGTAGCCGTAACTGGGAGGATTTTAGTTTATATAATTATAAATATATATTTAAACAATATTTAGCAATTTTTTTGCAATCCAAAATCACACACACAAAACATCCACCCACCTAGCGTGGAGAGAGAA
Source organism: Lordiphosa mommai (assembly GCA_018904225.1). NCBI lineage: Eukaryota > Metazoa > Arthropoda > Insecta > Diptera > Drosophilidae > Lordiphosa > Lordiphosa mommai. The sequence continues at coordinate 779,529 of JAEIFT010000083.1, forward strand.
CAACGATGATGATGACACTGCCGGATGATACTCGATAGCGATAAGTACTCGATATTAAGTAGGACAAGAGAATTGCCAAGCCAGAATCGATAAAACTAGGGGTGGACAAGTTTTTGTAAATATTGATATATCGATGTATATCTTAACAAAAATTAATTTTGTATTTTTAGTTTACAATCTGCTTTTTGGAAAAGAAAGTACATATTAAGTGCAGGGACCGAAAAAAATGATTATGGGCTAAATTTTAAACTAAAAAAATCATTGGGATGCAGATGTCCTACACATACATCAAATATATGAATATATTTGTTTTTTTAGAGAACTTTGGAATTATGTTATAACCTTATGATTTTTATTTTTGAAGCATTGTAAAAATTATTTTAGATTTTTATTTTAAAAATTTTTTTTTTTTTTTATAAAAAATCAATTATAAAACTTATGAGTGATTTTTATTTAAAAAAAATAATAATAATCCAGATGGATTTTAAAAATAAAAATCTGGATCAGGAAAATAAAAATCAACCTGTGTTAAAAATATCAATATTTAAATTTATCTGCAGAATCTGTTGAAAAATTACTGTTTCTAAAATTAAATCTGCCATAAAAAAATATTTTATATAAATTTATTATTCTATTTATATAATTTAGTACAATCTGGTATTTTTGGCATATTCAAGTGGTTTGGGGAATATGAATTTCGGTACATTTCAATTTTGATTTTTATTATTGACTTTTTTATGGTACTTTATTATGCGGATAAAAATTAAATAATTGGTTTTTGAATCAGAATTAATTCATTCCTTCTATTTTCTCGAGTGATGAATTAACAAAATCAAGTTGCTCACTAAACTAAACAAGTTCTTCTTTAACCGATCAGTCGCTCGCTCACTTGTGATTTTTGATCAGTTGCTCACTTGTTAACTTTTGTTCAGCTAAATAGTTGCTCTCTCACTTTCTAATCTGTTAACATTAATTCAATCCAGTCCCGATCTCAACACCATTTTATTCATATCGATCCCGTCACGCGCCCATCTCTAATAAATATGCATAAATCGTACAAAGTTAATAAAAGAAAATAATACAAAAATCTAATAGTGATTTTCATACTTTATGATAAGCTGAAACGATATAAAATATTTAATTTATATTTCTTTAATATTTCGTACCATCGAACGATAAATTTTAATATCGATATATCTATGCGATGTCTCCATCCCTGCATTGCATAGAACTGCTGAGTAGGCAGAGGCAGCGGCAGAGCACAACACAAAGACAAGTGCGGGTGACAAAACCAGATAAAATTGGAAAATTAGACAAGTGCAACAAATTGAAAAGGTCATTTTACCCCCTCAACTATAAATATTCCAACAAACAATGTCGGCCAGAAGAGCAACTCATGCAGGCAGCTGGTACACGGATTCAGGTGAGTGACGGTAGCCCACTTGTGAGAATAAACAAATATACATACACACACACAAACATAGATACTTGCATATGTATGCATGGTAGAATGTTGGTACCCCCCCTCAATTAATTCTTCAAACGGTGTTTTTGCCATGTTTTTTTTCCGATAAAACAAAAACCAAGAAACTCAAAAATTTGACTCTGGCTTTGAGCCCACAGCATTGCGTATCTCGTCCATGCGATCGTACGCAATTTCCGTGGCCCAGCAGAGACGTTTCTCCAGTTCACTGCTGCGCCTACGCTGCTGCTTAAGTGCATCCAGGCCGTGCTCCAGCTGTGTGCATGCCTGAAAGAATGTACTCAACTCGGGTATGTCACCAAACTCGCCCGGATGTCGGCGAAAACCTTGACCCACATCTGTAGTGAGCTTGTCCAGGCGATTCTGCATAAAGCGCGTTTCGAACATCTTTTGCAGCTCCATGGTCGTTAGTTTGCCAATGTCATCGCTGGACGTACTCAAATGCAAGTCGCGTATGCGATTCTTGAGCCCACCAAAGTTTATGGAATCAAACTTCTCGCCAATGCCCTGAAACAGCTCGTAGCTTTGCTTCAGCTCCAATTGCATTTTTTGCAGATCATCGTCAATGGATTTGGCAGCCTGCGATTCCATGAATTCCGATCTTAAAGTGTGATCTGTGGGTAAATCCCAGCTGGATTTGACAGATGTAGACGATGATGTGGCTGCGGGACTGGACCCGGAAGACTCCCTGCCGTGTGAGGGCTTCATGTTTATGGACTTGCCACTAATTGCTTGTCGATAAGCGGGAGCTTTAATAAAAGTTGCAGACTTCTTCTTGCTTGCGTCTGGAGCTTTAATAAAAGTCGCAGACTTCTTCTTGCTTGCGTCTGGAACCAGGGGCAGCGGATTTGGTTTCATAAGCATTTCATGGGAAATCTTTCTCTGGGGATCGCCGCTTACCCTGTGTAGCATTCCAAGTATTTATATCAATTGTTTAAGAGTTGGATGGAACTTACTCTTCGGCCAATATGGCTGTTAACTCTTTTCGTATACGTTGCAGTAGTTCATCGCTTTGCTTCTCTTTTTCCATTTTGATGAATGAAAACAAAAAATTTATTAAATACAATATATGTGTGATTCGGTGCAGTCCTTGTTGGCAACTGAAAGTAAATTTGTTTATGTTGTTGCTAGGCAATATCCAGCCTACTGTTGTTGTAGCTTTGGAACTACCATAAATCATGAAAAAAAAATTTGTTCATATCAATTTGAGTTGAACAATGGAGAGCAAGTGTAGTTGTTGTCTTTGTGCTAGAACTCTGGTGGGAACAGTTAAAAGCTTAACGAGAGCCACTCAATACAGAGACTTGGAAACAAACACTACAACAACAACTGCCTAAGAAAGAGAGTTTAAACACCCGCATAAGTTTATGAGCAAATTACCGTTGGTATTGCTTGTTGTTGGTAATACTTCCTGTTAATTTTCTACATTTATTATTTTTACTTTTCACTTTTGCAGGTTCGGAACTCTCCAGGCAATTGGATCGTTGGCTGGCCGCTGCTGAGTTGTCGCATGGTCCGGCGCGTGCCATTATTGCACCGTAAGCACAAGCTTGAGTTGATAATTATGATGAAATACTTAAGAAAATTCCTTGTAATCCTTGCAGGCATGCTGGCTATACCTATTGTGGAGCCTGCGGTGCCTTTGCCTATCGCCAAGTGAGCCCAGTTGTGGTGTAAGTGCTTTTTTCCTCGAATATAGGAAACTTGCCTTTCAACAATATCCCCTTTTTGCTTTTGCAGGAAACGCATCTTCATATTGGGTCCCTCGCATCATGTGCGTCTGCGTGGCTGTGCCTTGTCTGTGGCGAAAAAGTATAAAACTCCTTTATATGATCTCAAAATTGATACTCAAGGTGGGGTGCATCATGTTTGTTTTTTGTCAAGTGTTCTAAATTGTTCACTCTTTTTACAGTCAACGCTGAGCTGGAGAAAACCAGTCTATTTTCCTGGATGGATATGAAAACCGATGAGGATGAGCATTCAATTGAAATGCATTTGCCTTACATAGCAAAGGTTATGGAGGAGTAAGTTGAATCTAATCTTAATATAAACACTGCAAAGCGGTCCAGAATCGGTACATTGCGAGGTTTTTGGTCTCTCAACTGGAACCTTCTAAAATCTTGGGCTTAATTACACCGAAAGTATAAGCAAGTTGCGCCAGCTGCGCAGCTGTTGCGACAAAACAAAATAAACCGGTTTCAGGTTAGCTAATAACTCCGCTTGCAAGCAGAACGCACACGTATGTAAGACACACATGTGTTTAGTTTGCCAACCACTGTTCTATGGCAATATCTAGTACACAAATGGCCATAGTCCGCGAATTGGTTGGGGATAAGTCTAAAAATGGTACTCCATTTCTCTTTAGAATGTGTTATAGCCATGATACCATTATATATATTTCGATTCTTATAAAAATCTACCGTGATAAACAGTCTCCCACTTAACAAAGACAAGTGTAAGGTTCTGGTTCTGGTACGTACCGAAACTTATGTTTCGGTAAAAGGTTCTGTCTAAACAAAACCTAAGTTCTAGATTATTTCGGTATTCGGTTTCGTATTGGTACCTTAGTTTTTATTTCGATATACCGGTACGTACCGGTATAATTTGAAAATTCTTTAAACCCGATGATATGACATAACAGAATCGAGGAAGAGCAAGAAAAACTTTTGATATCTGAATGCAGAGAACTTTACAGATCAATATTTATACCTTCTGTAAAGTTAAGCCTATTTCATGAAATTATTGGATCGCGTTTCCTTAGTTAATGCCAAATAAGAAAAAACCCCACAAGTAGTTTTTATTGGTTAAGTTTTGTGTTATTTGGTTAAATATTGAACCGAAATAGATACAAAGAACTAGAAGAAATTATTATTTTGATTGAAAATGGTCCCTTAACCTAACATTTGTAAGTTTTTACTAACCTAACCAAAGGGATAAGTACATTTTCCTAATTTTGTAAGCGTTCTACGATAAGGAAACCCCTGATTGAAGCACAGTATCGGTACAATGTTTCGGTTCTTTTCGGTCATATCGGTTCCAAAATATAAAGGCTCTCAAATACCGCTTCTCAAAAAATAAATAATAACGGTTCCGGTCCTAAGTTTTAATCGGTTCTTTTTGGTATACGGTTTCGGTTTGGGTTCCGGTTTGACACCCTGGTAAATATTTAACTTTTTATCAAAATACGCCTTATCTTTACGAATAAATGATTGATGATAAATATCTTGAACGTGTCTATAAAGGCCAAGCAATGCTTCAATACTCAAATATCAGTCACAGGGAAGTTCTTGGCTTTGTCAAGAGATGGTCGAAGCAATTTAATAACCCTTATGTCACCAAATAACTATATATCTCTCTGGTTAGGCCTATTCTTTAGTATGGATCATGTGTCTGGTCTCCACACTACCAAAAATATCAGGACCAAGCTGAATCTATTAAAAAACAGTTTCAAATTTTCGCCCTCTGTGGGTTAACCCATTATACGCCGCGCTGGAAAAAGTTTTTTTTTAGAGAGAACAACTACAACAGGACCAGCCAAATGGAGAGGTCAGAAAAATGTGATTGTGTTGGTTAGCGCTGCAGAGTGAGTGCGACTCGCTTGCAAAATTATGTTTTTCAAAGGTAATTTCAGTCAGGAATCCCTTGATAACAAGGTAGAGTTGGAGACTTAGGATTTTCTTTCGCTTACATAGTAGCCTAGGGTGACAAGATACGCCTTCCTGACAGTCTTGGTGTTGAGTATCCTGCATAGGATGCATTGCTCATCAATTTTCCCATTAGCTTGAAGAAGTCTAGGATTCCAGCTCATTTGCTGGCTTGTCGCTTGATTATTATGATTATAATAACAAATTGTTTATACACTTTGTTTTGTTTGCAGCTACAAGGATCAGTTCACCATTGTGCCCATACTCGTTGGCTCGCTCAATCCCGAGCAGGAAGCCCAATACGGTAGCCTCTTGTCGTCTTATTTAATGGATCCAACGAATCTGTTTGTGATATCTTCCGACTTTTGCCATTGGGGCCAACGCTTTAGCTACACATACTATGACCGCTCCTGCGGTCCCATACACAAGTCCATCGAGCAGCTGGATAAGCAGGGCATGGACCTAATTGAGACACTCACACCGTCCGCTTTTACGGAATATTTGCGGAAATATAATAATACGATATGCGGTCGCCATCCGATTGGTGTAATGCTTGGCGCCGTTAAAGCTCTGCAGGATCAGGGCTATAACAAAATGAGCTTTAAATTCCTCAAGTATGCACAGAGCAGCCAGTGCGTGGATATGGAGGATTCTAGTGTTAGCTATGCTTCCGGTTCGCTTGTTTTTGAAATGTAATCATTTTTCGTGGTAACCTTTTTACACTTATTAGCAGCAAATTGAAAATAAAAAAAAAACCCTTGAAGTTCCATTTAAGTGAATTTTCTTTTATTTTTCTTCGTTTTTTGTTGAAACATCGAAATTGACTTCTAAGCCATTTTTAATGATTTCTGTATTTGTTTTTCCCTTATCAATGAAATGTCTGCGTTATGTGGGCGTGACTGGCGCGCGGATGTATATGAAGGATGTGTGTGTGTGTGTGTGTGTGTTTTATTTTGTTGGCAATGCAGCAACACTTGTCATGGGATGCGGGCTTGCTCACTCACTTTACCACCAGGCAGCACCGGCTGGACCGCCGGCTGGAGCATCAGCCACAGTCGCATCATTGGCGCCACCAGTTCCATTTAGACGCGAACACTGCTCGGCATCGCTCGCGGCCATCTCTATTTGCAGTGCGCTCATATTCTGCACAAACGTCTCCAGGGCAGTATCGTCGGGACTGTATGGCGAGGTGCGCTGGCTGTGCGGACTGCGGCGTAAAAATTCGTTTAAGTCGCTGGCCACGCTGGCGGGTTTTGAACCGGTCGACTCAAAGTCATATCCAAAAGGATCCGGTGCTGGCGGCGGCTGCGGTAGGCGTGGGAGCATGTTACTCGGAACAAAGAGGTGGGTATCTGGAATTAGAATATGAATAAGGTGTTGAAGGTGAAGACAAAGCCAAAGCAAATACTAACCACTGCCATAGTCTGTGGCCACATTGTCGCAGTAACTGGCACAGGAGTTGATGCCAGACTGCTGTTGCTGCTGCTGTTGTTGCTGCTGCTGCTGCTGCTGTTGCTGCTCGTAGGCATTTGTGGGGCGAACACGCTGGTTGCCAAATACGCTGGTTATTTCCACATGATGCGGCGATGGCGATGTATTGTTTCGCGCAAAGTTGGACTCCGATATATTGTGTATGGAGACCTGCGAATGTAGCAAACATTAAGTTAGATAATTGCAACAAATTTTGACTCTGTGGAATTGTAAAATTCGTGGCTTTCAATAAATTTGAAAATATGCATTAATCATGCCTTTTTGCTCATCCCTTAATCATTTTACGGGTAATTTTTTTTACTGTGGTCTTGTGTTTGCGTGCGTCTATTTCAATGACCAACTTAAAATCAATGTGATTGCTTTGACATTGCGAGAATCTTCGAACGCACTGTTAAGCGTTCCACAAAAAAAATGCAATCGTAGGCAGGGCTGCAAACCGAAATCATTTTTTCGAAAGTTCGGTTCGCTGGTTCGAATTAAAAATTTTCAATGGTTAAGGTTCAGAAATTAAAGGTTTTTGTGATAAGGTTTTGGTTCGAGCGTTGGTTCGTCCGAAGTTTTTTGAAATTTGTAAAGAAGAGTAATTAAATTGTTAAAAAATATACAGAAAAATTACAGATTTTCGAAATTTTTCTTAGTATTAGTTCTTCGGCATTAGGAAACATTTGTGTAACCCTATAAAGTATATGGGTGATTCCATGAAAAATTTACCACTCGAATTTTTATTGGGTTGAACAATTTTTGGTGCAATCTTTGTTGAAAAGTAGAGGAGGGGTACGTATTTTCAGGGTTTTTCTAAAGTATGACTAATTCGCGGTAACATTTTTTTTTTTAAATTGAAGATTTAAACAAATTTTATTTGCTATGGTAAAAAAAATATGAAAAAAATCTGTAAAATTACATTCGTTCCCAAACTTCAAAATTACTCACACTTTTTAAATTATGTCAATCTTTTCTGACAACCAAATTGCGAAAAATTAATTTTTTTTTGTGATTTACCAAATTTGGTTCGATTTGTGACACTATTTCATATAGCTACCATATAGCAAACTTAAACTTTAAACTATTGAACTATAATTTGGTTTGATTGTGTAGTATATGCTTTTCAGACGACTTATCAAATATATTTCGGCTTGGGACACTATATCATTTATCTGTCATATATAATACGTGCAATAACAAGTAAATATCATCGCATAATACATTGATACAAACGACAATCCACTCTTCTTCTTCCATATTAAAGATCTGGAACATCTTAAATCTTTTGGAAATTTATTAACCACAATTCAAGCAGTTCTTGATGCTCAAAGTCAAAGTTATCTGAAGAAAATAGTGAATTTACGGATTTGGGCAAAATCGGGCAAAACCCAATTAGACTATCCTATAGAATATACTTTAATGAACAATATTGCATTAACAGTTACGACAATCCACCAAACTTTTACCCCAAGGAACAGAATTACTTTGAGGTTAAGATCACCTTAGAACAGCATATAACAAAAACTAACGAAATAGTATTAAACATAACTTGGACATTATTTTGCATGTTTTACTTAAATTGTTTAGACAAAATTAAGGCACATCCAACGCCGACTTTAAGAGCTTCGCAAAACTGTCAGGGCTGCATTTTATAATTAAAAGTTTTAATGAAAAAGGGCAACATTCATATTTCTAAGACATAGTGCTAAAGTGCGCTTTAAGTGAAAGAATTTAGATTAATTTCGAATTTTGCAGAAATTCAAGTAAATTAACAGAAAAAAATATAAATATCAAATTTTACAGCCCTTTTGTCTTTTAATTTTCGCTCAAGAGGGGACCAACAGTTTAACATCATCGAATCCGAAAGGCCAAGTTTTTGAGAAGCTTTTTCATGGCTACATACATCACAGCTGGCGCCGATAGCTGGTGAAAACGTTGAATTAGAAATTGGTAATACACAAATTTCAAAAACTTCTTTCACTCTCAAGGATTTGAATCGAAATATTGCAAAATAGATAAATCGCAGCTTGAGAAATTATTATTATGCTATTTTTATGCTGCCTCCTTGGTTCTAACGAATTTACACGATGAATTGGGTTTTTTAAAAAGCTCTTGTTTGTAGGAAAGATGTGGCTTGCTCCGAACCACTTAAAACCGATTCTGAACTGATTTGTATCCGGGAAAATAAATAACTAACTCACTATTGGCAACACAAATACCAAATTGTAAGTCCATTGCGTAAATTCTGGTTTTAACTGGTTTTAACTGGTTCGGAACCGGTCTTGAAACAGAAAACTGCATATTACTCACCTACACAACATATTTTAAGTTTATAGCTTTAATAGTTTCAGAGATATGGCTCTGAACTAGAGTTCGTATCGTGTTTTTTTTTCGTGTCATAAACACGCACGACTCAACACGAAGTGTTTGTGTTAATTTTGAGTCGGCAAACACGAACACGGTCTAAGACGACAGAAGAAATATATCTCATGTGTTGTACAAATCGCATTTGACCCAAAAACGACACATATCTCAAACGATTTGGGTCGAAAGGGACCCAAACTTGGCACAGAGTCTTCTTTTTACTGCATGCTGAAAAGGCTGGATCGTAAGACTATATCTTATAGCTGCCATAGCACAGATAGGTTCTTACTAAAAAAACACATAGATAAAATGAACGTTTTCTCTTAGGGGTTTCGGTTTGATTCTGCGTTTTTAAAAATTATATTTTTTTGGACGACCCTGTCTCAAACAGTGTTTTTTCGTTTGTTCTGCGTTTTTGAATGTTATGGCTAAGGTACGTCCCTAAAAAACGTGGATTAAGTATATCCGTGCTTACTAATGTATTCCGACTACTGTTCGGTATTTCCGGTATTTGTATGTATATACAATGAAAGAATATACCGAATACCGTGCGCCATATAATAATAAAGCATTTTTTTTCAAAAAGTTTTCACCCATTGACTGGATTATCGATTTTCATTTTTATGACGAAAAGAATGAAAAAAATGGACATGCTAGCTTCTCTAGCGGCGGCACTGAGCAGTTGCCATAATTTTTATAATCTTGATTCGGCCAGCCATAGAAACCACGCACCTCGTTGTTGAGATGCTGTCCCGGTATCAAATTCTTAAGGAACGCCGCATCATCGTAGCGTATAACGCCGGTGTTGGGTATACCCTCAAGATAGGAATTGAAACCGGTGATGGTTGGTGGCGGCGAGTCATCTCCACAGCTATGATGCATGTGACATTCACCGGGTACGCCCGTGCTCGCCGATTGCGAGGCGGCCGGCGAGAACACCTCAAAGCCATTGTAGTAGCTGGACTGCTGGTATTTCTCCTGCAGTGCGGTACCACCAGATGATGATGCTGCTGCACCACCAGCTGGGCCGTACTCCGCCTGTGGGCCAAAGCTCGGCCATTGGCTGGACGACGAGGAGGCGGCAGAGGAGTGGCTGTCTTTGGTCTTCTGCTTCATCTCGCTGCCAATGGCGGACAAGCACTTCTGCGCCTGTTTGGGACGGGCAATGACGGCCGCATCGCCCACCAGCCGGCCGGGACTGTTGCCAGAGGTGGGCGCATTGCCGCTGCCCAGGGGAACGTTTGTACAGCTAATACTGATATTATTGTGCGTGCCATTGCCACCACCACCGTTGGACGATCCGCTGGAGAAGTATGAGAAATTGGTGGGAGCCGCTGCTGCGGCCGAGGGCACTGCCGCCTGCTGCTGCTGCTGTTGCTTCTGTTGTGTGGCGCGTGCTGCCTCGGCCACCGCCTCTTGGGGTGTATAGTAGTTGACATTGCTGTCAAACTGACGGTAACCGCCCATGGCCAGGCCATTGGTGACGGCCTGATGCAGAGCCGGATTGCGTATGGTGAACATGCCGTTCTCATTTTTAATAATCGCGGCCGGTTGATCCATAGTCATGGGCGGAGCAATGGGCAAACCGGCACCATAGCTTCGTGCTGCAAGTAAATATTTGTATATAAAATGAAGTTGAACAGAATTTGTTTAATATTACCTGGCGGCAAGGGATTGGGATTAGGTGGCATCATGTTACCCGCCACGGGTCCATTACCCTGATGGAACATGGGATTGCGCAGGGTGATGATGTTGCCGCCAGCATTAGTTTCTATGGTGGCCGCCTGCGGTCTGTCGGCTCTTGCTCCTCCGCCTCGCTGCTTGTTAACAGCTCCACCGCTACCGCTGCCACTGCCACCGGTACCAGCACTACCCCCTCCCGATCCTGACTTACCGCGATTGCGGCGACGTCGCCGGGAGGATTTGCCGCTGGCACTGGCAGCTGCCGCCGCAGCAGCCACATTGGCTGATGAGGTTGAAGCCTGACTTATACGATTGGGACGCGGATTGGCTTCCACCATAATGACACTGGGATCCAGGCCAGCATTAGCTGCTGCTCCATGATAGCCGGCCATGAGATGATGCGTCTGCTGGAACGGCAACCTGCTGCTGCTGCTGTTGCTGCTGCTGATGCTCCGACAAGGGTTTGGAGAGCAGGCGTATGGACTCGCTTTTCTGACGCAGTTGCTCACTCTTGGCCGGATCCACTTTGGTTAGGGTGATTCCGGGCGGCAATGAGAGATGTTCCACCTGTACGCCACGATTCAGCTGATCCATTATGCTGCAGTTGGGCGACTGCTGCTGCTGCTGTTGCTGATTGGAAAAGGTTGAGGAGTTGCTTATTCGCAACTGTTGCATCTGCTGGGCTAGTGTGCTGGCATAGCTACCAGCCAGGGGCGGCATTACCAGAGGCGGAGGTATGGCCACTTCGTTGGGATTGAAATAGCCCATGTTGTGGGGTATGCCAGACAGATCCTCTGCGGGGGGAGATAATATAATGAATAAAGGAAAATTGCTAAATGTGTGGAGTCCACACTGTGGACCACTCACCCTGTTTTTGGCGATGTCCGCGCTTGCCGCGTTGCGAACGTTTCGAATCGGCGGCCACGGCAGTGGAGTTTAAGGTGGGATGGGGATGCTGCTGTGGCGGTTGTTGTGGGTTGCCAGCCGATTGCTTTAAGCGTACATTGCCACGTGCGCCACGGGTTTGTGGAGCAGCAGTGGGAGCAGGAGGAGCCGCCGCAGCTCGTTTAACGCCAGAGTTGGGTTCCAACTGACTTTTAAGCTTGCGTGTGGCATCTGCAGAGCGTGGCAATGGTTGCGGATTCGGATTCTTAACCACAGTCGTCTGTTGCTGCTGCTGCTGCTGTTGGGAAGTGGACTTGCTAGCTGTGGCCTTACGCTGGGTTTGCGTGGCCATTTTGTTTGGCTGTTGAGTCTGCGTTTTAGTGGCTGCCTCATTTTTGGTCTTCTTGTTGGGGGCAGCAACAGTTGGCAAGGGTTTTTGCTTGGCCAAGCTGGGCAGCGCTGGCGGTGGCAGTTTAGGCGCTGGTGCTGCAGGTTTGGGCTGTAACCTTGGGGCAGGTGGCTGCTCCAGGCTCTCAATACCCGACTCGCTGCCAGTTTCCCACTCACCCTCCGAGGAGTCCTGCATATGTAGCGTTTTGAAGGGATTATTGTCAAGTTGTCCCTGATCCAGTCTAGACTTTATGCGCTTTTGTCTTTTTTGCATGGCAACAACTGGCTGTGGTGGCGGTTCTGGCTCCGTTTTGAGTGGTGCACTTTTAGCCAGCTGCTTGGCATTCTTTTTTTGGCTCAATGTCGTCGTCGTCGTTGTCTTGGGCTTGACACTGCACACGGAATTCTCGCGTGTATTGACCGCACTGCTTTGGGGTGTCTGCGACTTGGAGCTGGTGTTTGAAGTAGAACTGGAGGTGGTGTTGGCCACCACAATCTGCGTCTTTTTGGGCTGCTTTTTGCTCTTATTAATGATGTCGGCTTTGACTTCCTGTTCAGCTGCTGCTGCCGCGGCTGCTGCTGCTCGTTTAGCCTCTTTTTTCTTAGCCTTTGCGCTCTTTTCTGGGACTGGCACTGGCGGCACTGTTGCCTCCGGCAGGGACGAAGCCACCATGTGCCCGTTGACAAAGGTGTACAGCAGCTTATCCTCATGCGGTGCACTGCCTTTGGCCACCACAGTCACCTGCTGCTCGCCGCCAGCGTGGGGTAGTTGCACTCGCCTTATGGTGACTATACGCTTTGAGGGATCCGTAGTTATGGCATTGGCTGCCATAGCAGCCATTACCTCGCGTGGCAATTGCTGTGGCGGTGGCTGCTGTTGGCTTGCAGCATAGGGTGAGAAAAAGGCGGCGGCGGGACTGCCAAAATCGGGATATTGCAGTGCGGCAGGAGCTTGTGGTGGCGGCGGCGGCTCGGCCGCTGTGGTGGCCAAAGTATTAATATTGCCCCCACCACTGAGTATCTCCTCCAGCTGTGACATTTTGGCCACCTGTTGCTCTTTGGTGGGCAAATAGGAGAACTTAAAGTCCGTATTCGTTTGCTTAACGGTGGCTATCAGTTCCAATATGTTGGCTTCCACCTTGGCCTTGGCTCGCTGCAGATTCTTAATGTTGGCCTCCAGCTCGCCAATGCGCTTCTTCTCACGCTTGCGGCCGCCCGCAGCCGTTAGGGTTTTCATTTCATATTTGTCAATAAACTCCTTGAAGTAAATATCCAGGAACTGACAGCGAAAATCCTCCAACTCCTTGATTCTCTTCTCCTCCTCTTTGCGCTGTTTTTGCTTGGCCTTTTTGGCTGCCTTCTTGGGATTCGAGGTTTGGGGTTGATGCGACTTGCCCTCAATGAAGTTGAGCGTATCATTGATCCAGCGCTGTTGATCCTGTTCGCGTGTATAGCTACCCAGGAATTCGGCAAAGTCCTGCATCATATCCTCCTTGCTGTAGTTGCCCAAGCCGGAGGGAAAAGCATTGCCTTCACCCTTGACCGCAGCCACAGCGGCAGCAGCAGCCGCTGCATTGGCCGCCACTGTGGCATCCGTATGCATTTGTATGCTCTTGCATAGGCTGTCCAGGCACAGCAAACTGTTGTCCCCATCCCCATCGGCAATGTTGTCGCCTATGTCATTGAGAGCAGCTGCCGTGGCGGCAGCTACAGCTGCAGCAGCAGTGGGCATTTTGCGAGATCCAGACGATTGCAGCTGGGCAGTGGCAAACACTTTAAGTGTGGGCGGTTGAGTAGTTGGCTTAATGCCTGCGTTATTGTTGTCTGCCGGCAGACGTTTCGAAGTGGATGGCACAGGAGTTGGCGGCTCAGGCTTAAGCTTGGCCTTGGGTGGGGCCGTTACAGTTGCCGCATCCTGTGCCGTTTTGCTCTTGCGATCGTTTACAATCTGAGTAAGTTTCTTGCGCAGGCGATCGCGTGTCTCATTAAAGCGAGCATGATTGCATTCCTTCTTGACACGTTTCTTTGAGTGATTCTCCTTGCAGGGCTCACCTATGTCCGCATAGTCGGCACAGCCTGTATTTCGGGGTGGGTAAATATTTTGATTAGATTGCTTAGCCATCTCACTAGCCGCCACTTACATTTGCGCATCTTGTCTTTGCATTTTTTTGGATTGTTGGATTCGTTGATGTTGCCCCCACATGTAAGCATTGCTTCATTGGTTTTGGACTTTCCGGACGCCATGCTGGTGGTGCTATCCGGTTTGGTTCGTTTGCTGCCAATGTCAAGATTAAGTTAATTGATTCTATTCAAATGCTCAACACACTTACATTATCTGCGAGTCATGCAACAACATCAATTGATCCACACCAAATTGCATCTTCTCTATGTTGGCATCGCCCAGTGTAAAGCTGCAACAATTGAACAATAAATTAAGAATTATAAGAAATCGTCGGTAGAAATGTTTTTCATATAATTTGATAATATATTTTTTCTTGCAACGAATGCCATGGAAGTTGATTTTTGACATTTAAGAAAGCCAAGGCCTACTTAAATGGGAGTATCACACTTTTTGAGAGATTTATCGCTATTGTTAGGGAGGAGCAGTGTGACCACAAAACCTGCAGAAAATACGGTCCTAATCCTGATTAATATGTGGTCACACTAGGCGTTTGTTTACATTTAAAAAAACTATAAACAAAGTAAGTGCCTAACGTACCCTTGTAAAGGTGACAATATTCCAAGTGTATTTAGCCCACAAATTGTTTTATTTTTTTAAAGAAACTCTTTTTCATCATTTTGATTCTCTTTGTTTACTTATTTTTTTTTTCGAACGTTACGTTACGTCCAAGTTACCGAGGTTAAGTTTTACGTAGAATCTAACGTACTTGCCAGTGTTCGGTAATTTTTGTACGTACAAAGTTTAGTACGGTACTTTGGTACTATGGTAATTGAAAAATAAAAGTATCATGGAACGACCTTCAATATACAATTTTAATTGTATCTTGCCTGGTAAATCGCAAAAGCAAGTAAGTTTTAAACGACTTTTATTATTAGACGGGATTTACTCGATGAAGCAAACTTCATGATGATTTTGAAAAAGCTCTTGCTTGTAGAAGAGGGGTAGAGGGGCAAGCCACCATACCACACCTCTTTCCCACAAACCAAAGCTTTTTGAGATACTTCATGACGTTAGCTTCATCGTGTAAATACGGTTTTAAAAGGCTTTTGCTTGTAGGAACGAGGCGTAGAGGGGCAAGCTACCCCACCACACCTCTTTCCCACAATCAAAAGCTTTTTGAAAAACTTCATGAAGTTTGCTTCATCGTGTAAATCCGCTCTTACAACGTTGAGGCTCTATTTTGAAAAATGGCTGCATCGATTACTATATAACTTTTCCCCCATCTTTCAGGCAGCGTTCAGATAAATAATGTGGTCCCTAGAGGCTTTCTTCATAAAAAGATACGTGCTGCTGGGCCAGGCCATGAGTCTTCGACCGGAACAAGTGGTAGTCGGAGGTTGCAATGTCTGATGAATGCAGCTGTTGGGGTAAAACATCACAGTTCAGGGTTTCCAAATGAGTTTGCACGACCCTAGCAAATTGTGGCCAAGCATTTTCGTGACGATACGAGCGAAACTCATTACGAAATTATGATATTACAACCAAGGCTACAAAAACCTCAAACAAATTTGGATGTGGTTCGGTTCCCGGGAAGAATCTATGGTTCTTGGAACCCCTGAACCCTAATGTAACTTTAACAAAAAATATTTGTTGGTTTTTTGCGACTTCTTTATACGTTTCAATTGGTTTCAAGAAAATCAAATAGATTTACTTTTGTAAAAATATTAGCTAAAATAATATTCTTCAGTTGAATTACCTTATCAATCATTTTTAAGGTCTGCTTTGTAACAAATCTTACTAAGAGATATCAGAGCAGTCCGACATTCACCTCCACAAGCATACAAATTTGCGAGGCTGGGCACTACCGCCAATCTCCTTCCCAATGGAAAATACGTAGGTACACAAAGAAAAATATGACGCTCTAAAAATCACTTTTATGAGACTTTCCTCATACTGTGTTCGTTTTCGTAAAAAGCTTGACTTATTAATTGCTAGTAGTGATCTCTTATTATAGCTCATACTGGACATCGCCAAGCCTAGCTAAAGCCGCTGTAGCAGCGACGTCGCACACCGACACTATAGGCCCGTTGCTTTATTTAGAAAGACACAAACCAGTTTGCACTAGTAAAGACACAAACCTTAGAACTAGATTTGCTACAAATAAACTTAAATCTTTCGAAATTCGGTGACACCGACTGATTCTTGGAGCTTAGTCCAAACCAATCGAGTCCATAATCTGTAGAGATATCGGTAACACAATATGTTGATTTTATATTGTACTAGCTAAGTATATAACCCGACGCCGCTCGGGTCCTTTTTTGTTTCGCAAAATTAAGAACATTATGATATGCGAGAGTTTAAAATAAAATTAAAACCGTCTGGGAATCGCTCTCCACAATTTGGAACGTAACGCGTTTTCCATCTTGGAAAATATCTTACTCCATATACATTCCTAGCCAACTTTGAATAGAATTAAACTGGTTTGGAACCAGAACTTTTGAACTACTTATTTGAATTGGTTCGAAAGCGGTCTTAAACCACGCACATCGAATTTTAGAATCTTCACTCAAATAGTAAGGCTCTGGACCACTTTTAAAACGTTTCATTTTCACTCAATTTTAATTCCCCACACAACAATTTATAAGTTTATACCATCAATTATTTCTGAGATAAGGCTCGGAACCTTTTTATACCCGGTTCAGCGAGTTAGGTAGACATTTTTAATGTCTATCTCTATATAACTTACATATACATCAAATTTCAGAGATATGGCTCTAGTTGGGTTGGGAACGGGTACAGAACCTGTTAATATCGGACTCCAAAAAACTAACTTACACATAAAATTTCAAGTTCATAGCTTCAATAATTTCTGATCGACATGAACATACTGTGAAAATTTCATGAAGATCGACTTAGTGGTTTCAGAGATAAGGCTCTGAACCACTTTGGAACCGGGTTCAACCGCTTTCGAACCGGTTCCCGATAGTAACAAACATACTTTCCCTTTTTATATATATATTTTTAGATGTATATGATAGTAATCCATTTATAAGAATAACAGTGAAGGAATAGTCCAAAAAGGAACGCAAAGCACAACAGAAAAATCCTGATAATTTGAAAAAATATTTATGTTTTTTGAATGAATGCTGTTTTACATCGTTCAAGTTTTCTTTTGTATCTTTAACAATTTATTTTTTGGAACATAAAAATCGAAAATGGAACCTTTTTTCACACGAAATGAAATTTTTGAGTTTTTTTTTTTATTTTTAACAAATTTGGCGAGTCAAAGCTTATTATAGCTGCAAAGTTATACAAATTAGCTGATCAAATTTAGCTAATTTATTAATAAATAATAATTTTAACTTACTCATCGGTAACCTTAAATGGCGAGTATCTGCAAATATGAAGAATCATTGTTAGAATACAATTTACAAATAGCTTAGATATAATGAAATACTCACCCAATGACCTGTGCTAAAAACTGTTCGAAACGTCCATCATCCTTGTCACCCACAACGCTATTTAGCCGCAATCGCAAATCCCCCTTGAGCAACTCCAAATGTTTATAGTCTGTCGAGCTGGAATTGAACTTGACAAAGAAATTGGCATAGATGGACAAAACAAATGTCCAATAGGTCTTGTAGACATAATGCTGATTTTTCAATTCCTGCAGCTCGGCGGGACTGGGCGCTAGTTTGCGATTGAAGAACATGAGCGATGGCAAAGTGGAGCGTAACTCTTCGCGGGTAAAGGACAGAGGCTGAAAGCAACGCAACAGATGCTTAGTCAGTGGCGGTGACAATTGATTGGCCAGAATTTTGCGCGCCAATTGGCAAGCCGAGACACGACAGTTTTCGCCACAGAAAAACTGCTGCTCGATGGTGTCGTGGCGATAGCGTTTGCGCGTAGTCAGATGCTGGAACACCGCCCAGGCAATGTGATATGTGGTGCGCAGGGTTTCTGCCTCCTGTCGCCGAAACACAGCGCCACTACTGCCACTACCACTGGGCTCATCCGCCATCTCCGAGTGCTGCTCGCAGCGTCGTTGGAGCTGGGCCGCTGAACTGGTGCTGGCCGCCGCTGATGCGGCAATGTGTTTAGCCTCATCGCTGGTGCAGGTGCTGAGAATCTTTGACTTCATGAGCTTGGCATCCTTCTCAACAATGCCGAGTGTTGTGCACTTGACACAATAACCCGCTTGTCGTGGCCGCAATGGAGTACCGGCAATGGAGCAAGTGATGCATTTGCAATTGCTGAAATGGACAAACGAATATGAAGAGTTTTCCCCAATTGTTTACTAAGCCACTTACTCGTTATGATGTTCCAGCAGTGAGTTACACTTCTTGCACAGATCCTCATGCACCAGCTTATTGGGCGGATCATAGAAACCGTCGGGCCACTTCAGCTTGGTGAACGCCATAATGTTCTTCCAAGCCAGCTGACGATCGACAATTCGCTGAAAATCAATAAACTCATCGTCGCTGATATCCGGCAGCGAGAACGAGGTGGCGTCCATCACAACCTTGTCGAATATGTTATACACATCCAGCAGGCCCATGCGACGATCATGCTCTGTGGGCGACAAGTTGAACTTGTTTAGCTCGATCCAAATGTCCGTCCAGCGGCGCTCAATGGAGTGCATATGCTCGTCAAAAAGCATATATCGCTTAATTAGGGCTGTGGTCTGGGTCGAGGGTGCAGCCTCCTTAAGCGATAGTATGCACGCCAGCATGGTGTCCCCCAAAGGACTGAACACATGCTGCTGAAACAATCGTTGACATAGTAGCACCCAGGAGAGCTTGAACTTTCGTAGAAAATCATTTTCGAATGCAAACAGACTGAGTGAGATTTTCTGTGAGATGCAGTTCAAGTCCGAGTAGCCGTCCAGCAGATCTGAAAGAACAACAACATCATTTTATTAGGACCATATAAAACAAGTAAGAAAGTCGGTCAAGACCGACTGTAATATACTCTGTACCTGTCAAAGATTGTACATAAATGAAAACTTTTAGGTTTGGGGTCACACAAACAGTGTAAGTGCTGCCCAAAACGATATCGGCCAGTGCTGCCCATCGTAATTATTTGTTTAGCTTATAACTCGACTATCGTTCATCTGATCTGGAAATGGTGTATGGCGGATCGATATGAAATGACGATTAAAATGTATGCCTGAATGGTTGGAACAATCTATCTTTAAAATTATAGGAGATATGACGTTTTTTTAAATTGTGGGGGTGGCAACTCTGATATTATTCATCTGATCGGAAAACGATGTATGAGAGCTTAATGATATTTTGATGAGAATATATGTCTAGAAGGTTCGAACGATCTATCTCCAAAATTGTGGGAGTTTTGAGGATTTTGTAAAATTGTGGGGGTGGCAACTCTGCTGTTGTTCATCTGATTGGAAAATGATGTATAAAGGCTTAGAGAGTTTTGATGAGTAGAATATATGTATAGAAGGATTGAATGCTCTATCTCCAAAATTGTGGGAGTTTTGAGGAGTTTTTAAAATTGTGGGGGTGGCAACTTTACTAACGCTCATCTGATCGAAAAACGAAGTATGGGGGCTCGATAAGTAATGATGAGTAGAATATATGTCTTGAAGGTTCGAACCATCTATCTCCAAAATTGTGGGAGTTCTGAGGTTTTTTTTGTAAATTGTGGGGGTGGCAACTCTACTATTGTTCATCTGATCGGAAAACGATGTATAGAGGTTCGATAAGTAATGATGGGTAGAATTTATGTCTAGAAGGTTCGAACAATATATCTCCAAAATTGTGGGAGTTTTGAGAAGTTTTTCAAATGGTGGGGGTGGCAACTCTACTATAGTTCGTCTAATCGGAAAACGAAGTATGGGGGCTCGATAAGTAATGATAAGTAGAATATATGTCTAGAAAGTTCGAACAACCAAACTCCAAAATTGTAGAAGATATGAGGTTTATTTTTCAAATTGCGGGGGCGGCAGGGGCGTGTCAAAAATTAAAACTAAACTTGATCTGCCTGCAAGTATAAGAATTATATGTTCCATACACTTCAAACCTCTTTTTCTTACCATCTCTGAGTACTCAGCGTTCATACGGACAGACGGACATGGCTATATCGACTCGGCTGTTGATGCTGATCAAGAATATATATAGTTTATAGGGTCGGAGATGCTTCCTTCTGCCTGTTACATACTCTTTGTACCTTCGGTACAGAGTATAATAAATATATGCTTGATCAACATCACCAGCAAAGTCGACATTGCCTTTTTAGTATGTCCGTGTGAAAGTCTAAATCTCAGAGATCTCTTGCCACGCCCCCTTCGCAATTTAAACCCCCTTTCTCTCCCACAATTTTGTAAATGTTTAGACCTATTCCCAAGCTGTTTCTATCCCTAGTTTCTCCTGCATTCATTGATATTTGTTAAGCTTTTAATTTCTATAAGTCAAATTAGAATTATGGAGCATTTTTTCCTTGTACCCTTCTGTCCTGTAGCTGCTTATTGTTAAATCTGGCTTTAAAATAAATAACCATACATACATGTCAGCATCCTCTCGGCGGAGATTTTTTCGTTCTCTTGCACATTTTGAGCAATTTCGATCATTCCCTCGGAAAATGCCTTGACAATGCACTCGACATTATAGGCGAGTATTTGTAGCAGTAGCATCGGATTGTTGGCCATCAGACTGAAAAAGGTAAGTAAATAAACAAACGATTTTTTTTTAATTATATGGCATCCACTTACATGGCGCTGAATAGCACTAATATCATATTATCAGAGATCGCAGTATCATCAATAAAATCAAGATATTCGGCATTTTTATCGTAAAGATAACCGCTTGTTATCCAATAGATTTCCTTGTTGCACTCGAGCAGCTTCTCAAATTTGTTATAGGCAGCATCGTTTCTAGAAAATAAAGTGTATTAAGCAAAAGAAGGCCTAGCAGGAGCCGGATCATTACTTACTTCAACATGGGGCTATACGCCTTGATAAGCACATCGAGCAGCATGACCACCATGTGAGCAGCCTTAAATTGATCCATCATGATGGCCATGATGGTCTCGCGATATTCGAGACATTCCTTACAGGAACAAAATGTGAAAAATTCCTCCTTACGATGTTTAACAAATATAAAGGCAAGATTCTGGAAATAAAGCTGCAATGGATTATGCTTGAGTAAAACAGAGATATTATCATCCAAGGAACGCACCGTAATTGCACGCAACTGTCCATCGGCATCGCGTAACGGATTTTTGGGATCCTCAGAGAACAGACGCATATTCTCTATGGCCATCTAATCGCAGAGAGAGAGAGAGAGAGAGAGCAGATATAGAGCAGCTGGGGGGTGGTGGGGTTGTGCATATTTACCAAATACGAGCGCGTCTCATCGTTGGGGTCGTTGCTTTGGTGCTTGCACTCATGCAACAACTTCTCACTCAGCTCCAGCTCGATGGCATTGTCATCGCGCAGACTCCACTGCATCAGCGACACCACTTCCTTGTACACGGTTTCTGACTTCGGTGGCGGAGCATACGGATCGAATGGCGGCAAAGCCAAAATCGTGTGCAGTGTGTTGATAATATTGCCTTCGGGGAAATTGAGACGTTCCAGAAGCTGACACGGCGGCGTGCTACTCCGTGCCGGTTTCGGTAACTTGGCGGCCACGTTGACTTTGGCGGGGGCCTCTGGCAGGGGCAATGCGGCTAGCGCCTCGCATTTCACCGGCACAAAAACCGCCTCCGCATCTATGGACATTTTCATGCTCACATGGTAGCAGGAGGCATCCAGTTCGCCATTGACCAACACAACAGACTCGTCACCCTCATCGGGATCGGGATCTCGGTCTTCATCTCCTCCTCCTCCTCCCTCTCCTCCTGCGCCTCCACTAGAGCTAAGGGGCAGCATTTGTTGGTGGTCTTTGGTGTGCGCCAATGCATTTTCCACTTGCTCGGCCATGTTCAATTTCAATCCTGAATTGTTTCCGTTTGTTTTGCACTCTTTTTGATTGCCAACCAAATGCTTAATCTTTGGCGTAGGCGCAACACGAATTTGCGTATGCGCGACGCATTATTATACAAATCAAAATCACAGATAGATGCACTTCCGTGAGGGAGAGACACTTTCACTCGTCTGCCTGTGTGTGTGTGTGTGTGTGTGTATGTGTGGAAAAGGTATTCCACAAAATGGAAAAGAACACAACGCGTTTTTTTCCCCCAACGCGCGCGCCGTCAGCGAAAAATTGACCTCTCGTGGCTTTCCTCTGAGTTAATTTTATATACTTTCCATGGATTATGTCAGTCAATTGACTGCAGTTCGATTAATTTTCCCAGAGTGAATTGTTTGTGATTTTTTTCTCGTTTCTGTTCGTCGGTGCAATTGCAATTTTCTGCCTACCTTGTGTATGTGTGTGTGTGTGATAGGGATGTAAGGAGCATATCGATGCATCGATATATTGTTATCGTTATCGATAGGCCAGCGCTGATTTGAGCGCCTGTTATTGAGTTTTGAATTCAAAACAAGTACCCTGCAATTGATTCGCCCCCCATCCTCAAGCTTAAACTAAACACAGCAAAAGCACACAAAACCGGTTCGCTGGCTCTGTGTGAGAACCTCAAAGCGGAGTTCTCTTATCAATTGTAACTGACCCCCCGAGCACTTGAAGCTTTCAAATCCGTTTCGCTTCCAGTCTCAGTCTTTGCTAAGCAGCGCAAACACCAAGTTCTAATCATGCCTCGAAATCTCTTGATGCTCTGCCTAATCGGCTGGCTACAGATTTGTGTGCAAGGTGATGGCATGATCGAGGTTTTCAAATGGAAACAGATGGATTACTATAATCGCGGCAATGGTCTCTCAACCTCACCTGGGCTTGGAAGTAAGCCAGGTCGTCCCGTTGATTTGCCCATTGTATTTCCGAATCAATATAGACGTAATCGCCGACAAGGTGAAATCATCACATCGCGCGACACGCCCATGGGCGTCAGTTCTCGTGTAGACACTGGCACTGAAAATGATCCATATATTGCCTACAATAATGTGCCCATGGGTGTCACACATTTCCGTGGCAGACTTTTTGTGACCATGCCCAGAAGACGAGTGGGAATACCCTCGACCTTGAACTACATCGACTTGCGACGCGACGGCAAACGGAGCAGCCCCAAGCTGCACGCATACCCGGATTTCGAGTCGAACCAGTTTAATCGGAGTGCAGAGAATCTGGTATCCGTGTATCGGACCACAGTGGATGCCTGTCAACGATTGTGGTTCATAGACACCGGCATGCTAGAGTATCCAAGTGAGTCTTCTGCGCCAAAAGAAATTTAACTTAAAATTTTATTCAATTTTTTTTTGCATATTTATAACCCGGCCAGGGGAAAGTTAAGGGTAAGATATATTCTTCACGAACTAGTCTCTCAGTTATGAAGCTTTCTCTCATTTAAAACAGTCTCCATATAATTTTCAACAGTGTATTGTTATCAATCAGAAGCAAGTCACTGTTCCATTTAAGTCTTTCGAGATGATTATTTGAACAAATATTATTTAATTAAATATATAAGTATACATTTGTATATGATAAGATGATACTAACAAAATTCAGTTCAATGAAATTGGTCAATTTGTCCGCAAATTCATGTGTAAGCCTTTATTGGTTGTACTTAAACCATTAAAGTAACTGTGTCCCCCCGAGCGTTTCTCAGTCTTGTTTAAGAATAAAACAGAACATAAGTCCAATTCGGACTACCAAATGATGGCGTTTGTTTACCTTGACTTTGTTTTATTTCCGGTTTGAGCATTCCCTTTTCAACTAATACTTTTAAAACTTCTCCTTCCCTTTTCATCGTCACGTTTTCTTTTATAGTCTATGACTCGCCCTTTAAACACCCGGTTGCCTTTTTAACCTCTTAATCGTATAAACTTAACTTTTTTTTTCCTAACTTTACAACACCAACACCAAAGAAACCGACTATTTCGAAAGTCTCCCAACTTTCTCATCAGCGAGATTTGCTAACTTTTCCCGATTTTCAGTCAACTCATGCAAGAGTTGCTTAAACCGGTAAAGAATTGCAAGCAAAGCGGAAAATTTAACCCAAAACCATCAACAACAAATAAGTTGATCCCACAAGATTCATATTCATAATATTGAAAACAAAAAGGGTTCGACCGATCGTACCTATGGGTGTTGTGGGCGATTCGGCATATTACTATCGTCCCCTCCAATGTTACAAGCAACATTTACATATTCTTAACTATTGTAGTAAGCACAGTTATGCAATACTTAATTAAATGCATAAAAATGTACAAACACACAATTGCCTTATATTGCAATAATATAATTTCATTGAATTGGTTTATTGCAATACATTACGAATTGTTTTGAAATTATTGATTGACACTCCTGTGTAATTATTATTTATAAAACAGGTATGACCCCATTAAAACTTGATAATGATTTGTTTAGCCCGCAAATAAGATAATGAATGAAATAATTATGAAGTTGGATGAGCGATTTTACCATTTCATCAATACAATGCGTCGTTCCAACTGTTTTTCCTCTTCTTTGCACTTTGAGAATTAAGTTGCTTCATGAGACAATCATGAAGTTAATCAGGCCTGTTCCTGTTTCCGATTTCGTTTAAATTATGCGGAATCGTAATTGGTTAAGGTTCCTGTTTTCAGAAACCGATTGTCTTATTCGGCGAATAACTTCAAATGTCCATTCATTCGACTCTTTTAATGCGAAAATATATAAAATGAATTGACTAACCATTTTTTTTGAAAATAAGAACCTCAACCAATTCCGATCGATAGATTATCGTTTATTAACTTTGATGGAAAATTAAAAAAAATATAATTTTTTATATCTGCCATATTTTTAAAACATATGTTCTTTGATTATTTCTTTTAACAAAAAGTTCGCTCGAAGCTGCGCTACACTAGAGGTAAAATAGGTAAAAAACATAAAATAAGTTCCCTCCACATGTTGAGATCTTCATCAATAGAAAGTCACGAAGAGTTAGAACTTTATTATAGTTCAAATTATAATCTTTTCTTCTATAATAGATATTGTTTTCAAGAACTATCATTAACCGTTCTTCATATTATGTACCTTTAAAAACCGTTGGGTTATAACATGGTTTTTAAAGCAAATGCAAGATTTTTCGAATAGTTGATGTTTTGAGGAAATATAACGATATATACACCTTATTAGAATTAATCAACGACACGGGTTGGATCAATGTTTAAATGTTTATTGCGGACTCTGAAGGTGGTAAGAGCTGACTGCAGCACCTAATGTGCTCCGTAAAAGCTTTGCGTATCCACTCTGAGCATTTAGTTGTTTACAAAAATTCAGAACAAACAAACATACCAAGTTTACTTTAAAATTTCCTTATTCTATATTGCCCAAGTTATTTTCCTTATTTTTCAAATCATCTTTGACTAAGTTGGGCACTTTACGTCCTTAAACCAAACCAAACCGTTTTCATTTTCGGTTCCCCATTCGGTTCAGCACTTTCAAACAGAAACGTGTTCAGTTTCCGAGCACGGATTAGCGGTTTAGAACCAGTTTGCATCAGATTATTAAAAATTTTTTTTAAAAATAAAACATAAAAAAAAATTTTTGGATAATAAAAAAAATAAAAACCTTAAAAAATAACATAAAAATCTAAAAAAATTTTAAAAAATAATTTTTTTAGTTATCATAAAATGGATATTTCACAAATGTTCACTTTAATAATCCATATGTAAGCATTTAAGAAGGTTGGAACCTTTTTTAAACAATTATTTCACAAGTTGAACAATCATATCAATAATATGCCATTTAAATTATGCGATTAACTCATCTGGTTTCAAAGTTATGATTTTTGCAACAAAAAAAACTCAAACGGCTCTACTTTTCGTCGGTTTGATACCAGGCAACACTTGTACACGTTTTATGTTGTGAGTAAACGCAACTACGTGACCTCGAGCCGACAAATTGTCTTATAACCATTAGAAAGGTCGCCAAATACATTACATTGTACCATTGTGTGGTATCCCTTGCGGACTTGGCTCCGGTCCAATCCTTCTATAACGAGAAGGCAAAGCTAACTTCGACTGTGCCGAAGTTTTAATACACTTGAAAAACTTTACTCCAACTGATTTAACCGGTAAAATATATATAGAATATAGATATCAGATATTTAAAATTTTTAAATCATTGATAATAAAAATTTGATACCATAAAAAAAACTTTTCTTAGTAAAACACATTTTCCGACCGTTCGGTCCTATGGCAGCAATATGCTATAGTCATCCGATTTTGATAAATTTTTTCAAAATTATGTGAAAGCATATAAAACTAATATATACCAAGATTGGGGACGCTACGATAGAAAACAAAAAAGTTTTTCTCACTAGAAGTAGTTTTTTGACCGACCGTTTCTATGAGAGCTATATGCTATAGTGATCCGATTTTGATACATTTTTCCAAAATTATGTGGAAACATATAAAACTTACATATACCAAGATAAGTGACGCTACGATGGAAAACAAAATGTTTTCCATCGTTGGAACTAGTTCTTAGAACGATGAATGAACGATGTATGAAGGCTAGATCTAAACCGTTTTAAGATTGCTAAGATTTTTCTAGAAGATATTACCGAAAGTTCGGAGATATTTGCGTAAGAGTACGAGCTGAGGAATTTCTGTCTTTGTCGACACAAAAGAAAGTTGGAGACAGACTCAATCTCTTACTCGTTGCTGCAAGCTAGTTTGGCTACCTGGGTTCCTAAAGCTATGTTCCCACAGTTAAATAATAGACCTTAGCTTAACAGACCTGCTTAAGACATTTCAATTTGATATTAAATATTTACTTGAATTTTTTTTTTTTTTAGACAATCGCCAACAAATCAAACGCCCCAGCATTTGGGTAGTTGACCTAAAGACTGATCGCGTTCTCAAGCGCTTTGACATCCCCGAATCGATTGCGGCAACTGGACGTGGTCTCGCCAGCATAACCATTGACATTGAAAATGAGCGCAGCTGTGGACAGGCCTTTGCCTATATACCGGATCTTGTTTATCGTCGTCTCTATGTGTATAATCTGGCCAATGATCGTATTTGGTCCTTTGAGCATAATTACTTTAATTTCGATCCTCTGGCCGGTGATTTAAATATTGGCGGTCAAATATTTCGCTGGGATGACGGCATCTTCTCCACGACACTGGGTGCACAGCAGCGCGATGGCAGCCGCAATGTGTACTTCCATCCCATGGCTAGCAACAATGAGTTTGTGGTGTCCAACCGAGTGCTGCAACAGGAGTCGAATGCAGCACGCTCGGATCATGGAAATGATTTTCGTGTGCTGGGCAGCCGGGGTGAGCACAGGCAGTCCACCATGCATGAGTATGATCCGCGCACAAATGTAATCTTTTACAATGAGATACAGTCCAATGGGGTGGGCTGCTGGAAGACCAGTAAGCCATTAACGGTGGCAAATCATGGTACAGTGGTATCCGATGCCGAGCGCATGATTTATCCCAGTGATTTGACGGTGAGTAGGCTAGTTAGAATGAATAAAGAAATCGTTATACTAACAATCATTATTTTGCAGATTGATGAGGATGGCACCATTTGGGTAATGTCCAACTCAATGCCCATTTTTATTTACTCCACATTGGACACTAATGTGTATAATTTCCGCATCTGGAAGCAAAATGTATACGAGGCAAAACGAAATACAGTCTGCGAGTGATTTATGTGGAAATTGCTTTAATGATGTCGTTTATATATGTATGTTTAATGTCGTAATATATATATTGGAAATACCCACAGAAACTTAAACATAAAACAAATCAAAAAGCATTTACAAAAAATGTCTCTTTAAAAATTGCCTAAATTTGAGTACACGGTTTTATCACATCCTAAAAGTTATATGTACGTAGATGTTGTTTTTGTTGTTTTTTGATTTTTTTTTTTTACATAAAAACAAATCAAAACCATTAAATAAAGACTAATAATGAACAAAATCAGAGGCACTCTAATATTGCATAAGGATACTAAGTTGCACAGGTTTTGTATAGTATATATATATATATATATATATAGTACAGTACAGTTTTTGAAAAAAATATTCAAATTAGCATAAATACACAGGTTCTTGGCTTTTTTTTTTTTGTAAATTTTCTTAATTTCGCATCCAAACGTATTCGAGGTGTAAATTTGATTTCAAAGTGTGAGCTATATGTATATATGAGTTTATATATAAAAGTTTGCAAAAATATATAGGTTTTTTGTATATGGTTCCTGCTTCTTCTTCTCAACACTACACCCTAAGTCCTTTAAGTAGTTCTATGTATGTATATGTATATAGCAAAAAAGAATCTACATATATGAGTTGACTATATAGCTTTCCTGTTAAATCAGAAACATGGAGTAACGTGGAAATGGAATGATTTCTGGCCCAATATAACAGCTTCGAGTTTTTCTTTTTTGTTTTGTTGACTACTGCACTAGATAATCCTTATAACCACGCAATGACTTCACTTGCTTCTTTAATTTGGTTATCAAATCCGAAGGTTGCACCAATATCGATATGTCCCGTCCCACCGAATTAAGGCGATCACGTATTTCCATATCCTTAAAGTAAAGATTGAGCGGCCGTCCATTAATTTCGGTCAGCATCCAAAAGGTGAGCGTAGTGCCGTCGCAGGACTGAGCCTAACAAAAAAATAAGTTTACATTAGTTAGATATATGTTTGAGGCAGGGAATAATACCGTAACCGGAACCGTTAACCGAAATAAACTGTTTAAGGCCAGTTACCGGTATCAAAACCGGAACCGATATTACAATTTATTTTGAGAACCGAAAACCGTTATAATAGGAACCGAAAAAACGGAACCATACCAAAACGCCAATACCGGTATTGTTTCAATTTCTTACTAATTACACTGTGATAATTTTTTTCAAAAAATGAAGAAGACATGACCGAACTCGACGGTTTCCCCCTATTTCGGGCCCTGGGAATCGAAATGCATCGTTAGTTTTATGAGTTATAACGATGGCTTCATACAAAATTTGTTTTTTAAAGTTTTTCATCAAGTTACATTTTTTTCTAACTTGTAAAAAAATTACATCTGATTCTTGTGAAATCTGAATAAATAGATTTAAATGTCCTCTAATTTACTACATTTACAGATTTTCAATATCATTGCGCTTTCTAAAGTATAATGGTCCAAAAACTAAAATAATTGCAACCTT
This sequence comes from Lordiphosa mommai, assembly GCA_018904225.1. NCBI lineage: Eukaryota > Metazoa > Arthropoda > Insecta > Diptera > Drosophilidae > Lordiphosa > Lordiphosa mommai. The sequence continues at coordinate 808,797 of JAEIFT010000083.1, forward strand.
TTTTACAACAAATTATTTAAAATTTCCAAATATTAAATAAAATCACAACAATATTTTTTTTAAATGTCTTCCCCTTTGTTCTCCAACAATAACTTGAATTCTAATTAAATATTTCATAATTTAATGTCATTGTAATAAAAATTGGTAATAAAAATTATGTTAAAAAATTTGTGATTTTTTTTAGATTTTAATCTATAACTTTTGAATGCGCAATGATATCAAATACCGGGAATGTATTAAATTAGAGGAGATTTAAATCTATTTATTTGGATTTCACGAGAATAAAATTTCATATTTTTGGAATTTACAAAAAAATTTAACTTCTTAGAAAACTTAAACAAGAAACTCAAAAAAGTAATGATGCAGTTCGATTCCTAAGGTCCGAATTAGGTGAAATCCGTTCAAGTTGGTCCTATCTTTTTTATTTAAAAAAAACTATCACAGTGTTATTAGATTGATCTTTGATTCTGTTATTCAACTGGTAAACTTTAATATATACACTCAGAAAAATGTCTTACATTTTAAAAATTCGCCCTTAAAAAATAACCATAATCAAATACTCTTTTTAAAATATATAAGATATAGAAAAAATTCTAAAAAACAGGAAAATTGTTGTTTGCTAAATATAAACTCTCTAATTAAATGTAAAGGATTTTTAAGTCTTAAAAAATCCTCCCTTAAACATAGAAATGTTAGAAAAATTATAATATAAATTTTAGAAATGAAGCTTCTGGATTTCAATCGAATTTCGACCTAAAAAATGCCCTTTTAATTATTCGAAAAATTTTATAAAAGGGAAATCTAAGGCAGAATTTTTGTGTTTTAATCTGCTTTAGTGTTTTTTAAAGTTGATGTGCCCCTGAGAATTTCTTCAGCGTATTATGAGCTATATTTTAGAGTTGTGCCGATTTTCATGAACTAGTTCCAATGAACTATTCATTTAAATGAACTAGGTCTCAGTGTTTGAACTATAGTTCATTTTTTAACTATGGTACGTTTTATGAGCTATAGTTCATGAACTATGAACTTTATGAACTATATTTCTTTTTTTTTAGCTATAGTTAATTTTTTGAAAAACCATTCGTTTTAGAAACGTTCAAAAATCAAATGAAAATTAAAAAGGTAAATGAAAATTGATGCAGAATTGGTTATTAAAATACACTGTAGTTTAAAAATCGAACTATAGTTCAATAGTGAAAATTTCACAAAAATGAACTAAAGTTTTCAAAAATGAACTATACTATACTAGTTAAAAAAATGAACTATAGTTCATAATAATAATAAATATAAAATATAGTTCACAGAATGAACTATAGTTCATCAAATGAACTATATTTCACAAAAATAAACTATAGTTCCAAAAATGAACTATAGTTCAAGAAATGAACTAAAAATGCAAAAATGAACTATAGTTCAAAAGTGAATAGTTCATCAAAAAATGAACTAATGAACTAGGTCATTGAAATGAACTAGATTCTTCAACTCTACTATATTGGACCGAAGTCTTATAGTATGGGTTCAAATCTATCGCTTAAGATCTTCATTTTTGATGGAGGTACGGCAGATTTTAGAGCGAATTATTTCGAACCATTATTAAGAAATATATTTTTTCAGCTTTATGAGAAATGGCCCTGTTTTCAAGGCGTAAGTTTGTCAATGCGGCTAGAAATCGGTTTTGAAATACTTTTTTTATGCTTGTACCCGTAGTCAATCCATATTTTTTGAAATGAATTAAAAATCTGAGTGTCGTATCGAAACCGAAAACCGAAATAGAACCTTTAACCGAAAATCTCATTTCGGTACGTTCCGGAACCAAAATTCATTTCGGGATTAATCCCTGGTTTGAGGTGACATTATATAAGAAAACAAACCTTGGGCGGCAGTCCATGACGTGCAGCTAAACTGTTGGGCACCACATCCACAATTGTTGAGGTATTACCATCGCGTATAAGACCCAAACACTGACCCTCACGGTCACGACGTATGGCATAGGCACGACCGAAGGGTATGCGACGCAGCAGAACTTCCACCTGGAAATGGATATTAAGTCTTTCTCTATGGAACAATGGATTTTCAAATAACTTACAAAAAGTGTGTTAGTGTTGCGTATAATTTTGTTGGCCTCTGCCGCACAGCTAATGCTCACACCCGCAATTGAAAGAAGTTGATCGCCTATATGGAGAGCATTGTATAAAACCGGGTGTTCCTTTTGCTTCCAGCCTGCAATCCTGCAAGAACCAATAATATAATTTAAAAGGAAAGGATACTTGCAAGATGTATCACTTACCAAACCCCGCCAAAAGCATCCACCCAGGCAATAGATCCTACGCAATCTTTGCGTCTTAAATTCAAACGTACTCCACCCGGATGCATGATTTCACGGCGCAGTTGCATAACCTGCTGTTCACGCAGTGTCAATCGTTTATTGGGTGACTGTTGAGCTGGACTTGAACTGGGTGGAGCAGCTGTTACTTGAGGTGGCGGTTGCATACGAAAGGCATTACTGCGCCCGGAGGCAAATTCATTGTTGTTGGCATTGCGCTGGCTGCTGGGCTGGGCGGCACGTTGCAAAGGAGCCTGTGCATCTGAAGTTGACGAGCTGCGCCTGCGCTGCTCCAAGCTGTCAGCATCGGTAGTAGCTGTGATGTGAGCTGGACCACGGTGCACAGGTGTGGCAGTGCTTGAGCTGGGCGTGGACTGCTGTTCAATGTTGTTGTTTGCGGCACTTGATGTTTTTTGTGTCGAGGACGAGGTCGATGTTTTGGTTTTTAGTGGCGTGTTCAGCAACTTGAGATAATGAAAATCCCGACGACTTGGTCGCGTACTAATCACCAGCTCAGTCAAACCTCTGGTTAGCTGTGGCAAGACACGCCCACTGTTGGCAGGCGAGGCCAAGCGACGTCTGGGCAGTGCTGGACTAATGGTAGCTGTTGCTGTGGGATTACTTTGAACTTGACTGCTGCTGCTGCTGGCTACTTCACGCTCCTCCTCCGGGACTGTAATTGGACTACTGCTGATGGGTATGCTGGACGAGAGAAATACCTTCTCATAGTGCACTTTTCCACTTATGATAGCATCACTGGCCTGTTCATTATTAACACTGATGCTTGTAATGCCCGAAGTGTTGGCGCTGAGTATGATCTTCTTACTTAATTTGGGTGTTTTCGGCTTGGCTGGTGAGGGACAGGCAATGCCTGCCAACGGTGTGGGATAGCAGGTGCCGTAGACGGCGACGGTTGTGGTGGACTCACTGCCATCACCCAATACCTGCACCTTAGTGCTGTTTGCATTGGAAGCTTGAGGAGGAGTTGGCGTATTGGAAGCATTTGGTTTCACTGGCATGGTGTATGGATTACTGCTACTGCTGCTGGGCTGTTGGCCCAGAACTTGTATGGTACTACTTGCATTGGACGGAATGATTTGTACGTTGCTTTTATATTCGTGTTGTTGTTGCTGTTGCTGCTGGGGATTCGTCTTGGCCTTGATATTAATTTCGGGAAAACGAAAAACATCTGCTATAATGTTGCTTTTGGGCGGCAATTCGGGTGGTTGTCCTTGGCCATTGTTTGTATTGGACACCTGTATAATTGTGATGTTGTCCTGTGGCTCCTCAGTTGAGGTAGTTGGCTGTGTCTGCGGTGGTTTGCGGGACGGTCTTTTGGATTTGTCAGCGGCACCAGCGGACATGGATCGTGATGTTTGTGGCCTGCAAGAAGACATTAAACAAAATACTTAGTCCGTGTTTACACAATGAAGTTTGCTTCATGAAGCTCTCTTCTTATAAGCTCTCATGAAAAAATCCTTCATTTCATATAAAGAAAATATTAGTCAAGCAACAACTAACGCAAGAATTGCCTGCACGAGTAAAAACTGGTGACGAATAATGGATATAGGGTTATGATGTAGAAACTAAAGTCCAATCGAAGAGCCATGACTAAAATTTCGATCAAATGTCAAGGAGTTGTTCCTTGACTACGGGAAGCGTAGAGCATCTGAAGTTTTACAAAAGGTCGTTCTGCCAATAAGGAATTGTGGGAAAACATGGCTTTTGTATCACAATAATGCACCTAATGCACTCGATCAATGCTTGTGCGTGATTTTTAGGCCATAAAAACAAACACTACAATCAGGCCTCAGCCACCATATTTACTAGATATCGCCTTCTGCGACTTTTTCCTGTTCCCAAAACTGAAGAAACCCATGAAAAGACGAATTTTTTTCCCTATATATTGTATATATCAGGGCTGAAAACCTGTCCCGTAATTCGGAATTTTCGAGAAACTCGAACCGGACCATAAACCGAAGTTTCTAAATATATGTTCTCCCGAACCTGAACCAAAACTGGAAAAAGGTTCGGTTCCCATATTAAGTCAAGTTTTAACGAGTGCATTATCTAGTGAGGATTCGTTTTAAAAATCATTTTTAAATTCAGTATGTTGCAAGTTTGAGCAGGAGAACAAAGCAACTTTCAAGTTTTAAATTTAGTTGCCTATTCTTGCACCCAGAGAGTTATTTTTGGCAACTGCCGCCAGCTTGTCGCACACGCAATTGCGTCACTTTGAAAAGAATAACAGAAACAAATTCCATGCAAGCAGACGGCAGCAAAAACAAATTACACGGAGTGTGCGCGACCAAGACTTGGGCTGACAGACAGCTGCCTGACTCAAGCCTCGCTTAAAAGGGTTGTTTTTATTCTCTGGTGTTGTTTGTTTTGACCGCTACCGAACTTAAACTTCTGCCCACCGCTGCTCATAGAAGGTATAGAGGCTTCTTACAATTTTAAAGACCAGGCACTTGTGGAAGCCGTGGCAGAAGGGAGATAACAGTAATGAATTTGGTTCATTCGGATAGAAATGTAACAAATCACTAATTCTCAGAAGAAGAGGTATAAAAAGCAGAATCCATAGATTTACTTAAGTGTAAAGCCCCTCAAGAACAAGTCCTAGTCAGAGCTAAAAGATCCGAGGAAAGCATTCTTCAATGGCAGTGGAAAGAGAAGGTATGAGTTGGACCTAATTGAAGGGTTTGTAAAAATGCACAATAATTATTTTCACCCCACGATAAATAACTTCAATAATTTTTTTTTTGTCAAGACATGTCAATAAAAATAATACCCATTAGGAAAAATATATTTGATTCATGTAACACGGTTTTTAATAACAGGCGACAAAATTTTTCCACAAAATATTTTACAGGCGTGTAAATTATTTTTTCATTTTTTTTTTTTTTTTTATTATGTATCCTTGTACTGCCGACAAACAGGGTAGAAAAAAAATAAAGACTCAAGGCGCTGTCTGGGTTGCAAATTAGAAAAGATAAAGAATGTCTAAGCAATTATTTGAGCATAGAAATGATATTTGTTTATTACAAACGAACATTTTAATAAATAAACGAGAAGGCAACGCTAACTTCGACTGTGCCGAAGTGTTAATACACTTGCAAAAGTTCACTCCCACTGATTTAGCCGGAAGAATTTACTCAACTCGTCGTCCTGATCAAGAATATATATAGTTTATGGGGTCCGAAATGAATATTTCAATGCGTTACAAACTTCTGGTCAAAATTAATATACACTTTGCAAGTGAACGAAAAAATACAATTGAAAATATATTTTTTTTTTTATAATATATTGCTAAAGGTGCGAACCCAGTTATAATTTTCAAAAAAATCTTTTTTTTATTGCATTTTCTGAAAATATAACATTTCAAAAGTACTCCCTGAAAATTTCAGGAAAATCAGACTAAATGAATTATTTTTGGAAATATAGAAAGTTTTCCTTGTTAAAAGTGTTTATCGACCTTTCTATTTGCTTAGAAATTGGGACTAGCCGGCTCGAGGTCATGTAAATGTTATGTTTCCATAACATTTGAAAAAACAAGTGTACCAACATCACCACCGTTTTCCGCGAAAACGTGTTTTAATAATTCGTAATCACTGTATCTTGAGAACGGCTTCACAAAACTTTTTAAAATTAAAATTGTCCTGGGGATGGACGAAGGATATTTTTTTGTGACCATAATTATCTTTTTTATACCCGGAAATGTAAGTGAAATTTTGGTCGAAAAAAAAGATTAACTTTGAACATTCGTCATTTTTCGAAAAATCTAAATTTTTTAAATTTTCTTCGTCCATCCTCGGCACTATTTCAATAACTAAGAATCCCCTGTTACAGATTTGATTTCAGATGATCCAGTTACTAGATCAGGATAACCCATGTATTTTGTGAATCTGTTTTCAAACCATTAGCAAACATCAGTAAACACCGAAAACATAGTCAAATATCCAAAACTGGGCGCTTTATTCAACTACACAATTCAATTTAAATTCCCCTTAAAATGTCGTGCAGTTTTGAGCTGTCTGAGGATAAACTGGACGAGCTGTATGTCAAGGAGGTAAGCAGCGTGACCAAACTGATTTGTCAACTCCCCGACAAAGATGCCATCTTGCCCACATGCACGCGATGGTTCAACATTTTTCAACAATCAAAGCCAAAGGAAAAATTTGCACGCAATTGCATGTTATTGCTGTTGCACAAGCAGCTCAACGATCAGAGCACATTGGGGTTTCCCTTTACGGATGAAAGTAGCTGGCACATAGATTTGTGTACTCTGCATCAGATGAGTTTGCTAAAGGATAGCCCGAAGGTAATGGACAGCTGCCGCAGCATTGATTTTGATGAGACATGCGACAGCTTTGAATTGAATTCGCTGGGCATAAGCTTTAGTTCCTCAATACCGAGTTGTGGGGGAAGCCTTGAAGCTACCAAGCGCAAATTGATGGATGAGAATGCCACTTTGACAAACGAGCTGGAACAGCTTCAACAGCAGTACAATTGCCTGCTGCAACATCATCAAAATTGCACAAAATTGTGTGAAACGTTGCGGGAGGAGGACTGCAGTTTGAATAAGGAGCTTATTTATATGAAACAAATATTTGCCTACTCGTCCATCAATGCATTGAAGCAGCTTGGTGACAGCCAGTTACCCAAAATAAGGCCTCTATATTTTGCCACTCTCTTTAGTGTTTTGTGCGAAAATGACGAGGATGTGAGCCAGGTTAAGGAATTGGATTTGAAATTTGATCACTTGTTGCGTAAACATACCGATCAGTTTTTGCGCCAGCAAAAAGATTTAATGGTACAACAGGTCAGCAATGACTACGATAAGCTGCGCTTGAAGGTGAAACAACGGTATCGTCAAGTGCTGCTTAAGCAGCAGAATGCCCAGGCGGAGGAACTCTCGCTATTGGCTATGAGATATCTGGCAATACTAAGACAGCAATTTCTGGTCAGCTTTAAGGGCGATCGGCGTATAAAGAAGGCGGCATTAAAGTTTCTACATCAGCGCTACGACGAGGTGGCTCAAGAGGAGAAGTGAGAAGTGTTCGGGGTTTACCTGGGTATGAGGCGTTCACATTGCAGCAAGTGTTCCAAATTTAAGATTTGATCTGCAATTGAGAATTATATTTTAGTTATGTCTGTGATAAGGCCGATTAAAATTGGTTAGTAGTTACCCGCAGAAGCGCGTTGCCTTGAGGCAGCCACCACATCTAAGCGCACACCCTTGTCGGTCAGCAGGCAGGAAGCCTTGCGCAGCAAGGGCGATAGAAATTCATCATCAGACAGATTTAAGTCCGTTTCGCTGACTGGTTGAGCAGCAGCAGAGGGCTCCTCCATTTGCTGCCCCTCGGTAGTGGCTGTTGTTTCCGTGGTCTCACTTATTTGTTCGCTGTAAGTACTTAAGGGATCAGAGAGCAAGTTAAGCAGATGTTGGCTCAATGTATTAGACATGGCTGTGGCTGGCGGCGGCAGCGGCGCTGCAGGCGGTGTGTCGATTGCAGCCGATGTGGTTTCCGCTCTGGCCTCTGTCGTTGCCACTGGCATGGGCTGATGGGCAGCCACCACTCGCTCTACACCGGGGACAAGTGCCGCTGGCACTGGCGGAGGCGCTGGCAATGGCGAAGTGGGATCACGTGTGGGCAACAACGGGGCGCGCACTTCAGGTAACTTTGTGTAGAGGTTTTCACGTGGCGAAAGAATTTTCATTTCGCGCAACTTGGAACGCAGCGTTTCCACCCATTCTTGCATAATTTCCCTGTGAAAACGAAAGTGAATTGAAGCGCGGCAACGGCAATTGCGTGCGTGTTGGTGGGCCACTTACCATGACACGGCATGGAAACGCAACACCTCATTGCTAAGCGTTACAACAAATTCAAACTCATGCGAATTTGGTATTAAGGCATGCGATATGTGTAGCGTTTCCCGCAACGAGACTGCCCACTCTGGCATATGAGCAGCTGCCTGGCGTGGCTCGGCGTATCCCTCCAATAGCGCCTCAGTGTCATCGTGCACGCAAAATACAACCCAACTGCATTCGGATTTCTGTGAAAGGAACAAAAGACAAAATGAAATACATGTGCAAATAACTAATCCGCGCAATTCGTACCTTGGGGCCAACAGTGAGCTTTTTACCATCGGCCGTCAGCCGCTTCAACCACGTATTTTTGTGTATTTCACGGAACTGGGCGCCCACTCCAATTGCAGGTGTATTGCTTGCAGGTGCTGCAGGTGTAAGTGCTGCTGCTGTTGTTGTTGTTGTAGCAGCTGCCGCAGCCATGGCCATGGCCTGCGTCCCGTTCCGACGAACGCTGTTTTTGCTGTTCTCTTTGTGTGTTCAACAATGCTGCCTAATACGGTTGCAAAACGCTTCATTTGCATGTCGCACTTGCACAAATCTCACATCGCAAGCAGGGTTTAATTATTGCAAAATCCGCTGCATCTTTTTTTTAACACAACGACGACAACAAAAAAACTGGAGACGACGCCATGTTTGCTATCGGTATCTAGATATGGGTATCGACTAGTCGATAAGTATCGCTGCCCAGCTTAAAACTGGCATGTTATGTATGTATGTACACTTAACAGAATATCTCTGCAGAAATCAGAAAAATTCGAATTCTAACTTTATAAATATTTCTTTTAATAATGCTTGCGGGAAAATCAAAAATTCAACTAATGAACTCTCATATATACTCTATGCTACACTCACACATTTATGCAATGACAAAATTTTATTTTTGTTTTATGCCGACCTTTTTTTAACAGTAGCTTAACAGCTAACCGTTGCAGGGTTTTGTATGCTAGTTCAAAAATCCATCAGGCCTATTTTAGTTGTCAATTAACTTATTATGACCTAGTGTTTATTATAACGACCATTGACTTTAAACAAAGGCCGGAACCGAACCCCTAATAACCGGTTCTAAGGTTTTTGGGTTCCCCGAACCGGACCATAAACCGAAACTCTTACATTTTTGAGCTCTCGAACCTAACCCCGAACCGGACCACTTTTTCAAAAAATAAGGTTCGGTTCACAATATAAAGTAATTTTACAAATGAGATTATTCAAAATTATGTATGATTATTAAGAGGGAAATAATGTAAAAAATATTATCGATTCTTTCAAAAAATGTCCAAAAGACCCAAATTGAAAAAAATTTAAAAATTTTGGAAAAGATCAAAAAACGAAAACCTAAAAAATATTGAGCTGACTTAGTTCGCGTATAGATGAACTTCTCCAGGAAGATATAAATAGTTTAGCAGATATAACCTTTTAAGTGGAACCATATCTTGCTAAAGTGAGTATATTTTACGTTCCTCAAAACTTTAAACGCATTTTTCTCGAAACCACGTTTTTTGATCTGGTAGCCATGATTGCGCCAGTTCTACTTAACCGATTTTGATCAGCCATGCTGCAATCGACGCATAATTGATGTTATTCTGGCCCGTACCTCAATCAAGAGGAAAAACAATTTTTAACAATTTTTTTTTACACTAAACTACTTGAAAAAACGAAATTTTTTTTTAAATGTCCGCCAATTTTTCAAAAAAAATTAAATAATAAATATAATTGAGGTACGGGCCAGAATTAAATCAATTCTGATCATAACCTCATTTACCGTTTTCAATTCCGATAACCTGGAGTCCCGGAATCAGGGCTACCACCTCTACACCTTATTTTTGAGAACTTAATTGACAGGCAGATAACTTTTTGAACAAGTCCAACAATTGTATTTTACTTTTTTATTTAATTAATAAATAACACAAAACAAAAAACCAAATTGAAAAAGCTCTTATGGTTTTCCCTCCAGAATTTAAAAAAAAAACACTCAAAAAACACTGTTCAAAGGTAATGTAAGATAGTCCTGATAAGTAGCCATCTAGCGATGTCACTTGCCTGCATATTGCAAGGTGAAAAGGTTATGTGTTATGTGCAGACTGTAACCGAGTGAAAGCATTTCAGTTCTGGCTGGAAAGATTGTGCTCGACGTTTACATTTCGTTAAAATTGTAGATTGTAGTTCAGAAGATTATATAGCAATCTGTATTCACAATTTAGTGCTTCTGACTCACAGATTCTCCTGTATTGAGCGTCTGTTCTCACCAAAAAAAATGTTGTACAGTGTTCCAGATTGGCCCATTTTGTGAGGTATTGACTCGTTCTGCTGAAAATTTCTTTGCCAACGTCCCTGGTTAGTCTTTGGTAAGGAAGCTGCATTATTTTGTTAAACTCTGCAGAGTCTTTTAAACCTTCGCTGGAAGCATAATCAACTATATTCAAAAAGTTTCAGATCAGTTTTTCTGCATCGTTGTACTGCATTTATTCCCAGACTATGGATGCATTTGCAGTTGATTGTTATTGTTGCATTCTTGAACTTCAACTAGATGTGGATTTCAAATCTCATGTTGTTAGTCAATGTCACACCAAGGACTTGTACTCGGTCACCTCTTGAAGTCCAACTCCATCAAGGAACCATTATTCATTTCAAGCTCTTCGACCCCTGCTAACCCGTATTATCATTATTTTAGACTTATCTTCATTAATTTCCAGATTCCATTCCTTTCATTCAATAAATAGGTTTTTAAAATCGGTTAGGCTGTTCGGAAGTTATGGTGAAATTATTGTGCTCACTTTTCGAAAATGTATAAAAAGAATTTTAAATCTTAAAATATTTTTATCGTAACAGAAAAAATAATGTAATCCATTTCCCGATTTTTTCCTGCATTTCTTTCTGTAGTACAGATTTTCCCATCGAATAAAAAACGTCACTTTTTTATGCTATAATACTTCTTTTTTTTATTGAGATTTTTCAAATCGTTTTTTGATATTTTTTTGTTTGTTTTTTTTTTTCCTGTTTAAATCTTTATATCACACATAACGTAAGTAATAATAATGTAATGTAGTAGATCTTTTTGATGCTGTCTTAAATATGTTTAAATCTAAACTGATTGATGAAAAAAATTGTGAATTTTGTTTGTTTACACATGCCAAAAACAAACAAAAAAACAAAACTCAATCTAATGACCTAAATAGAATTTTTTTTTTATAATTTGTGCATTGCATTTTGGGGGCGAACGAGCAAAATTTGGGATTTTTTTTTTTGGTTTTTCTTAAAGTTACGACAACTAATTGTTATTTTGCAGCGTTTCAGATTAACACTAAGAAAGTTTGTTAATTGTATAAAGAGGTTCGGTAGATAGATTAGTATCTCAATTCGTTTTTAGTTGCTAAATTACAAGTATGCGAGTCCAAAGGAAGGTTAACAAGCGCTTCTTATTGCTTATAGACAACGTACAACGAGTTAACAAGGCAAAAATTATTCAAAAAAAAAAAAAAAAAAACACAAAGTGTCCAACTTAAAACGAGTATAGGTAAATTACAATTAAAGTCTTTGAATAGAATTTCGATTTATCGACACGGCTATAAGAATTGTCGAGTCTTGTGGTTACATTTACTTTTGCTTGGAAATTGGCGTTTAGAGTAGTTGTATATATATATTTACTATATAGAAATTGCAACTCGACAACAACAGTGTGTCGCGCGTTAGAAGTCATTTGTTTCGTTTTGTACGTTAATACCAAAGCGCCTGCAGCAATAATCTTCGGCAAACGATACGTGTTTAACCCTAATTAGGACATACTACATGGTATAGCTGTTAATTATTTTTGTTTTTTCTCCTTTTTTTTTTTTTTAGCTTTTTTTCTTTTAATTGTTATTCGTTTGCATGTCGGTTGTCAGCATTGGAGTTGGTTGGTATTGTGTGTGTAACTAGAATTTAGTTTAGTTTTTTTTTTTTTTTTTTTTTTTAAAGATTATTTCTTGGCCCAGTTTGCTCTGAATGGCTGAAATTTGTTTGATCAGGAATTGTGACGTCAACTAAATTGTGAAATAATTTTTTGAGTGTGTGTGTGTGGTGGGATCAAGTTTACGAGTCAGGAAAATCCATTAGGTGACTACGCGGTATAAATTCGTCAGCCATGGGATTTAGTACAGATTTCTCCACATTACATTGACTCTTTGGCAGCGCTGAAAGTGCCGTGTTTTGCTCCTCGGTTCTGTAAGGGGGGAAAGAAGTTAGTCAATTTGTGTACAAACTTTTTGGTAAAGTCGGGTACATACTTGGCCTTCTCCCATTCATTGATTTGCTCCTCCAGCTCATCTTCAATCATGGCCTCAAAACACTCTTGCATAATTTCCTCTTCCTCTAAACGTTGCAGTTCCTAAAAGTCAAAAAAGTTATATAAACATAAGCACTATTTTTGAGGGAAGTATTCTCTCTTACGTTTTTGTCAAACTCCTCCTCATTTTCCATCCACATGTACTCGGAGAAATCTGGCTCATCATCAAAATCTGACAGCGATTCGTCGTCGTCCACCACATAAATTATTTGATCCGTCCAGTCCACAGATGGCACTTTTAACAACATGATAATTGCTGTAAAATACAAAACAGATTTGACTTTGTTATTAAGGTACAAGGTAATGTTTTCCTAGATATACATATTGTGTACCTTTTACCTAACCTAAGTTCAAATATACATTTATCATGTCAACCAAGCAAGAAAGTTGGACAAGCCAGACTAAAATAATTAAAGTGCCTGCCAAAGTTTGTATGTAAGTGATAAATGTTAAGTAAGGATTTCGACCAACCCACTATAGGCGAATCGCTCAAGCTAGCTGGCAATAAGTCGAATTTCAATTTTTGAATTCAGGCAATATTTTTTTTAATATTGATAGTTAATTCTCCAACTAGTTTATCGATAATTATTTAATGTCATACCGATAGTTAATTGATCAGCTGTTGCCTTCGATAGATCACATATGTTTTAGTCTGGTTACATTGATTTGCTGATAAAATCAAATAATTTACATTTTTTAAAAAGTCTGTTGATTGGTTTTGAATCATAGAGGTATGTAATTAATAAAAAATATATGTTGGCGTCCCGTCCTTATATGTTTAAATGGTAAACCCGTATATAATAAAAGCTACCTAACCAGGCTTTTGTAGTTATTTACATTAATACTATTTGGATTGAAAGTAGCTTAATTTACGTGTATTTTATTATTTTTTTTATTTTCTGTGAATGAGTCCTAGTGATTGTGAAATGTCCAATATGATCTGCAGAAACCTGCAGTCTTACATAAAATCGTGTTTTCTAGATCACATGTCGGTCTGCTAGCGAGCGCTTTTTTCATATCGATATAAGTGAAGCTGAGACCCTTAAGATTTGCAAAAGACTGAGCAATTTCATGAGCAGACTTTCCCAGAAACGGTCGAGTTGCACAGACTAAACCATTAAAACTAAATCATTCGATGATTAAATCTCGGGAACCAACAAGTTTTTTCTTTGTAACATATTGATACATCTATGAGAACATGTAAATAATTAAAAAAAAACTCAAGAATATTGTTTAACATTGGTTTTTGTAAAGATTTTGATTAAAATATAACATAGAAATCCAAGATTTTGTTCGATTTTGATCAAATTTGGCTAGATTATGAAGATCGTTTTACTGACCAAGAACAATGAGTTTATTTAAAAATGTTTTGCGAAACAAAAAAGTTTTTCATACTAAAATGTCGTTTTCGGACGATCGTTCCTATTGGAGCTATATGATAATAACTTCAAATTTACGCTTGCTACGACTTAATGCCTGGTAGCTTGGCCGTTTCGCCCATAGTGCAACCCAATACAAAATTGTGTAAAATATATTTTGGTTGTTTAATCAAACTTTTGTTAGAACCCTCGTAAATTCAAATACATACATACACACAAATGTACTACGTATTTCGCCGGTTAAAAAAAGCCGTCTTGTTTTTTATTTTCTACAAACCGGATTGACAGTTTTTGTTTTTTTTTGTTTGCAGTGGGGAATAAACAAAAATATACAATTATATACATTTGTATGTATGTCATTTGTTTATATAAATAATTTTCTCTTTTCTTTTTTGTGCAATTTTTGCCAAGAATTTTAAAACAAAATGACTAAGCTCAAAGTGCAAATGTAGGCGAGAGAGGGGCAAGCAGAGGTAAGCAGGCACACACACACACACTCACACAGTTCACTGCGAATTGTTTATAAACAAAGACACTATTTATTGATAAGCGTATCAAAGCCATTAAAGAATCCACTTGGGCAAACGTTTTAAAAATTTTATGGTGTATAGCGAAAATTACTCCATTATCAGCTGTTTCAGACGTGCAAAAATAAAAAAATTTTTTTTAAAAGTCAATAACAATATTTAAAATGAACATGAATTTATGCAGCAACGCAATAAAGCCAGTCGGGCAATCGTCATCAGCATTTCGCCTCGGACACCGACGAGTTCAGGGGCGTAGTTAATAAATAGCAATTGTGTGGCCTGCTCTTGTCTCTTTGTGTCGACAAGTCTTGGCAATTAAGCTTTTTTGGCTGCTAGAGTTTGTTTGCTTCAATAGTAGCTATGTACTAGATATTTTCCAAGCTTCGAGAGTACGACCCACCTCTATTACAATATTTACATATGTATATTCTTATCTTGCATTTATCAAATCGCTGAAAGTCGTGTTAGAACATTTCCAATCTATTTTTATAGATTGTCTGTGTAGATTTTTGTTAGACAGGCCCTCGCCCGACTGGCTAGATTAACCAAAGGTCAAAGACCTCTCGTTTTTGTCCCTTTTTCTTTACGAGCGTATGTGATTTTATAATTCAAGGGGTTATACGCAGTTAGAATTTTTTACAATATTTAACAATTTTTCATTTTCGAAATGTACATCTATTTAAGTTTATTCTCTGAAAATTTCAAACAGATCCGGTAAAAATTTTCGGAGGTCTACCCATATTTGTTTCTTCTCAGGGTTCGTAAAATAACAACACAAAATAAAAATTTTACATATGGAAAAATTATTTTTCTTTAACGAATAGATATTTGATTACTTTTTTAGATTCGCAAGATATTAACACAGAATAAGTTGTGAAATAATCACAAAAAAGTGAACGAATTTTTGATTAAAAAAAATACGGATTATCATCGACCACCCTCCGAATTCGCCTGATCCATCACTACTTTCTAATCTCAAAACCAAAATGAAGGATTTTATTATGAAAATCTATGCATGCGCTGGTTCATCGTTCCCAACGTTGTATGGAGTCAAATGGAACCTATTTTGAATATATAATAACTTCCAAACTTCAAAAGATAGTATAATGTGTATTTTATTCTATATCCAAACAGTTCGGTTAGTTTTGGGACACACCGTGAATGTTTAGTTGAAGAGCAACAGAAGTTAAGATTACTTTGACAAGACAATAGATCTCTAATCCTAGAAAGAAACGTTTGCCAACCTGTAACGTGTGTCATCAGTAAAATAATGAGGCATCTCCCTATAATTTCTTAAAATATTAATTCTTGGATCTTTTGCTTCAATAATTAACAAAATAAATAAGGCATGTGTTTGAGCTAACCGTTTGCCCGTCGATAATTTTATCGATATTTCTTTTGGTACTTAACTGGAGTTCAAATATTGACCTGAACATGAGGATTCGGTTATGTTGGTTATTCGACCGTCAGCTTAAAAGCTTTTATTTCATACCTTACATATTGTCGGTGTACACCTTACACTTGAACTAAACGAAATGCTCGGATGCATTTAAGTCACCGCCACACCAGTATAAATTCACCCGGTTCATACAAAACCGGCAGCTTCAAAAACAGCTGATCAGATATGATCAAGTTTTTGTACTAGTGTTGGGTAAAGTTGGCATTTTCATTGAACAAAGTCAGTTGCTCACTTCTTGGAGAGTGCAATTAAGTGAATTACTTTGTTCAGTTGTTGTTTTTGGTTTATTTCACTCACTTATTAATTTTGACTCGGAAATAGTTTTTGAATGTGTTCCATCAAATATATCGAACAACTGTTAGGTTTTTAGTTTAGTGAAAAAAGGCATAATTTCAGGATTTAAAAATTATGTTTGGCCAACTTTTAAACTTTTACGAACCAACTTTAAATTTAGAAAGTGGGTGTACTGAACAAAAAAGAACACGTATGTGAGCAACTGAACAAAAAAGGAGAACATGTTTACCTTTAGTGAGCAACTCATTATGCTTCACTTACTCATTTTAATCAGTTTTATATATATATTTTTTTCTTTCGATTTTTATGGATACGTACATAGATATGTTTGTTAGTATGGCAACACTGAATTTCACAGTGTACGTGTTCGCTTGCACTCACTCACACACACACACACTTAAGCGGCCGCTTGGGCTGCCATATTTAAACAAAAATTGCGAAAAAATTAAAACGTATTCGACAGAAATTAAGCAAATACATATGCATGAAACACAAAGGTGTTAAACCAACATATATACCTAGGTACATATCAATTTGTTTGGCTGGTTGAGTGAATGAACCTCCCTCAACTCAAGTCCAATACAACGCGTAGCGCTCGGCTCAAGGTAACAATTGTTTAAATAATTTTCGACAAAAAAGAATTAATATTCGTCGCTTTGTGTAATTGCGCCGCCAAAAACAAGAAATCTGGTTTTTACACAAGGGTCAAGTCTTCTCTACACCGCCCCTCCCGCCCTAATGCTTGAGCAGGTGGCCTGGACTAGCCTAGCCGTCTCGACAGTGATACTTGGCGTTTATTGATTTGTCAAGAAGCTGCTGCTGGTTGGAGGTAAACTCACGGAAATGCTTAAAGGCAACAGCAATTACAATCAGGAAACATTTGGCTTCTGATTTCCGCCTTTGCCTTTCTTTTCACCCGCTCTCCCTTGCCCACACTCACATAAGTATATACATACAAAATGAAAACAATAATAATATTTAATCATAAGCTAGTGGTGGTTTTTTTTGTACTCACTTCCAAATCTGCTTCAATTCGTATTATTTTCGTTTATTTGTTTCCTCTGATTTGTTGTGATCGTTCCACTGAGAATTTTGCGTATTTGATGAACACTGACAAATTTAATGTTGCATTCGCATCCAGAAAGATTCCACACGAAAAATTTTGATTTATCTATTGCGAAACGTATTTTAATATTGTGTTGTGTGCGGATACACGTCCCTGAACGTCAAGCAAACGAACTGAAAATGAGTTATAAAGCAAAATATATACATTTTGCTTTCCCGTTGAGAGCGAGAGGGTCAATTGACGCCCACCCCTTATTTGAGTAAACAAAATCCCGGTATTTGAGTAAATTGCTATCGATAACGCTACTCGATATTTGACTTTATTCGATTACATGGGCGCAACAATTAAAATTAATTTCTGTCTTTGGCTTTAGTATTACTTCGTGGATCCCAGGACTGCAGCTCTGAACTGCCAAAGAAACCAAAGGTAAGCAAGGCCAAACCATTGAATAGTATCAGTGTCAGCAGCACAATGTCCCATTCCGCCTTGATGCCCTGAAAGTAGAAATAGTGAGTTTTATGTAATCCATTTTTCGAAACTTACCGTGTGCACCAAAGCGGCAATAAGATAAGGCGCCAAAAATCCAGACAAGTGACCCAAACAGTTGGACAAACCCGCAAGTAAACCAGCAAACGAGGGTGCAAAATATAACAAAGTGGGCCAGTAACCCCCACTAAATCCCAGATCGCTAGTTACGCCAAGCAACACGTACATCAGCAGAACCAAAGTCCTGTGCTGACAGCTGGACAATATGATGACTCCAATAAAACCCATGGTCAAAGCTGCGCCTATCGGAAAGAACAGGTAAATGTAAAGCACGTTCAATCATTAGAGTCCACTTACAAGCCGCATATAGCACACGTCGCATACAATTCAAATGGGAACCCACTAATCGCTCCACATAGGAACATCCCAGCGTGCATATCAATTTGGAGCATAAACAGCCCAAAAATGGGGCCGACGACAATATGCCAATTTCATTTAGGCTAAATTGCATGGCCTCGCGCATAAAACGCGGCATGGCCAGTGAGAGCACAAGAAAACCATAATTGTGGAATATGTGGGTCAGGATAAAAGCATAAACCGCCCTCGACGTTAACAATCCCCTCCAGGGAATGCTGAAATGCTGTAAAGAAAAAATTAGGAGAGAATTTTTTTAATTTAATAATAGATCAAGAATTTGTTTCTTTATTTCTACACTGAAAATCCTTAAATTTTAGCATTTAGACATGATTTTTAAATTGCCAAATATCGGCCCTGCTCGACATCGATATACCCGTTAGGGAAAGGTTTATTTAAGAATATATTATTATATCACCAATGAACTAGACGATAGTTCATCTGATCAGGAAATGATGTATGGCGGATCGATAAGTAATGATGATTCAAATATCATGTCTAGAAGGTTCAAATAATCTATCTTCAAAATTGTGGGAGATATAATGTCTTTTTCAAAATGCGGTGGTGGCAACATTACTATCGTTCATCTGATCAGGAAATAATGTATGGCGGATCGATAAGTAGTGATGATTATAACATATGTCTAAAAGGTTCGAATAAACTATCTTCAAAATTGTGGAAGATATAAGGTCTTTTTCAAAATGCGCGGGTCGCAACTCTACTATAGTTCATCTGATCGGGAAAATGTATGGCGGATCGATAACAAATTGATGGTTCAAATAAATGTCTAGAAATTCGAATAAACTATCTTAAAATTATGGGAGATCTAAGGTCTTATACAAAAGGCGACGGGTGGCAGACTATATCGACTCGGCTATTTATGCTGATCAAGAAATGATATATGGCGGATCGATAACTAGTTTTGATTCGAACATATGTCTTAGAAAGACAAATAAATTCTAACTCCAAAATTGTGGGAGATAAATACCAAAGGACGCAAAAAAAGAGCTAAAATCCAACTCGTGTTTTTGAAATAAGCCTTAGAATTGCAGATTTTGAAAATGCTTTCTTGCATGGTTTAAAAAAATTTGAAATCGACCTACTTCTGACATCGGTTTGGATATCTTGGACTTTTTTTGTTTTACTAGTCTTTCATCTCTACTAGCTCGTAGATAATAAAGAAGAAGAAATGATAAGAACATACAACTGATACCTGGAATAGGACCTTTCAAAGATTGAAAACATTGGTCAACCTATGTATATCCTGTTGGACAATCTTCGTCGAAATCTTTCATTGACAGAGTTTTTATTTGCTTTCTATTGCTCTCATAACCTTATTTTTAAACACTTTTATTGAAAATTCGAAAAATTACTTAATATTATAAACCAAAAACGACCCTCGTAAGGGAATTGGTCGTTTTTGGGAATAGTGGAATATTATAAACCGAACCTTAATTTTTTAATAAGTGGTTCGGTTCGGGTTCAGGTTCGAGGGATCATAAATTTTAAAGGTTCGGTTTATTGATTCGGGCACTCTGAAAAAGTCGAACGAAACCGTTTTTCAAGGGTTCGGTTCTGGACCGGTTTGCAGCCTTGTATTCTGCATAGGGCCAATCGGTCGGTTAATGAACAATCTAGTTCCAAACTCACCTGCGATGTCTGCTTTATTTGTTCCGGCTGTAAGTACAGTTTCTCTGCCTCCGTCAGACGCGGATGTTTGTCCAGGCTGTCATAGATGAGCCAGTGACAAGCAATGCCATACAGGAGCACCACACTGCCTAGCACATAGAAGGGCATTTCCCAGCCAAATTTGCTAAGATAACTGGTCACCGGATAGACCAATATGCCACCCAAAATCAAGCCACTAAAGGCGAACGATAGCAACGAGGTGCGCTCTGAGGGATGTGCCCAAATCACAAAGAGCTGATACAATGGTGGATTGCCGCAACCCTGGAATATAACACACGGTAGTTTTACAATATTCTGTTACACAGAAAACCTCTCACCGCAAACATGCCGGCCAACACCAAAGTGGCAGATGCGGCAGCATAACTGTAATGGGCCATGGGTGGTAGCACCAGATAGGCCAAAGCTTGCAGTGTCAGCGACATGATAAACAGCAGCTTGCTGCCAAATCTATCCGACAGATGTCCGGCCACGGGTAGGGTGATGACGTAGCCATAGTAAAAGATACCCGGAAAGGCAAGCTCCTGATGGCGAGTCCAGGGCAAATCACCTTCAGTCTGCCAATAGATAATTAAATTATCAAATCATTTGGCCAGGATTTATTTAACTTACCTGTAAATCCTCCAGCTTGACATCTAGAAACACATTAGATCCACAATGCGTTTGGCTAGTGAGATTGCTTAATAGCAGCGGGGTTGTTAGCTGATCAGAATCTTCAGTACGCGATTTGACCATACGTAATATTATCAGGCCCAGCATATTTCGCAGAGCCACATGAAAAATCATGGCCAGAAAGGCACACAAGGCATAGGTGAGGCGAACGGAGCCCCAAAGGCGGCACTGCGTAGGCGGCATCGCCACCAGTTGCGGTAGATTCCATGACTTATGGACCATTTTATAAGATGGGACAAAGACATACACACACACACACACGAACACGAACACAAACACAAACACAGAAGACAAATGGACAACAGGTTAACTAGGAGCTATGCATCAACTATCAACTCAGCTCAACTGCAGGTCAACTACAACTGACCAGATGCAAATATGCAAAACAATTTGCAATTTGTCACGAAGCGGACATTTATCTTTAAAACGGTAAAGCAAAACGTAACACAACAACAAACACACACAAACGATAAGAAATTGTAACATAGAGCTTAACACTCGCAGAGTCAGCCAATTCATCTTCTCTCGTTCTCTTACAACAACAACAACAACACACAAAGCTTAACGAAAACAGTTAGCAGAAAGGTTTAGCAGAATGCAACATTCTTTAGCCTAAATGTTAGACAACGAGGGTGTAGCCTTTCAAATGTAAGTTTTCAGATTGATTTGAGATCAAAATTTTGACATAATCATAAATTTTTACAAATTGTGCGATTTGGAAATAACATGTCTTGATAAAATCAAAATGATAAGTTCATCCCTTGACGTTCCGAGAACTTTATAATATTTTTCGATCTGTATAAGGAGTTGAGTTGGGTAATTACTCTTATATTGTTTTTGATGTGAAACATCTTTAATTTCGGTACGATGATTTTCTAGTAGGGGTAAAATTCAATTTGAAAATAACGCATATCGCTCACTGGTAAATATTCACCAAGCAATTGCCTGGCCAACCGTGGCTACTTGACCAATGTGGAAAAGCAGTGTTGGAGCGCAAGCAATCGCCTGGCCAACCGTAGTAGTAGTTTAGCACAGGAAAGGGATCTGGGATTTGGGATCTGGAATCAGGGATCAGCAATCTGGGATCTCGGATCAGCGATTTAGGATTAGGGATGAGGGATTTGGGATGGGGGATTAGGAGTCTAGGATCAGGGATCAGTGATCTGGGATCAGGGATCTGGAATTAGGGATCAGGGATGTGGGATCAGGGATGTGGGATCAGGGATCTGGGATCAGGGATCAGGGGCTTGGGATTAGTTATCAAATATGTGGGATCTGGGATCGGGGGTTTGGGATTAGGGATCAGAGATGTGGGATGAGGGATCAGTGATCAGGGATCGGGGATCTGGGATTAGGGATCAGAGATGTGGGATCTGGGATCAGGGATTTGGGATGGGGGATCAGGTATCTTGGACCAGGGATTAGGGATGGGGGATCTGGGATCAGGAATTTGGGATGGGGGATCTGGGATGAGGGATCGGGGGTTTGGAATAAGGGATCAGTGATTAAATCAGGGATTTGGGATCAGGGATGGGGATCTGGGGTCTGGTATGGATCTGGGACACTGTTTCCAACTCTGTTTTCCAAGCCAGCCGTGACATTTCCCACGGTATATAAAAACTATTTCAATTAACATGTTTCACATCAAACCCTCGAGAGTGTTAACCACACTAACACATTTTTTTATAGTTCTTATACTGGGTCTTATTGTGGAATTGTTTGAATTGAATGAAATTCGAGAATAACTATTACTTACTCAAGTTATTTTTCACTTTAAAGACAACCAGATACTGGCAAATCGAGTATAAGACCCAACATAAGAACAATTTTGTTCTTTTATAAGAGTATATGTACGACCCAATATTGTTATTTTATAAGAGCTGATAACCCAACTGTACTGAGGAAGGAGGCCCATCTCTAATACGAAGTACTGCTTAACTTAGTTAATATTCTATATTATAATAATACTTTTCAGCCAACTACAAAATATTGTATATTTATTATGGGCATATTAAGCGCTGTTTAAAAAGCCATAAAATATATGATAATTTGTATATTATCATCTTGCCCAGCCTAGCCTGAGAAAACTTGAACTCGGAACCTTCAGCTGAGCGAGTGAGCGAAATGCCATTTAAACGCGCTGAATCATCTGATATTTATATTTTATTTCGCTAAAGATTTGAAATGTTCTCAGCCTGAAACCTATTTTTAGTAGAGTATATGGTTATCGTGTGCCTGACGAATCTACACAATTAACGCATAACACATTTTGTTAAGATGTAAATAAACTTGTTTAATGCACTTTCTGTAACCAGGGAGTTTGTTCGGTATGTTGCTGATATATAATACGGCCAAACTAAGGGTTAATTTTGTGTCAAAGACACCCTTTGAATTTATAATTTGTTGCTGTCTATAAACTGTCTGATTTCTGTACTGAATTGTTAAAAAGTCATTTTAATATGCATGCTGTGCTTCTTGCTGAGGATTTTGTCTGATTTTTGACCTTATTGTGCATTAGTTTCTCCACCATTTTAAGTAAAAAATCGACGTCCTGCTAATGGGTCTGTAACATTATCCGGACTTTAATTATCCTAAACTGTCCATTCAACCGCTTTCACTTACTAATCTGGCAATTGTTTGGCCAGCAGATTTGCCTCACACCTTCCCTTCAAATTGCACACCTCAATGCTTTGCCAATTAACACGAATAAAAAATGGAAAACGTTAAACAGTGTGCTGTGAGGTGCATGTCCAGGACGGGAAACGTTTTTTCCCAACAACGCTTTCTGTGCAATTAGCTGTGCTTTCTTTTATTTGGGTGGCGGTTAAAATGGCAGCGGGAAGTTGCATTTAAAATGCATGCCTGTTCATGTCCATGGGCGACATCCAGATACTGTACCTGTGCGAGTGTGCAGTGACCGCTTTACATATTTACTTGAGAGTATGTATGTATATTAGGGTGTACTTTTTAAGAAAAATGTCATATATTTTATAAGATGGAAGGACAGACGTGAAAATTATGAAAATACCTAAAGAATTTATAAAAATATAAAGAATCTATCATATCTTATTGAAAACTACATGCCACAGCTGGGACATGAAGTTTTGCCAGCATCAACTGTCCCTCTTCACCTCTTCCCTACAAACAAAAACTCCATGAAGATATTTATAAAGGGAAATTCGTCGTGTAAATGCGTACTAAAAGATAATTTGACGCCATTTTTTAAAGAAATCTTTGCCGTCTCTAAGATGTAATCGCGTGCTATACCCTTAATATTGAATTGAAAATTGAAATTGAAATATTGAAAATTTACATATATTTATACCCTTGCAGAGGGTATATTGAAATTGTTTGTAACGCATAGAAGAAAGCAACTCCGACCCCATACAGTATATATATTCTTGATCAGCATGACGAGCTGAGTTGATATAGCCAGATCCATCTGTTTCTATGATATCTCGTCTCTCAGTTTTAAAGCTATCTTGACCAAACTTTGCATAAAGTCTTTAAAATAGGCTGCACATTTGGCGAAATCGGCCGGATTGGATGACTATATCATATAGCTGCCTTAGGAACGATGGAAAAACTTTTTTCTTTTCCATAGTAGCGTCTCAAATCGTAGTACATATTAGTTTTATATGCTTCCACATAATTCTGGAAAATTTTTCAAAATCGGTTGACCATATCATATAGCTGCCATAGGAACGATCGGTCCAAAAACAAGTGCTAATCAGAAAAACTTTTTTGTTTTCCATCGAAGCAACACTAATCGTGGTACATATTAGTTTTATATGCTTCCACATAATTCTGAAAAAAATTTATTAAAATCGGATGACTATATCATATAGCTGCCATAGGAACGATCGGTCCAAAAACAAGTTCTAGTGAGAAAAACTTTTTTGTTTCCTATCGAAGCGTCACCAATTTCGGTGTACATTAGTTTTATATGCTTCCACATAATTTAGAAATAATTTATCAAAATCAGATTACTATAGCATATAGCTGCTATAGGAACGATCGGTGAAAAAACTAGTTCTAGTAAGAAAAACTTTGTTGTTTTCCATCGTAGCGTCAAAAATCGTGGTATATAATAGTTTTATATGCTTTCACATTATTCTGGAAAAATTTATCTAAATGGGATGACTATAGCATGTAGATGCCATAGGAACGATCGGTCCAAAAACTAGTTCTAGTGGGAAAAACTTATTTGTCATCAATGGTAGCGTCTTTAAAGGTATTAAAAACATCGGCGGAGTCTTCTATTCTTTTGTATAAGGTGCTTCATGCCATTAGAATTATTTGATTATTCTTAAAAACGAAACACATCAGTGATGTCCATGAGGTTTGGGCATTTTACAGCTGCTTTTTCAGTTGTTCATATGCAAAATTGTGTGATTTGAATACCACTGTTTTCTGATTTAGCAAAAACATAACAAAACCCAGGTTCACCGATATTTTAATCGTGCTGCTTAAAGCTGAACCCAAAAAGTTTCGCGGGTTAAACCTCGAAGCAAACCCCTCCCGATTTTTAGTAGGTTTGGAGATTTAAACATGCAAATTTGATTCTAAGGCATATCAATTTAAAATGTTTCATATAGGTTTTTTTTTATTGTTATGTCAAATATCGGGGACATGTAATAACGCGTTTATTAAAAATAAACTCAATCTGCCTGCAAGTATAAGGAATTTATGTTCCATACACTTCAAACCTCAAACTCTTACCATCTTTGAGATCTGTGCGATCATACGGACAGACAGACAGTCGGACAATATCGACTCGGCTTTTGATGCTAATCCAGAATATACATAGTTTATAGGGCTGTTACATACATTTTTCTACAGTGTATAAATATTCTGCATTTTTTTTTTTGCCCAAAATTCCATATTTTGAAAATCGTATGCAAAAAAAGTACGCTCTAATTTGTATGCACATTTTGTGGTTATCTGCTTGCTGCATCGCTCATTCGCTAGAACATTGCGTTCTATTTTTGCTGTGACTATTGTCGATTGTCATTACTATAGTCCATTGCTGCTGATGCACTATATCTCGATTAAATTTTGCATTTTTTATAATGCCCCCCCCCACGTCAGTGGCTGGCTCTAGCTTGGTTCATTTCAAATGTATACCGGCCGCGAAACTGGGCCTGACTTTTTGATTGATTTTTTATTTATGTATGTGAGAGTCTTACAACGCATATGTCGCTGTTTTTCGTTTTTTTTTTTTTTTTTATATTGAAAGCGCATATGCTGCCGTTGTCGCCTCCGGGGCATTGCAAATGTTTGCATTTGCAAACGTTACCGCTAACTTATACTGGTCGCGTGTCCTGGCGTTTAAAACACTTTGTTATACGCCAAAAATAGCCAATTCCGCCGCATGGGAACTAACGCTTGTCAACTGAAATGTAAGAGAGGAACTGCAAATTGAATATTTCATACTGCAAATGTTTAAAATTAAGACAAAACAACAAGAAGGAAAAGATATAAATATTTTTACATTTTTGTGTCCCTTTGCTGGTCTATCATAAGGATCAGCTTGTAGCAGTCATGGTTGGAGATGCTTCAATAACATCTGTATAGAATTAAAATACCCTCAGCAAGGGTATAATTAAATTTAGCATGATAAAAATAAAGTATAGTCAACATCAAAATAATTGTTGAAATTTCAGATGGAGCTATATGGAATTGCGGGTACATCTGCTAGTATTTAGTCAAGGCTTTCTGTGTTAAGTGATTCAAGTATTCATTTGTTTTGCTTTGCTCAAGTTAATAACTGTAATGCCCTCATTTGCCATCTGTCACATTTCATGGCTTACTACTACAAATGTCAGCATATAAAAGAAAAATGCAACCATGAATTATATTTACATATATCAAGTGATAGAGTTCGACTGAACTATTACTACGCTTATGCTTCTTGTACCATTTGCTAAACCAAAATCATTTCATGACGTACGTGCATAAACAAAGTTTCAAAAATTCGACATACACACGAAATTGACTGGGAATTCGTGTCTAATTCATAAGTCACAATCAACTTCACTCCATACTGTAACAATTATGGCAAAATCTAAAATCTCTCGAATTGCTTAATTTTAAATTTAACAAAATATAAAAAAAACGAGAAGGTAAAGCTGACTTCGACTGTGCCGAAGTTTTAATGCACTTGCAAAAGTTCCCTCCAACTGATTTAACCGGTAGAATATACATAGGATATAGATATCAGATAATTAAAAATTTAAAATCATTGAGAAAAAATTTTTTCTTAGTAAATCACATTTTCCGACCGATCGGTTCTATGGCAGCTATATGCTATAGTCATCCGATTTTGATAAATTTATCCAGAATTATGTGGACGTATATGAAACTAATAAATACCAAGATTGGTGATGATATGATTGAAACAAAAACCCCGGAAAAGGCCGCCCAGCTTCTAGAACGAACGGGATTGATTTATACCGTTTCGTACTTAATTTCTATTTTTCTCTTTTTACTTAATAGTACATCTTTTTTAAATTTACCCAAATGTTCCTTAGACAAATTCTTATCATCAAATACTAAATCAAAATTTTTTGTACCAAACGGGAACGGATATAATAATACCGATTTTACTTAAAATAAGTATGATTCGTTCATGGGTGTCAGTAGAGCGCGCACAAGCTGAGCAAATGCAAATTGGCCTCTTGGCTTCTCTCTTTGATTTTCGTTTTGCTGTCTGGAGCAAACGTCTTGGCCTAGTCTCGCCTACACTCTTACTGTGGGTTTATAATTCTATCACACATTTAGGGAAGCAGTTTCTCGAAAATATAAAAACAGTCGGGGGTGGTGGGGGTACACAGGGTTCAGCCATTCCGAGAATTAATCCATTATATATGTATTATGTTGAGGTGTTGAGTTTTTTTTTTTGAACCAATTGGGATTGGAACAGTCCAAAATGTACTTAATGTATCCGAAACGGTCTTAAATCAAGTATTTCGGGATTGAAAAAAATCGTACTTGAACCAAGTATTTTGTACTTGTATCAAGTATTTTCATTACCGTACTATTGACACCGTTTGTACTTGATTTAAGTACAAAGTTCTCGGTTTTTTTTCTGAGTGTAGTTTTTGACCGATCGTTCATATGGCAGCTATATTATCCGATTTTGATAAATTTGTCCAGTATTATGTGGAAGCATATGAAAGAAATCGAGAGCGTAAGTTGAAGTCGTATACCGTTACTCAGGGTAAGGTTTATTTCAGAATATTTTATTAGACCACAACATCCCAAATTGTGTTTTTCCCAAATTGCGGTGGTGGGGCAACTCTACTATAACTCATCTTTTTAAAATTGCGGGGGGGGAACTTTTCTATCGTTCATCTGATCAGGAAATGTATATGGCGGATCGATGGTAATGATGATTGAAATATATGTCTAGAAGGTTCGAACAATCTTGATCAAAATTGTGAGATATAGGTATTTTCCAAATTGCGTGGTGGCAACTCTTCTATCGTTCATCTGATTAGAAATGATGTATGACGGATCGATAGGTATGATGATTAAAATAAATGTCTAGAAGGATTTACTAATGTGTTTTCAAAATTGTGAGATATTCGGGGGCGGTAACTCTACTATGGTTCATCTGATCGAAAAATGATGTATGGCGGACCGATAGGCAATGATGATTAAAGTATATGTCTAGAAGGTTCAAACAATCTATTTTCAAAATTGTGGGAGATATGAGGTTTTTTTCATATTGCGGGGGCGGGAAGGGGCGTGGCAAAAATTTGAAACAAACTTGATCTGCGTGCAGACAATACAAGTCTACACTGAAAAATGGTAGCTCTAGCTCCTATGTCCCTGAGATCTAGGTGTTCATACAGACGGACGGACAGACGGACAGACAGACGGACATGTCTAAATCGACTCGGCTATTGATGCTGATCAAGAATATATATACTTTATGGGGTCGGAAATGTTTCCTTCTGCCTGTTACATACATTTGCACGAACTTAGTATACCCTTTTTACTCTACGAGTAACGGGTATAAATATATCAAGATTGGTGTTGATACGATGGGGGAAAAAAAACGATTTTTTAACTAGAACTAGTTTTTGACCGATCGTTTCTGTAGCAGCTATATGATATAGTCATCCGATTTTGATAAATTTGTCCTGTATTATGTGGAAGCATAAACAACTAATATATACCACGATTGGTGACGCTACGATGGAAAACAAAAAAAGTTTTTCTAACTAGAACTAGTTTTTGGACCGATCGTTTCTATGGCAGCTAAATGATATAGTCCTCCGACATGTGTGGTAGGTGGACGGGCAATCATATTCATCTTCTTACCATATTTTTAAAATATTTTTTTAATAAGAAGTATTTTTGGCAGCTGCTCCATACAAGTGGAACCAGTGTGCATTGTGCATGGGTTGGATTTTGTCAAATCGGAGGATCGAAATCCGATTTCGAGGGTTTATGCATTTCCGGGTTTCCAGAAATTTGCTCTATGTGCTTACGAAATGAATTTCTTCCCTATCGGATCAAAATTAACGATTGGTCATGATACCACTCCCGCCCCCATTTTCCGATCGCGCAGATGAATTTTCCGAAATTATTTTTTCATTTATCTGATCCATAGCAGCTTACAACCCGAATTTTATACAGACGGTTTGAAGAATCTGACTTCAAAATAGTAGAAGATAAGAAGGTCTTTACGGACGTTCGGATGGGGGACTGAAACGAGAAAAATTTTTACTTTGATTTCTTTGCGACAGCTTCTTTGCGTGATTGGGGCTCTGGAATCAGGGATCTGGGATCAAGGATGTGGGATCTGGGGTAAGGGATCTGAGATTTGGGATCAGGAATCTAGAATCAGAAATCTGGGATCTGGGATCAGGGATGTGAGATCAGGCATCTGGGATCAAGGATGTGGGATCTGGGATCAGGGATCTGCCATCATGGATCTGGGATAAGGTATATGGGATCAGGTATCTGGGACTGGTACAGGTACTCTATTTTCCAACACTGTTTTATATAAAATAATAATAATAAAATATTTTTATATTTCTATGCAAGAGTTCTTATTTTGATTCTGATTTTTCTTCCGTGTGTTCCACGATACACGCTCCTTTTTTTAAAAATTGCAGCGGAGGCAGGGTGCTTGGCAAAAATGTACAATAAGGTCGTCCAAAAACAATTTGAAACGCTGAAATGAGATGTCTCACCCCACCTGACAGTGCTTCACCAGCAGCATCTCGCTTCTTACGGAGAAACCAAAAATTAGTGCGATTCTTTAAACTCCTTATTCGTTTGCTGCCTATGTCATAGCTAAAGATGGACAGTACTTTGAGAAAAACATATTGCACCCATTTCTCAAAATAAAGCCCGCAAGTAGCAAAATAAATAATAATCCTTGAAAACTAGCTTGCACACTCAATGAAAAAAAAATGAACAGCTAAATTATTACTCTGGAACTCAAAGCGATTAAATGTTAAATTATTGAACGAACAATTGAACGATGAACTAACACATACACTTCAAAAAAGATTTTCAAATTTTTTACTATTATACAAATTGACCCCAAAATGTATGCTACAAAATATTTGTTAAAATGAAATGAAATTCTATTGAGTGAATAAATACTAACTTAAATACTCTATGAAAAAAAAAACAGTCTGCATATTGTGCACGTGTGTATGTATGTATGTATGTGTAAACACACTCTGACTTCTGCTGACCACAAAACATTGGCTTGTCGTGCCGCTAGTTCAGTGAATTACCTAGTGTTGGTGAATAATATAGCCAACGCCTTCCTGTTCTCATGTTCTCTCTCTCTCTCTCTCTCACTATCTAAATCCTTTTCGTATAGTTTTCATAGCTTCTGGTATATTCAAAGAGTGGGCGAGAGAGATAGAGAGAGTAAACAGATTTGGACACAAAAAGACTGAAAGTATGTCTAATTTGAATGCAACCACTTGACCCAAATTTTGTTTATTGTGGTTGAATTTTTTAAGTAGATTTATTTGGGGCAGGTAAAGTGCAGTCAGCGTTTAGCTTGAAGGTCTTTTGACCGCAAATTAATTATTTATTGAGTTGTTGTTCGACGCGCTTATTCCATTAGAATTATTTAGTTAGCAATTATTACTAAGTATTATTTAAAAAAATGTTTCTTTAAAGTGCTTGCACAGCAGCCTCAAATAATAAAGGTGAAAAATTGTTGCTTTTATACAAAATGGTCTAAACGTACTTTGCACATTTCAATCGCAGCCGACGAAAGTCATTCGACTCACAGTCTCTCTTTCACTCTCTCCGTCTCTCTTGGTTTCTCTTTTTTTATTCGCCTCGCTTACACAGCGGCAGGCAGGTGTAAACATTACGCAAAAGGAACTGTGCCCACAGTCGCGGCGGGAAGCTTATTAAGCAAGGATCAAATAAATTCAAGTGCGGCAAAACTTCGGTGACAATATTCAACAACATTCGCGTACCTTAGGCAGTGATATTTTATTAAAACATTAACGTTTTGAATCGTAAACAAGGACAAGACTAACTAACTTTTTATATACTCAACTAGCTAAAATTTTGGATTTATTTCGATAAATATCACGTGGTTCTGTTAACAATAACAACAACAAATATTCGAGTATGTGCACTATTATAATTTATTTTGGAAAATTTAATAAGTATCGATTGTGTATTAAATTTGTGGGAAATTGGAATAAAATATATTGTGCCACAGGCAGGTCTTGGAGGTCATCATACTTGGTGGGGCCACCGCTCACTCGCTCGGTCGCACACAAACACACACATACAATTTATGTGTCATTAATTACGTATCGAATGTGGAACTAAGTTTATACGGGGGAGGGCTTGTTCGTTAAGTAACTAGCCTGACATATGACCATAGAGTGTGCCAGTTTTATGATAACAAGCAATAATTCCTCAAATACCAATCAGCCATTGTATTACAAAAGAAGTGTTCGTTGGTTTGCTTTATTTAATCGGTTGGCCATCATATGAAAAGGGTCTTAAGTCTGCTTAAACTAGACAAAAGTCAAAAGACATTTATAATTTTGAATTAAGGATTTTTATTTACCAATAGTTAAATATTCAAAAGGTAGAAAAATTTATTTGTCATTCAATTTTGATAAGTTTTTACAGAATTGTGTGAAATCATATAAAACTAATAAGTTTGGGAACGCTACGATGGAAAACAAAGAAGTTTTTTATACTAGAACTAGATTTTAAATAGATCATTCCTATGGCAGATATATGATATAGTCATCCGAATATAATAAGTTTCTCCAGAATTGTTTGAAATCATATTAAACTAATAAATACCAAGTTTAGGAACGCTAGAACTAGTTTTTTGACCGATCGTTCCTATGGCATCTTTATGATATTGTCATCCGACCCGGAAACTTGCAGCCTATGTGTATTAAAAGACTTTTTAGAAAGCTTGGTCAAAACTGAGGGAGAAGATAACATAGAAACAGACGGACTTACAGACGGATATGGCTATATCGATTCAGCTGGCCATGCTGATCAAGAATATATATAGTTTATGGGGTTGGAGATGCTTTCTCCTATGCGTTACAAACATCGTGACAATTTTAATATACCCTTTGCAAGGGTGTAAAAACTAAATTTCATTTTAAAATAAACCAGAACTGATTATTTTTCTATACACTATAGCTTGATTCACACATAATTCTGTAACTTATTCCAGTCTACGCCTTTGAGGATCGCTTATTCTTTCTGCGGTACGCAGCTTTCTCATGTTGTATCGATCCATCATACATCATTTCTCGATCAGATGAACGAAATCAACGGTGATTTTATTATATACATAATGAAGATTAATCGATTATTTATTGGCCGTTTGGTCGACTATCTGTGACATTCTTTTGAGCAGCTGCAGGATTCCACTCTCGTAGAACTTCTTGTCCGTATCCTCAAATAGACCATGTGATTTTCTTACTGCCTTATAAGAAACGAATGTTTCACCATTTAGGGCCGATTTCTCATCTTCTAATGTGCTATGTGTCAGATAAACGTAATATTTACTCTGTTATATCTTATATGTAAGTTTATATGACATTTAGTGCTATGTAGAAGATGAGAAATCGGCCCTTAAAGAATTTTCAAGCCACAAAAGAAACAAATGTTTTACCATTTAAAGAAATTCCAAGAAATCGAAAACAAAAAATAGTCCTATTGTGCAAGGTCGGGGCTATATGGTAGATGTGCCATCACTTCCTAATGCAGTTCCTGCAATTTTTGACGAGTGACTTATCCTGTAGGCGGTCAAGCGTTGTCATGGCTAATCCGGGATGCTTCTATTTGTTTTTTTATATCCTTGTAGAGGGTATTATAATAATTTTGTACAGAAGGAAGTATCTCCGACGACATAAAGTATATTTATTTTTGATCAGCGTGACGAGCTGAGTTGTCCTTCTGTTTGTTGTCGCTTTCTACCATGTCACACAATTTCTATTCGTGTTCAGTGCAAGGTTCCAAGTCCCACACAATTTTTTCTTTGGATTTCATAAGAAACAAATAAACCAAAACAAGTGTTGGTTTTTGATGAGTCAACGAATGTTCATGATTTTGAACTTTTATAACATAAAGAAAGAACACATTTCAACCCGATTCTCAAAAATGATTTTAGGAAAAAGAATAGGCATCTTATTTATAAAAGTTTTAGTTTCAACTTAAAGTGGAACTTACCTTTGACTTGATAGCAGATTAAAGCACAAGGGCTTAAGAACCTACACTCAGAAAAAAACGAAGAACTTTGTACTTAAATCAAGTACAAACGGTGTCAATGTGCGCCAAGTACGAAAATACTTGATACAAGTATATTTTGGGCTATTCCAAAGCTTTTTAAAGCTTATTCTTAGAACGAAATGATCTTGAACCAATCCCGATTTGTACTTATAAGATTTTTTCGAACTTGGTTTAAGTAACGGTATACATTCTATCCCGTTCGTTCTAGATTGTTTGAGTACAAAAAATTCTTGATTTAAGAATATCAAACTTGATTTAAAAATTTTGTTTTTATTTTAGAAACATTTTGAGTAAATTTGAAACTTAAGACTAATCGCCAAAAGAAGATTTTAAATAAATATCGTATATTCCTAAAAAGTGTTTGTGAATCAATGTAAATAAAGATAACTAAGCTAACTCCTAAACCACTGAACCGATCGAACTGAAATTTTCACAGTCCGAAATTTCGCGTATCTGCATATAAAATAAACTCCATATTTATTAAATTTCAGGATGCGTTTTCTTTGATGATTTTAAGTGATTTTAAAATAGTATTAAAAAAAAATTTTAAAAATAACAAAATCAAAATAACATTTTAATATCTACAAGGGCGTAATAGAGCCATATATAGCTAGGTCAGTCTGTCTGTCACAAATCTCAGGATGGTAAGAGTTAGAGGGTGAACGTGTGTGGAACATAAGCTCCTTATAATTGCAGGCAGATCATATTTATTTTGGATGTAGGAGATTGTTGTTTGGAGATTGTTCGAACCTTCTAGATGTGTATTCTACTCATCATTACTTATCGAGCCCCCATACATCGTATTTCAATCAGCTTAACGATAGTCGAGTTATTTATTAAGCAATTAATTATGTTGGGCAGCACCGGTCACAATCGTGGTGGGCAGCACTAACACAGTTTGTGTGATCCCACACTTAAAATTGATCGCTTATATTCAAACTTTGCCAGGTACAGAGTATATTAGGTCAGGATTGACCGAAGATTAAATATATAATATACCCAGAAAATGGTTTAGATATTTGGTAAAAAGTTAAAAATTTTAAATCCAAAATATCAACTCAACGTGATTTCAGGGTACTCTTGTTATAAAACAAACTGTTCATAAACTAAACTAGTTCAAAAATTTCAATCAAACAAAAAAGTTCAAACTGTGTATGTGAGTGCGGTGGCTGGTATGAGAATCAAGTGAAAAGTTTTAAGCTAAATTCGCCTCAACAATCGTGTGTTTATGCATAATAATATACATAAGTGTCTGCATGTTTGAACATTAGAACACATCTAATGTAATAAAGTCCCGGAACAACTACATCAAAGGCAAATGTAAGTAAAAGGGGAGAAAGTCATTACTCGATCAAAAGGCCTAGATGATGCCTTAAATTGGTTCAAGGTGTGTCCTTGCACTTACTTTACATTGGGCTAAGTGTTTATATATATATATATAAATATATAGTCTTATATATGTATACCTATATAGCAGCACAATATTTTTCTTACACCTGTCGCTGCTAGATTCAGTTCATTGCGTGCGTGGCAAAGCACTTTTATAGCCACAAAATGTCCTTTAACATTATGTGTCTGGAAAATACAAAATGAAAACACACCACAACCAAAAAACAAAAACGCGACCAGCAGACAAAAACAAACACAAAGCTTTTACGCATATAGTAGTAAAACTTATTTGGTTGTTGCCCCCAAAAATTCACCATCCAGAGCCAGTTTCAGTTGGAGCGTATCGATTGCTAGCATGGCCCATGCCCTGACCAAAAAAAAGTTAACCATAAATGCAATGTGCATTTTGTCTGTACACTCTAAGTGGCAAATTTGTTCAAGTTGTCGTCGAAGAATTCATTAATTAAAAAATGGCCTTGTTATAGTGTCCCCCACTTCCCAATGGATTTCAATTAATTCGTAAATGATTTCAAGGTCGTGTGTTGCCGCAAACTATTTTTAACACATAATTCATTTTGAATTATAAATGTAACGATTAGAAGTTTTCAAACTTGTCTAACACTTTGGTGCAAACGAACGTTAACTGACTGAATATATTATGAAGGCCATGGCTATGGCAACCATTATAATTGTTCACATCATTTGCATAAATTCATGGGTTATATAAGTGTTGTTTTCGATTTGTTATAGTAGAAAAACATTCGGATTTTAAAACGAGATTTCTTTTTATTCTGAAAACAAATTTTTTACTCTGTAATTTTTCAAATCGGAGCCAAAACAAATAAGTTATGTGAAAAATCGAAAACGCAATTATCGATTTCTCGATAACCAGCCGACAGAATTTTGTTTTCATTCCAGTTTTCGTGTTTGGTGCATTGTGAAAAAATCCAAGTTCCATTTATTCGAGCAATGTTAAAATCTCTGTACCTATCACAGTTTGTATATAACTGAAAACCTTTCAAGGTGGCGCCACACAAACTATGTAAAGTGCTGCCCATCGCCGCGGCTCCCTATTGTGGTGCCTGTCGGTACACAGAAAAAAAAAGGATAGTTTTTGATGATCCATTGGATATTTTTCATATCCATTTGGACTGGATATGTCCATATCCATTTTTATCATCCATTTGAGATTAAATAATGTTAAATTGATCTTAGTTTTTCATCCAATGGAGCTGAAAAATATCAAAAGGATGTGTAAATTTGAAAAGGATATGCATTTCAATATCCAAAAAAAGGATATGTCCATATCCATTCCAAATGGATCTTTTTTTTTTTCTGTGTAGCCAATTTTTAATAGTTAGCATTATAGCGAATTTCGCTATTCTATCAGGTGATGAGTCAGTGGCTTAAAATGTCAATTTTGTGAAAATGTATGGGTCAATATCGTACAGTTCCCCTAGAAACAATCGTACAAGCAAATGGTCACAGAAGAGGCACCATTTAATGGTCAACTTGGGAAATCAATCAACTAGCACTGAGTCAAGGTTAATTTCCTCTACTTTTCTAAACTGTTTTTAATTACCTGCTTATTTCTACTACCGGTAATATTTATAATTTAACATTTTAGATATTTCACAAATGGGGGCTTATGCCTTGGCTTGGCTTCCTCCGCCGTTAGTATAAAGTGTGGCCCTTTAGTCAAAGAAACAATTAATTAAAATCTTATCGCATCTTAATTAAGGGAGCATTAACAGACAATGTAGACGAAGAGTATAATACACATATGACAACAAATTACACTTTTAGCTCTATATCTCCTCTACACATCATTCTATTATTATAAAAATCGATGAATCGATTATAAATATTTATATACGTGTCTGCAAAAGTGATTTCCACTTCCGATTGCATTAGTCAGTTGTTACATTAACAAAGATATCTATGATGGCATTTTAACACCAAGATCCATCCAGCATAAGATATTGGATAAAGTTGGGTAAGACTCCAGTACATTATGAAAAAGTTAACGAAACTAATAAGCCCAGGTTGGTAGTTGATCGTGGCAATATCTTCACAACCGTATCGATATTAAAAAAGTAGAGAAAAGTGATTTAACAAGCGATTAACTCATTTCTGACCTTGAATCGGCCAAATCTCAACCTAGATAGATGAAGAAAGCTTTGAAACTTTCCCTTAAAATTAACACCACAACTTTTTCGTAAACCCAGCCGAAACGTAATTTTTTTAGGATTTCAAACCCCTCAACACAAAGTTTGATTAAGCCTTGAAATTTCGAGAATTTTTCGCATCCGATCCCTACACCAAAAAGACAAGGTCTAGGTGCCGAAATATTTGCAACTCGTGTTAAGGTAATT
This sequence comes from Lordiphosa mommai, assembly GCA_018904225.1. Lineage (NCBI taxonomy): Eukaryota > Metazoa > Arthropoda > Insecta > Diptera > Drosophilidae > Lordiphosa > Lordiphosa mommai. The sequence continues at coordinate 845,828 of JAEIFT010000083.1, forward strand.
AATGGCGAAAGTAAATAGGATATACATAGCAATCAAACTGTTCCATTTTCAACATTTTTTTTTTTGGATATAAGATAATACGCACCGTTTTTAAAATACTCTGCTATAGAGTATTACATTTTCGCTTGTCAAGACAATCCTTGAACTTATGGACGGAGCCTTTACATCTGTCTTTATATAATACTAGCTTATATCCGCTGCGTAAGCTTTAATATGCAAAAAATAATGTTTTTTTTCCAAAAAAATAATTTTCCTTGAATAGTAAGCCAATAAGGAGTCAACTAAAGGCAACGGATATTCAAATTACGTAAAACTGTTGTAAGCGCCTTTTTCGTTTTGTATCCAATCAGCAGCAAGCTTATTTTCAAAAGTTCTACATAACAAACAAGTCAAAAAAACCGGTCAAGCGTGACTGTAATATACTCTGTACACAGACTGTATAAGTGCTGCCCATCACGATTGCGATTGAGGGGGTTACAACTCGACTAACATTCATCTGATCGGAAAATGATGTATGGGTGGTCGATAAGTAATTATGAGTAATTGTGGGAGATTTAAGGGTTTCTTTCAGGGATGCAAACCGCTTGGGAAATAAGACAGGCTCGGTTCAGTGGTTCATGGCGGTTTTATACCACCGGTTTGGTTTAAAACATGGTTTTTGAAGAAAACCAAACCGCGGTTTCGTTTCGGTTCAGTGGTTCTCTCTCTATTTTCGAGCACCATTCTAGCTGATAAAAAAGTTGTGTAAAACATTTGAATAACTTTAAAATATTCATATTCCTTGAGGACCAGGAATGCTGTAAATATCGTTATCCCCTTGAGAACGGTGAGTATCCTAGTAAAGTTGGTGACTGAGACTTTCCTAGTAGTGCAGTAGTATATCCCTTGCTTAAGGAGATTAAGTTAGAGTAACACCACCTACTACAAAAATTCAAAATGATGACAGTTATATTGAGAAAATAGATTACAATTGCAGGAGATGGACAAAATCAGATGATGTGGGCACTCGATTGCAACCCGACAACTTGCAGTCCTTTAAAGTAGTTAGAAAAACTCTACAACGCTAGAATTATCCAGGGATTTTCGGATCGTTTATTTTCCTAATAAAATTTACTAAAATTTAGAATAATTTTTGTCTTACGCCTTACGAACCGAACCGTTTTTATTTGCGGTTTTGGGTTCGGTTCCGCATTTTTAAAAATAAGTCGGTTCGGTTTGCGGTGCGGTTTACAAGCTCGAATTAGCGGTTCGGTACGGTTTGGTTCTGTTCAGAGCCGGTTTGCATAGCTGGTTTCTTTAAATTGTGGGGGCGGCAACTATACCATTATTCATCTGATCGGAAAGCGATGTTTAGGATTTTGGAGGCAAGTTTTCTAATATTTTCCCAATTCCATGCAAGAGGGTGAATTAAATAAAAGGGTATTATTTTTCTGAAATTTTTATATTAAGCTTTAAAAATTATTTTTAATCCGATCAATTGAAAAAAGAATCGTTTTTTTTTATCCATTTCCCCCAATTTTCTGGATTTTTCAAAATTTGTTAAATAAGTGAGTTTCATACAACAGATTTCCGCCAATTTTCCGACCTTGGGGGAAGCTTTTCCAAAAAATGTAAGTCATGTATTCCATATTTTTGTATGAGTAACTTTAAAAATAGGTTTGAATATAATTGGCCGATAATTGACCCGACCAATTTCCTCACAGCTAACATATGAGAACATTTAGTTAATTTTCTTTAAACTGCCCAAATTATTGGATATCAATACGCTCTGATCGAACTTAAAAGTTGTTGTTACTGCATTGCCAACAACTTTGTTGTTGTCTTAAGAATCAAGTAACCAATGTCTAAGCAAAAATGATAAACTCTTTACTACACTCAATAAATGCTTCGAACAGGTGGGCATAGCCGCCAGGTGTTTAAAACTGATAAGTGAAAATTTCACAGTTGTTACTGATGCAAGATTAAGGCAAATCGTACATACCAAAATGCGAGAGATTAAGGTGGTCGAATAAAATGAGTAATTGGTGTTGCTTTGGCAACAAATTTAAATATATCAATTGCTAGCCTGGCACCGCAATAAGCCTAGGGCCGCAGGCTGATTTCGCCTACTTGCGAGGTCCAGCCTAACCTTGAGTCTGAGTCACCTACAAGCTTGGCTTGAGAAATCCATATGGATTATCTGAAAACCCCAATTGACGAAAGCACTCCACTTGCCACAGGTTAATCATCGATTTATATGATTCCCTGGTAGCGGCGAGATAAGATTGTCCTAATCAAACACTTGGCACAGCTGAAATTGGCCACTCAGTTGCCTTTTGACTCTATTTGAATGCAGTTCGAAAATTCGGCATTACAATAGAAATGTCCAACTTCAAATTGCTTTTGACTCTGGTCGTCCTGTGTGTTGCGGTTAATTTACAAGGTACAACATAAAGAAGTATTTTCGCCCCCCCTTCCAAAAAACCATTTACGAACCAAGGGTTGCGAGCAATGCCCGGTAATTGAATTAAAGCTGCAAATAATCGAGTGTGAGGCTATCAAATGGCTGCCAAATTGGTGTACAAATAGTGGCAGTGGCATGGCAGCCAATCGGCAGTCATAACATTAAAGAAACCGAAGTAATTAATGCAAACGCAATCAAGGTCAAGTGCTTTGCCCTATTGACCCAACCCGACAAGGTTTTGCTGGCTTGAGAAATTGTTTTGCTGGCCACGGAAAATGGAAATTAAACTGGCAAAGTGACGAGCAAATTTCAGCGCTGTTGTTGGCTGTTAGGAGGAAAAACAGTTTTGCATGGAAATTTTTATGCCGCATCCGGAAGTTGTTGGCGTATACGTAATAAATTTTGCCCGAACACTTGCGTGTTAGTTAAGACTGGAATTTGGATTTTCCATTTAAAAGTGGCTAGATGCGAGGGTGTGGCTTTCAAAGATTACCTAGGCTGCCAAGTCAATTGAAAATTTATGATAGCAACTCAAAAGCGAAAGTGACTGGTTTTTAAATTTTGTTCAATTTCCTATTACAGGTACTAAAGCTGTGCGCGTTGTTGTTGTAGCTTACTCATATTCGTCTGTGAACGTCTTACTTTATTAGACGAAAATAAATAAACTTAAATTAGCTGTGTTTACTCACAAAATAAACAACTTATGCATGCTACACCAAAAAAATGGTTGCCTTTACGGTATTGTTTCAAAGACCTCCTGGTCCTATTATCAGAAGACTTTATGCTGAAGACTATAGACCAATCGCCTTTCCTTGCAATCGATACCTTAAACAGTTGGGAACTGCAAAGTAATAAAACAGCTTAAAGCAAAGTAGATTTAATATGAGTTTATTTCTATATGACCCAGTAACCGAATTTATTCTTGACACTTCACATATAATATCATCCAATTTAAGTTCGAAATTCTACCATTTAAAAACAAATTTCTATAGAGAATTCTAGAACACCCTTATATATTTTAGAATGATATTTAGAAGATGGGTCGTAAAAATTCTAAATATTTTTCATTCTCAAAATCTAAAAATATTGACGCGATCATTTAGAAAGATTTTTTATTCTCTAGCTAGAAATTACTTTGTAAATTGTTTCGGAACCGGGTTTGAACCGGGTAAATATTTAATTAACCAAACTACACACTAAGTTTCGTGTTCTTAGACTTAATTTTTTGAACCAGCTCTAACTGCTTCACAACAAATCTTGAACCTACGCACTATCTATACTACACACTAAATTTCAAATTTATAGGCTAATTAATATCTGAGATATGGCTTTGAACCAATTTTTTAAACTGGTTCGGAACTGTAATTGAACCGGTAAACCATTTAACTCCATATTACCTAAGTGCAAACTTTTTTTGAATTCAGAACTCAAAAAACTTCTGGGTTATGTCTCTCAAACACTTTTAAAGCAGATCAAACTGGTTCGGAACCGGTATTGAACTATTATAAAGTCTAATTGCATGTTATCAAGTTGATAATATCAACCAACAGACAAAATTTCAAGATCCGAACCACTTTCGAACCGGTTCCCATCTCAAACACCAAACATGTAGATCATATCTTAAACAATATTAAAGATATTGCTTTGATCCACTTTTGAACCGGTTCAAACAGAAAATATCTAACTCCATATTACCAACACAAAAACCCAACTTTTAGATCATTGCTTAAATAATTTGAAACATATATGTCTGAACCATTTGTGAACCGGTTCAAGTAAGTCGGGAAAATATTTAACTTCATATTACTAACCCAAAATTCCAAATAATTTCAAAGATATGGCTTTACCACTTTTTAACCGAATCAAACTGAACAGGAAAAATTTGCCACTCCATATTACCAACTCAAAAATCCAACTTAAATAGCTTACATAATTTTAAACACTTTCACTTTTGAAATGGTTAAAAAAAAAACGGGGAAAATATCCAACTCGTTGTTACCTACCCAAAAACCCAGCTTTAAGTTCATAGCTTAAATAATTTTTAAGACATGCCTTTGATCCACCTTTGAGCCGGTGCGAATATCTAACTCCATATTACGAACCCAAAAACCCAATTTTTGATCATAGCTTAAATAATTTTAATCATATATCTTTAAAACCCTTTTGAACCGGGTTAAGTAAGCCGGGTAAAAATTTAACATCATATTACTAACCCAAAAACCCAACTTTAAGTTCATAGCTTAAATAATTTTAAACATATATCTTTAAAACCCTTTTGAACCGGTTCAAGTAAGCCGGGTAAATATTTAACTTGATATTACTAACCCAGAAACCCAACTTTTAGGTCATAGCTTAAATAATTTCAAAGATATGTCTTTAAACCACTTTTTAACCGGATCCAACTGAGTTGGAAAAATATTACACTCCATATTACCAACTCAAAAATCGAACTTTTAGTTAATAGCTTACATAATTTCAAATATATGGCTTTGAACCACTTTTGAACTAGTTAAAGTAAACTGGGAAAATATTCAACTTGTTGTTACCTACCCAGACCCCACACTTTAAGTTCATTCACTTTCGAACCGGTTAAAACTGAACCGGGAAAATGTCTTACTCTATATTACCAATCCAAACACCAAACTTTTAGATTATAATTATAATTAAACCTTAAAAAATTTCTACGAAATAACTTTGAACCATTTTTGAACCGGTTCAAACTGATCCAGGAAAATATTTTTGAACCGGTTTTAAAACACTTTTGAAGCGGTTCTCAGACTTGGCCTATGATTGTAATTTAATCTTTTACTTATTTAATCCTTTATAGGAAACGGCGGCGTTTTGGCCGTATTCTGGCCATGTGAAAGCAATGAGGACTGCACAGCTACCGGCTCCAGTTGTGACCAAGACACAAGCCAGTGCGTGTGCCCCACATTCGATACAGTCTTCTCGGAGAGTTTCACACAATGTCTGACGACGTCACAGATTGGTGACACATGCCAAGATACCGTCCAATGCAATCTTATGCCAACGGGAGCCAATTGTAAAGCGGGGGTCTGCGATTGCGCCGATGGCCAAACCTATCTGCGTGGCAAGTGTAGGCCTTTGAACGGACTTGCTGGGTCCTGCGACACGGTAAGTTGTCCACAATCCAAGCCAATTTCAAGCTGAGACTATCAATTGTGTTTTCAGGACTTGGACTGCTATTTTGGCTACGATCGAGCATCGGTGAGCTGTCAGGAGAACGTCTGCGCCTGTGCAGATGGCTATTACAATAGATATGGAAACATTTGTCGTCGTAAATCAATGGGTAAGTGAGAAAATAATTGCAATATTTCTACAATTTGTGCAAGTAACTTGTATTTTATAGAAAAAGATGATGCCTGCGTCGTTAACGAGGACTGTGCCGCACTGGGTGCCAGTGCCGCCTGTGTGGGCCTAAGATGCACTTATGTGGATGAAACAACCCAGAAACCCAGCACCGAGTATACCGAATCAACCGAGGCAATTACAGAGGACACAACGACAGCAACAACAGATGATACATGGACACCAATTACAGATGAGACAACGACACCAACTACAGCATGGACAGCAACTACAGTTGATGCATGGACAGCAACTACAATTGATACATGGACAGCAACCACAGATGATACAACGACAGCAACTGCAGCAAAACCTCAGCCAAAATACCAGCAACAGCAGCAAGTTAAGGCCTTTGTTCATGCCCCCCCGCCCACACATATTGATGCAGCCGCCCAGGCATCACTACCGCTACCACTGACCAATGGCGAAATTAAAGTACTTATTTCACCACGACGATCCCATGAAATTGCCGTACAGACAAGCATTGAGAAGTACGAGCTAAAGGAGCTGGGACGCAGTGTAAGAAATGTGGGCACCACCACCACCTCGACCAGCACCAGCAGCCGTCGCACCCCCACTAACAACTATCGCCGAAGATTGCCCGCCCTCTTTCGCTTGGATGATGACGATATCAAAACATATTCGACACTGGAGTCCAGTCGAGATGACGAGGATGTGGAGGATAAGAAATGTGAGTGGTTATAACAAGTAAAAGCTATAGTACGGATTTTAGTTTCTGATCCTAAAATAAGATAAAAATTCTTGATTAAAATCAGGGATTAATCCCGATACGAATCCCGGTTCCGGTACGTACCGAAATGAGAATAACGGTTAAAGGTTCTATTTCGGTTTTCAGTTTATTTCGGTTTTTAATTCCGATACGGTACCCAGATTTTTATTCCGGTATACCGGTACTTACCGGTACATACCGGTACACCGCCGGGAAATGGGGAAAATTTACAGAAAACTGTTGTATAAAACTTTTTTGTTTATCATCCGATCAGCTCCAAACTAATTTAAAAAAAATCTAAATAAAAATTCAACAATTACTGCATACCACTACATTAACCCACTACACTCCCATGTGTGTAAAATGGGATCAACGATTAGTTCCCAACTCATTTTTAAAGCTAATCAAAGCCAAATACCCTATTCCCATACGATAACGGTCGTTTTTAGGGTCGGAAGCGAAAGGTAGAACACATGGGAGTGACTTTTAAATTTTGGAAAATCATCCCCTAAAAATAGAAAAATGTTCGAAAAACTGTTGAATGAAAATCTTTTAGTTTTCATTCGAACAATTCCAAACTTATTTTCACATTTTGGAAAATCTGGAAAATTTGCGAAAAAAAAATAAATCTTCCATTCGATTGACCAAATTTTTTTTTTGAAAGCTCAATCTGGAAATTTTAATAAAATTGTATTCACTTTTGTTGGAAAATCCCCCCACCCAAATTCCAAGCTGCACCTACAAAAATATGAAATACATTATTTTGAAATTTTCGAAAATATTTCACGAAAGTCGGAAAATGGGCGGAAAACTGATGTATGGTTTTTATCCGTTCAGCTCCAAATTTATTTTTAAAGCTTTAAATAACAAAATATTACCATAGGGATTTTCAAAATTTGGAAAGTCCGGAAAACTGGATTAAAAAGATTACAAAATTTTTTTCCAATTTGATCGGATTCAAAATCATTTTCGAAACTAGTTCCTGTTCATGTTAACAACCCATTTTCCGACTTTGCAGGGAGACTTTTCAAAACTATAAGATAACGTTGTTATTATTGTGAAATAGAGGGCCGTGAAAACATGCTTGGAGCTCCTTAAAAGAAAAACAAAAAAGTCGCATACATCAGTTTTCCGATAATGTTCCCACTTGCAGACGGATTTTCTAAAATTTGGAAAGCCCATTGATTATAGTTGGTTCCTTATTGGGGTAATTTTCAATGGAAATTTTATTTCTTTTAAATATTTAGTTTTTTACACAAGTGCGAGCGAAGCCGCGGGTATCAGCTAGTATCTTTTATAACTTAAAAAAATAATTTAATTCTGGTTTTTCTTTAAGGACGAATTTCTAAAATGTTAGACTATTTTTGATTGCTATTTTACCAGTTGAAATATGTACTTGAAATAATCATAAGTCAGTAAGATAAATATGTAATAAGAAACCGAAACAGAACCGGTATTTGAGTTTCGGTATGGTTCCGGTTTTTTAGTTTCCTATTATAACGGTAAACGGTTTTCGGTTCTCCAAAAATGTTTAATATCGGTTCCGGTTTCGATACCGGTACGTGTCTTAAAACGGTTTATTTCGGTTAACGGTTCCGCTTATAGTTACGGTATTATTCCCTGATTAAAATAATTGTTGTAAATGCGTTTGCTGAACTGAACTTTTCCCTATTTGTCCCGCACTAACACAACATATTTCCCATATAGATGGTAGCAGCTGTACAGAGAATGGCAAGTCTTGTGGTGCACTACCACATTCCATTTGCACCAATAAGATTTGCCTATGCCGGCAGGGCTACTATGCGCGGAATGGCAAATGCTTTGCAGGTCAGGCGGAAATCCTTATACTTTACCTTCCTTTGCTAACAAACTGCATTCTTCTTCTTTAGAGCTTGGCGAGATAGCGGAGAGTACAGACGAATGTGAATATGAGCTTGATGAGCTGTCCAAGACTTGTATATGCCAAAAGAATTATTTCTATGAGCGTGATCTGCGCAACTGTAGAAAACGTAAGTTGCTTAAATCCACACATCCCCCCAGAATTTAGTATCTCTTATGCCAATTTCCCCGACAGCCATTCAGTATCACCTGTCCTGCACCTCCAACAGTCAATGCAGTCCATTTGGAGCCTCCTATTGCCACCCAGAGATACCCAGACGCTGCACCTGTGAGGAGTACGCGTTGTATGATGCAATTAAGCAGCTTTGCGAGTACAAGCAGGGCCTGGGCGCCGAGTGCGAGTCGAACGAGGGTTGCCCCGTCGATCATTCTATTTGCTCAAATCGCTTGTGTGCCTGTAAGGAGAACTATTTTGAAAAGGAAGGAAAGTGCATGGCCAGCGTTGGTGCAAATTGCTCAGAAGATGATGATTGTGCAGTGGAGAATGCGGCCTGTGTCAGTAAAGAAGCGGAGGAGCCTACACGCTCCTGCCAATGCCGCAAGGGATATGTGCACTTCAAAGATGAGTGCCTTAAGATAGGTGCGTTGCTAGTAGTTAATCGGGCCTGTTCTCGGTTCCGCAAATTCCGAAATTGATAACGGAATCAGGCCCGAATAATTTTAAACAGTTGTTAAAAAAATTGTTTTTGCTTTTTTTTAATAGCCGAGGAACTGGAGGACGAGTGCGTGGAGGATGAACAGTGCAAGCCGCTTTTGGCCAGCTGCAATTCAGTTGGAAAATGCGCCTGTACGACTGAACAGCATGCACAGAATGGACGATGCGAAACGAAACGAGGTAAGTGTGTGTCTACTTCGCTACTTGCTAAATATTTAAAACGAATTTTTCAACAGAACTCGGTGAATCTTGCACCAAGGCGACAGAGTGTTTTGTGGCAAAGGATCCCGAGAATGTGGAATGCCGAAATTCCGTCTGCCAGTGTAAACCGGGCTATCAGGCGAATATGGAAAACAAGCAATGCATTCGTGTAATGCCCAATAAGAAAAGTAAGTACCAAATAGATGATGTTGGAAGATTTGAAAATATGTATTTAAGTACAAACCGAGTCAATAGTACGTTAAGTACAAAATACTTGATTCAAGTACAAAGTTCTTATATCAAGTACGATTTTTTTCAATGCCGAAATACTTGATTTATACTTTGATACTTTTACAAATCAATGCCGATAAAATCTTAAAAGAAGAACAAAATATTTCTCGTTAAAGTCTAATAAATTCTAAACTAATTACCCAATACATTCTTAAAACCAAATAACAGTACATAAAATATTTAGGATACGATTTAAGACCATTAAATTCTTAAGATGTTTCCAATTTGTTCTTGAAATGAGGTCTGTACCGCACCGTTCATGTTGAACTCATTCCGTTCAAAACACTCTCTTTGCTGGCAGAGAAGAGGGACTGAGCAAACGAGAAGTCTATGTTAGTTCGTTTATGCAAATATGGCTGCAAAGATCTTAAGGCCACGAATTAACCAAAGACTAAGAATGTATAACTTTCATTCCAAAAGAAAAGTACTGACACTAGTTGGTAATTTAAGAACAGATTCGCGTTGAAATAGTTTGCATTTTACATTGCACACTGTTTAGCTTGGTATTTTAAGTTCGAAGAAATTGTGTTCTTGAATTAAGAACGAGTATTCGATAATTTTTTAGTTAACTGTTAGTACGAATAATTCTTGATTCAAAAATGGTTTTTCTGATTTCTTAAATATTAATGGACAGGTTTACAAACTTAAGAATGTTTCGAACTTAATTTAAGTACATCCAAGCACAAAACATAATTGAAAACTGTGTAAATTCTAAATGGAATTACTAGAACTCTGACAGTCGTCTTTTATACCCTGTTTCCATAAAAATGTGTAAAAAGGGTAGCATGAAGTTGTGCAAAAGTATGTAACAGTGAGAATGCTTTTTAAACATTTCCGTATGAAATATGTAAATATATAATTTGATCAGCATCAATTTCCGAGTCGTATAGCCATAAATCCGCCTGTTGAACGAATCGGTCAGAGAAAGCGCTTTAGATTACTATTTTGAAGTTCCATAGAAAGTTCGGTCCGGAGGCTCGGACTCGACATAAAGCAATAGTTTTAGTTCGCAGAAAATCTAAGATTTTTCTTCCTTCCTTGATTTAAAAATGTCAAAAATATCTAGTATATGCCGCCGAAAACGGTTCAGAGTCGAACCGCTCCGGTGTTAACTCCTGCTTTTGGGAAGTCTGAGCCGAACCGATCGATCAAAAGCTTCAATAGCTTTTGAAGCGCAGCCACTAAGCTCAAATAAAAAATCCAATCGTGTGTATGCGCATCATTTAAATTGCGAGCATGTGCAATCGACGAGCTCGCTGTGTGTATAAGCTCGTTTGACTTGTTGCTCGTTGAACACGAGTCGCAGCGAGCGATTTTGAAATACACAATCCATCAAAAGCGCTTAACAAAATAAATAACTACATGTGCGAGCAAAAGAGATAGTTTGATAGCCGTAAATTTTGCCCTCTATCAGCTTAAATAGTGGGTTGAGAAAAAGGTCGACCATATGGGCAGATGATAGAACAAAACGATTCATCAATGATTGCTTGATTTTGAGTCTGTATACCTCTTCTTCACCCAGTTCGCGGGGCGCCACATTAAAAAGTTATAATTAAAAGGCAGCTACAGAGATTCGATTATAGCATTTGATTCTTAATAGCATGGTCCCAAAATTATTATAATATATATATAAATAATGCTAAATTGAGCAAGTTTTGAAAGCTGTTGGGTTTACACATTCGTTTCAGACTTTAAAAATTTGTAAATTAATAAAAATATTCTTTTCAGATTCTTCCGGTAGACCCAGCGCACTCAAAATCATTACCTTCATGCTAATTGGATCCGCATTTTTGATCACTAGTGCAGCCATCAAGCAGGCCTACTACTAAAAGATAACGTTGGGGCAATGCAATTCTAAACAAATTTACGTATTTCAATTCTCGTGTTGTGAATGTACCTAGTCCAAGCTGTTGTTTGCTGGAGTTGCTAGTATTAACCAATGATGTTGGGCCAAGTAGCTGGCATGGATTTCAAGTCCATGCATAAAGTGAATATAAATCATATCATTAAGCTGGTATTTAAGATTTAAAGCAATAATTCGGGACAAAAGTCATTAAGACACACATAAATACATAGTATATACATATATATATATATATATAATTTACTAATTAAATTTAAAGCGAATTAGCATTTAAGTTACACGTTGCTTGTTAGTAAGCTAAAGCAATCAGTTAATGAACGAAATTGTAAATTAAAACAAACGCAAATAAATAGGCTAACGAAAAAGTTACTTACATTCAAATCAGAATTAATTGTTTACTTTCTCTACTTAAACAAAATATGAAACCCTGAAAATTATTTCCTTTATATAAAGATATACAAAAAAAACGATCAAAGTGTACCAAACCTAGTCTTTCTTAGTCAATCATACATCGTTTTTCATTTCAACATTTTAAAATACATATACTAGCTAGAGCCCTGCACGAGTGCACACTATATATACTATTTATATACAAATATTCCGAAAAATGAACACACATACATATAAACCCCTTGCCAATGGCTTTTTAAGATATTTACGTGAATACCAACTGGCTCATCGTAATATGTTGCCCCAGGCTGCAGTCCGTCAGGGAGCAAAAAAATGGCTCAGACTAAGCAGCTCTGAAAAGAGAAAATATCGATTAAAAGTAAGTTAAGATTTGTCGAAAAATTGTTTCGTATTCTCAGTTAATTCCAACACAGAGAAGAAGGCCTCATCATCGAAAACCAAGAAAGTGGAGGATTCCTCGACCAATTGTGCCAGATAGAAGAACCTTACCCAAGATTATAATGTGCCGCAGAGCCTTTCGAAATTATTTAGACGCCTGTAAATACAAATTTAGCTTCTTGAATCTGACCAGTCAAGAGCAGTACGAAAAAGCCACGCAAGAATGGCCAAAAATGACGCTGAGGCAAAAGTCAAAATATCAGGTAAGTTTTGATATCTCAACAAATGACGCAAGTTCCATTTACTTATGTTAAGTTTACAGTGCGAGGTATGCAGGAACGCGACAATTAAATGAAGATTTTACTTTAAGTTTTAAATTAAGTGTAAACATTTTGAAACTGAGCTGAAATAAATTTTCCGATGCAGTTATTGAGATTACTGGGAAGTTGGTTAAAGCTGACCTTTAACTTATTGAAGGCGGTAACAAAGCATTAGTGGGATTTCTGAAACTAAGATATAAAAGCAGCAAACAGCTGTTCCACTAAAACGAAAGCAAATCTATTTCCGGAATCCCACTATTGATTCGCATCGGCAGGCAAGTTTTGCGCTGTTTCAAAACTGCCCTTAGCGTCTGTAGAAAACATTTTTTGTCGGATATGTTAGCGGTCATCCCAATAGTTTCACAATTGTTTTCAGCCAAAATACCCTTTTAGAGCCATAATTTGTATACACTTGCAAAGGGTATGTAACATAGAAGCATAGAAATACAGGGTTGCCCATATTCGACGGACCCATCTGGCAACGCCATAACTTTTGACAGAGATGTCAGATCGCTTAATGACATACCGCGTTTGAAGCGTCAGTCCAAGCAGATTTTTACCATGGAACAATACACGCCACGCGAGCGCTCTGAAATAGTTGAAATTTACATTCAACAGAACAAGTCAATTGTGAAAACTCAACGTGCTTTTAAAAAATTAAAAAATGTGAAAAGTGCGCCTTCTAAGAACACCATTAAGCGTTTATACGAAAAATGTTCGACTGGTGAGGCTCTTTCTAATCCGAAGAGGCCAAATAAAAGTCGACCAAGGCGATCAGCCGAGAATATCGCTGCCGTACGAGCCAGTGTTGAGAGGTCCCCAAGAACATCCCAAAAACGCCGTTCTCAGCAGTTGGGCATGGCTCGGTCCACTTTACAACGGATTATTCGCGTTGATTTGCATTTGTTCCCGTACAAAATTCAATTGACGCAAAGATTGTTGCCTGCGGACAAGCCTCGTCGATTGGAATGGGCCCAAAGAGTCATCGAAATGGCCGAAGATGACGAGCAATTTTGGAACAAAATTATCATGTCCGATGAAGCCCATTTCACATTGAATGGGACCGTAAATAAGCAAAATTGCCGTATTTACGCCACTGAAAATCCTCAGGAGATTCAAGAAGTGCCTCTTCATGACGAAAAAGTCACAGTTTGGTGCGGCGTTAGTGCGAAAACGGTCATTGGGCCGTTTTTCTTCCAAAATGAAAATGGCCATGCTGTTACCATCAACCAGGAGCGTTATCGCGACATGATGACCAATTTTGTGATGCCAATTATTCGTCGAAAGCGTATGAGGCAGTTCTGGTTTCAACAAGACGGCGCTCCACCGCACACAAGTCGCATAACAATCGATTTTCTGAAGAAATTGTTTCCGGGCCGTTTGATGTCGAAAAGTGGTGATTTGGACTGGCCACCGCGTTCGCCCGATTTGACGCCGCCTGACTTCTTCTTGTGGGGATATTTGAAGTCAAAGGTTTACGTTAACAAGCCAAGGACCGTAGAAGAGCTCAAGGACAACATTCGTGAAGAAATAGCCGCTATTCCGGCCGAAATGTTGGCGAAAACGATGGAAAATGCTGCAAAAAGGGCACAATACGCCATCAACGCCAGAGGCTGCCATTTGAGAGATATCATATTCAAAAATTGATGTAAACAAATCTACTTGGAACAAATTAAATGATTAAATTGCCAACCGCCAAATTTTTATTTTTTTCTTTGATTTTTTAAAAAAAACATGGGTCCGTCGAATATGGGCAACCCTGTATTAATGTTCATACTTTATATTCTTAATCAGGACGACGAGCTGCGTCCGTTGGTCCGTTTCTATGCAAACTAGTGATGGGTGAAGTTTGTTCCTTTCACGAAACATGTTCACTTGTTCCTTTTTTTTTTTGAGTGAGTCAACTCCCTCCAATCGCTACGTTTTTCCGTTGAAAATGAACATGTTCACTTCTATTGTTAAGTGAACAACTACTTTTTGTTCACTCACTCCGGAACAACCTAACTCTAACGCAAAATGGACCCTCAGTTTTAAAGCGATCGACCTAAAGTCTTTCACAGAGTCTTCTTTTTACTGCACGCAACTAATATGTCGGAACCGCCCGGGTCGGATTACTATATCTTATAGCTGTCATAGAACCGATCGGTCAGAAAATGGGTCTTATTAAGAAAAACATTTTTGTTTTTCATGATATCGTTCTTAAGCTCAGGAATTTTGAATATTATATGCTATCAAACAGTTCTACAAAATTTAGTTAAGATTGGATGACTGTTTCCTATAGCTGCCATAAGAACGATCGGTCCGAAAATGAGTTTTAGTAAGGAAATGATATCACTCCATGATATCACTCTTAAACTCAGGAATTATGAATATACATTTCTATCAAATTTGGTTAAAATTGTATGACTCTTTTCTATAGCGACCCTCAAAACGATCTGTCGTAAAATGGGTCTAAGTAAGAAAAACTTTTTGTTTTCCTTGATATTGTTCTTAAACTCAGGAACTATGAATATCAAATGCTTTCAAACAGTTCTGCAAAATTTAGTTAAGATCGGATGACTCTATCTTATAGCTGGGATTGGATCGGTAGGTCGAAAAATGGGTCTAGGTAAGAAAAACTTGTTTTCCATAATAACGTTCTTAAACCCAAGAATAATGAATATTATATGCTTTCAAACAGTTCTATAAAATTTGGTTAAGATCGGATGATTCTATCTTATGCTGCCATAGGATCGATCGGTCGAAAAATTTGTCTTAGTAAGAAACAATTTTTTGCTTTCTATGATATTGTTCTTAAAGTCAGGAATTATGAATACTATATGCTTTTAAACAGTTATACAAAATTTGTTAAAGATCGGAGGATTTTATTCTTTAGCTGTCATAGGACCAATCGGTCGAAAAATGGGTCTTGGTAAGAAAAACTTTTTTGTTTTCCATAATAACGTTCTTAACCCAGAAATAATGAATATTATATGCTTTCAAACAGTTCTAATTATTTTGGGCACTCCCTACCGAACGGTGGTTCCGCCGGGATCCGGAAGGAATGGAATGTTTAGTTGGGTGCGGTAACTCAAGTCCCACACTTCGGTTGCCAGTTCCCGGCGCCAAACCGGCTTTCAAAGCTTTAAACCACCAACTATAAAAAAAAATATATAAGGGCATACTAGATTCTCATGTCTCATGCGTCGAACAGTGTGAACTCAGCCTTACTTCAGTTTTGCCTCAAGCTAAATATCTCTATAACTCAATCAGACATATACGAGAATTCTGTCATTACATATCGGGCAGGTGTTTCAATATAGTGTCGGTCGAGAGACATTTACTGAATTGTGCCTGAAAATTTCTAGTTTGATAATGTCTTGCAATTGTGATACCCACGTTAAGGATGCAAATGTTGTGATCATGTAAGTGCTATTCCAACCACATGGCAACTAATCAAGTGACACACTTTGCTCGTAGAACTAAAGCGGCCGAGACCGATGACACTAAGATCGCCATGTGCGCTTCCCTGGAGTTGGCCACTTGTCGTGCTGAGAATTGGCAGCTGAAGAAAAAGCTAATTGAGTACGAGGCCATTATTAAGAATCTGGAACAGTTGGTGACTTCCATAGCGCATAAGCAACATGAGATTCTAAGCGAAGTAGCTGAGCTGCACCAGGAAAGCGGCGCTTCACGCTCGGCACTGGAGTTAGATTTGCCGGAATTTGAAATCGAAGGTCAGCTGGAAAATGACGATGATGGCTATAAGGCTGACTATGATAGCGCTGATAATGAGCACTCTTCCGATGATGATGAATTTCACTCCCAGGTATCAACAGCTGCCTCATCGACCGATTCGATAGCATCCATTTTACCCAGCTCACCGGACTCAACCGATTCAGAATCTGAAGTAAGCGACTCTGGGGAGGACGACATCGACATTCTGGTTGTGATCACCACAGATACTGATAGTGATGTAAACTAGGGGCAACTTTGTTTCTGTATATCTTTATAGAATTAGCGTTTAATTATACATGACTTAAAAAACTATCGACGCTCTTCCAGCTGTACCCAAAAATCCGGAGTGGTGATAATGAGACCATTTAGGTTCTTGGATAAATCCGGCAGTTTATCGCCCGGTGCTAGGACATAGTTAAAGTTTTGACACATGGCAGACGTCATGAGAAAGAGCATATTGCGGGCAAAGGTTTCGCCCGCGCACAAGCGTTTGCCGGCTCCAAAGGGAAATGAGACATCCAGTTTGAGGCATAGTTTGCCCTGCTCATCCAGAAAACGTTCGGGTCGAAATTGTTCGGGATCCTTCCAAACACGTGCATCCGAATGATAGGCATACAAGCTGGGTACGACTATGGTGTTCTGTTGAAGGAAATATTGAATGAATTATAGAGAGCAAAATATAACGTTTCTCAAACCCACCTTGGGTATGCGATAGCCCAGCAGCTCTGTATCCTCCAAGGCCCTGTGAGGTACATCGGATGGTACCAGAGTTTCAATGCGCAGACCCTCGCGTATGGTGGCCTCTGTATAGGGCATATTTTTGCGATCCTCTAGCGTAGGCAGGCGACCGCTGCCCACCACCTCATCAATTTCGCTCTGAATACGCTCCATCACCGCCGGGTAGAGCATTAGATACTGTACCAATAGCGATAATTGCACACCCACAGCCGTAAAGGCCGGAAACGAAAAGTCCACAAGACCCATGATAAATTGTTCCCTATTAAACCCATAACCCGGACCCTTCTTCATTTCAGTTAGATACAGATCCAGAAAATTGCGCTCACTGCTCTCATCATAGGTCTCGCTGTAACGATCCACAAACTCGGCAAAATACTGATAGACAAACTGATTCGCTTCGTTTAGCTTGGTGTAACCGCTCCAATCTGGCCAAATGTGGCGTATCCAGGGCACAATGCTCAACATCCGGCCATAATCATCAGCATTGCGCTGAAATTGCAAGCCCAGCTGAACGAGACGCACCAAATTGGCCATATCGGCGCGCGACTGTCGCTCGTTGTAGACCACATGGAAGTGACTGTTCGCCGAAAATGGATTGAATAGCAGCGGCAACTGCACTCGATAGCCGCCCGGTTTCACCAAATGATGTTCGTGTGCATAACGTGGACCGTTACGAATTAGATCCAGCATATCTGTTATTTCCTCTTTGATGACCAGCTCCAGTTCATCGAATCGTCGTCCAAAACCATAATCACGCAGATAGCGTAAAATGAAACGACGTTGTTCTTTCCACAGTAAACCGTCCTGGAAAAAGATTCCTAAGCACGGGTAAAAGATGAGGTTGGAAAATATTAATAAACATAGGTCGGGATTTACACGATAAAGCCAGCTTCAAGTTTTTGCAAGTAAGACCGAATTTACACGATGAAGTAAACTTTATGAAGTTTCTTAAAAAGCTTTTGATTGTGGAAAAGAGTTGCGGTAGGTGCGGTAGCTTGTCCCTCTACACCAATTTGCTACAAGCAAGAGCTTTTTTTTTAAAACTTCATGAAGTTTTCTTCATCGTGAAAATGCGGTCTTAGACGGGATTTACACGAAAAAAATTCTAATATCGGTTCCGGTTTCGAAACGGTTTACCGCAGTTAACGGTTCTGGTATTATTTCCTGGTTGAATGCTTAAAAAACGAGAGCGTAAGTTAAAGTCGGCCCTGCTCGACTTCGATATACCCGTTACTCAGGGTAAGGTTTATTTAAGAATATTTTATTAGATCACAACATGCCCAAATTGTGGGAGATATGAGGTTTTTTCAAAATTGCGGGTAGCAACTCTACTATAGCTCATCTGATCGGGAAATGATGCATGGCGGATCGATAAGTAATGATGATTAAAATATATATCTAGAAGGTTGGAACAATCTATTTTCAAAATTGTGGATGATATGAGGTATTTTTCAAATTGCGGGGGCGTGAACTTTTCTATCGTTCATCTGATCAGGAAATGATGTATGGCGGATCGATAGGTAATGATGATTAAAATATATGTCGAGAGGGTTCGAATAATCTTTCTTCAAAATTGTTGGGGATATGAAGACTTTTCCAAATTGCGGGGGTGGCAACTCTACTATCGTACATCTGATCGGAAAATGATCTATGGCGGATCGATAGGTAATGATGATTATAATATATGTCTAAAAGGTTCGAACAATCTATTTTCAAAATTGTGGGAGATATGAGGTTTTTTTCATATTGTGGGGGCGGGAGGGGCGTGGCAAAAATTTGAAACAAACTTGATCTGCGTGCAGAAGATACAATTCTACACTGGAAAAATTGTTGCTCTAGCTCTTATAGTCCCTGAGATCTAGGTGTTCATACAGACAGACGGACGGACGGACGGACAGACGGACATGTCTATATCGACTCGGCTATTGATGCTGATCAAGAATATATATACTTTATGGGGTCGGAAATGCTTCCTTCTGCCTGTTACTTACATTTGCACGAACTAAGTATACCCTTTTTACTCTACGAGTAACGGGTATAAAAATGGTTGTCCCGATTTTGTTTTTTTTACATACTGTGTTACTTGCTGATAGTGTTTTTTGTATTGAAATAAAAACATTGTAAATTGCCTCTTTAACTTGCTGATTACAGCTTTTAGATTTTAGATTTTTTTTTAGATTTTAGATGTACATTATCATTTTTAATTTCATTTTCATTATTTGATTGGCTGTTGACAAATATTTACCTGATTGGAAGGGCATAACAAAACGGACTTTGATTTAAAAATACATTGCATAGTTTCATTTAAACGATTGTAGTATTGGAGTGCTGATTTAAATTTGAAGCATCCTAGGAAAGCGACGATGTTATAGCCTTGTTCCACTGACAAACATTCAACAACATTCTCGAATGTGAATGTTTTCTTGTTCCACTGACGAATGTTCATCTCGGTTACAACATTGTCACTAGGTATTTAATAGAGTTGTTTCGTGAACTAATATGTCTATGGTGCATTCATTACATTAAACAATCTACACAATCTTATAAACTTTCAAAAACTATCGATGGATGAGGATGAGGGAAAAGCGAACATCTCACATTGTTGAGCATATGTGGACTAGGCCTTCTGGAAAAACCACAATACAAAACGAGAAGGCAAAGCTAACTTCGACTGTGCCGAAGTTTTAATACACTTGAAAAACTTTACTCCAACTGATTTAACTGGAAAAATATATATAGATGTATCGTATTTAATTTTTAAATCCTGTAATAAAAATTTGTACCTAAAAACTTTCTTAGTAAAACACATTTTCCGACCGTCGTTCCTATGGCTATATGCTATAGTGATCCGATTTTGATACATTTTCCGATTATGTGAAAGCTATAAAACTAACATACCAGATTGGGGACGCTACGATTAAAACAAAAAGTTTTCTAACTGACTTGTTCTTAGACCGATCGTTCTATGGCAGCTAGTATAGTCATCAGATCCGGCCGGTTCCGCTATTAGTTGCGTGCAGTAAAAAGACTCTTGCAAATTTCAGCTCGTACTTTAAAACTGAAGACTAGTTCGCGTAGAAACAGACACGGACGCGGACGCAGAACTCGCTCGTCGTCCTGATCAGATATTATAGTTTATGGGGTCGGAAATGAATATTTTTATGCGTTACAAACTTCTGGGCAAAATTAATATACACTTTTCAAGTGTATAAAAACGCTCCATGAATTTTATTTTGAGAATTGTGTAATGGCTTGTGCGAGTTGTGAAATTTCCATTTCAAACTGTCAATCATTTCACGTAAATTCATTATAATTCGCGCTCCATCGAGGAAAAATAATTCCCGAATTTTTCGTGAGGATGGGGATATCATAGACAATTACCAAGGATAGTTCTGACGACCGCTGTGTACAACCAGTAAATGATGTACGGTTGCAATCCCCATCTCCTACCGAAAGTCATTCTCTTTCAAGAGAGTTTCGAATTCAGAATGATTGTTCCTATCATTAGTTATCGATTCATAATTTACCGTTTCCCGATCAGTTGAACGATGGTTGAAAGGCAGCCCCGTTTGTATTCCAGTTGCAGTGCATGATAAGAGACCCAGTCGGTTACTTGTCGTGTCCAGTTACAAAATGCATGACCTTATATCGTTCTTAATTGCTTTCTTAAGTCGATTACTTTTCACACCAACCATGCATGTAGAGATAATCAATCAAAATAGGAAGTGCCTATTATTGTTAAGTTGAGAAGTTGCAACGCATATGTCTAAACTAACAATGATGTTCCTAATTAAATCAGTTCCGGGTGTAAACAATTAAATGTGGAGGTCGTTAAGAAGTCTACGCTACTTATATTGCAATCAATCAACATCTAAGCGATATGACAGTAAAAATAACATTTAACAAAATCAAAGTGTAGTAAAATCTTTACGTTCAATGTTGCCACAATTGACACTGATGCGATATGGGAATATAGATAAGAGTTTTGTTAAAACTTGGAACTTTAAACTATATATAGAGTTTTGAAGTCCTGACAAAAGGGCGAAGATAAAACATAAAACATTTAATTTCGGTTTGAGCGGAATAACAGGTCGGGCTGCGAGTTCTATTCTCGATCGAAATCTAAGACCATGGACCTGACATGCGGAAAAGATCTTTACATATATTTATAGACTTGCGTTTTTCAAGAATTGAGCCCACTTTATCTGGTACTGATAATGCAAGAAATCCCAATAAAGTCGTAGTATTATTCTAACTAACCTCTCACTTCATCGCCGGAATCGCGCATAGCAGCCAAATAGGTGGACGGTCGTCCATCAAATACCTGATTGGTCAATATCTCGTGCACACCCTCACTGTTATGGACCACAGCAACTGGCAATTTGCCCACATACATACCAATAATATCTGACTTGTACCATTTGCTTAGGGTCAGCAGGGCCTTATGCAGATATTTGTAGTTGATCAGCAGCAGAAAGAGATAGCTACCAAAGATAGGTATACGCGGCGGACCTAAATAGGCGGCAACCTATTTATTAGTTAAGGCAATTCAGGGATTTTGGTAGACTAACCCGGTGGAAATCCGACTGGACGACTAGTAGCATATCTATACGAGAGATATATAAAAACTATTGCACTAATGGCCAACAACAGTTGGGTGATCATGTTGAATGCGATGCGTATGAAATCCGTAGACTTACTGAGCTGATCGATGCCAAGACGATCGGTTTTTGTAGAAGCCGTTCAACAGACAAGTGCATACAAATGTACACAATCAATAAATACGAACTATATGCAACGAGCAACTAGATTGCGAGCCCACTCAACCATTTAAGAGGCTTATTTGTTAAGCATGGTGGAATAATAATGGTCAAGCAATGCGCTCCTATATCAGTTGACACAGCTTCAGTGCGCAACTGACCATGGTGGAATTATATAAGTGCATGGTGTCTTGGTCAAAAGCTTTCATGTCATACCTACCATACTTGGTGCGAAAGGTTTAGCTAAAGCTCTCTCAGTAATTCGGTTTGACAGCCTTATGGGCCAAATATATGGAGATATCACTTTGCAAGGTCGAAAAAAGGGGAAATCTATCAGGAAGATCGCTAAGTGGTAGGTTCAAGGTTTTTGATTGGGTCGGGTTTTTGAGTGCCTGTGTTATCGTTATGCGTTACTTTAAATTTTGCCTCTACCAAAAAAAAAAAACTACCGTACCGAAATTCAAAATGTTTAATACAGGAAATAATACCGTAACTGGAACCGTTAACCGAAATAAACCGTTTCAAGTTACGTACTGGTATCGATACCGGAACCGATATTAAAACTTTTTTTGAGAACCGAAAACCGTTAACTGTTACTGTAGGAACTGAAAAGACCGGAACTATAACGAAACGCTAATACCGGTACTGTTTCGGTTTCATATTATTTATCTTACTGACTTATGATATATTTTAAAAATGTATTTCAACTGGTAAAATAGCAATATAGACACTCGGAAAAAAGACTTACATTTTAGAAATTCGCCCTTATAGCAAAACCAAAATCAAATTCTTTTTTTTAAGATATAGAAATAAAATTTCTAAAAAGCGGAAAAGTATTCCTTGGTAAATATAAACCCTCTTCACATATAATTGAAAAGAATTTCTAAGCTTCTAAGTTTTGGAATACTACAGGAAGCGCGAACAAAAGCGTTTAGCGAAATTTATCGTCTAAAAATAAAAAGCCTAGAAATCTGTATATTTTAAAAAAGTTTTTAAAGTGTCATATTCATAGAACGAAATTTTTAATTCCATTAATTTTATGGATATCTTAAAAACACTTGACATTTTGAAATATTAAAAAAAAAAGTATTATACCAGAACGTACCCGTATACCGAAATAAAAATCTTGGTACCGGATCGGAACCGAAAATCCGAAATAAACTAACCGGAACAGGTACCGGAACCGGTCTTCCATTCGGGATTAATCCCTGGATTCAATCCCTGTATAACACGACGCCCACCACGACGACCCGCCCACCAAACGCCCCCTCAACTTTGCCCCCACAAAACAGGACCGCCCGCCCACCGCCCTCCGCCTCCCACCACGCCACGCCCGAAACAAACACGCCCCCCTATCATATCAAAAATAAGTAAAAAACGGTAAAATACTGTGTACCTGCCAAAGTTTGTATATAACTGATAACTTTTAAGTTTGGGGCCAAACTTAAAAACTTTGTAAGTGCTGCCCAGCGTAATTATTTGATTTAAAAGCGATAAATCGACTATCGTTCATCTGATGGGGAAACGATGTATGGTGGATCGGTAAATCATGATGATAACTATATATGTCTACAAGGTCCAAACATTCTATCTTCAGAACTGTGTTAGACTTGAGGTTGTTTTTACACCCTTGCAGAGGGCATATTAAAATTGTCACGATGTTTGTAACGCATAGAAGGAAGCATCTCCGACCCCATAAAGTATATATATTCTCGATCAGCATGACGAGCTGAGTTCATTTCCGTCTGTTTCTATGTTATCTCCTCCCTCATATAGGCTGCACATTTCTCGGAATCGGCCTGATCGGGTGACTATATCATATAGCTGCCATAGGAACGATCGGTCCAAAAACTAGTTCTAGTAAGAAAAACTTTTTTGTTTTCTATCGTAGCGTCACCAATCGTGGTATATATTAGTTTGTTATGCTTTCACATAATTCTGAAAAAATTTATCAAAATCGGATGACTATAGCATATAGATGCTATAGAAACGGTCGGTCCAAAAATTTAGTTCTAGTATGAAAGCTTTTTTGTTTTCTATCGCACCTTCACTAATCTTGGAATATATTAGTTTTATATGCTTCCACATAATTCTGAAAAAATAGATAGAAATCGGATCACTATAGCATATAGCTGCCATAGGTTCGATCGGTCTAAAAACTAGTTTTAGTGAGAAATGCTTTTTTGTTATCAATGGTAGCGTCTTTCAAAACTTTCAAGGGTATTAACCTTCCTCTGCACCAACAGCCTTTTTAAAACATCCATTGGCAGAAAACTACAATCTCGATAATTAAATGGAATGTATCAAATGAAACTTAAAAAACCGTCCGAAGATCTAATTAAAAAGAATAATTTTCAGTCAAAACGCATACTAATGAAAATTGCTAACTCTTTTTATTTTTTTCGGGCTATCCAGGTTAAACCTTCGGCTTTTTTTTTTCTAATAGCGGGCGCGATAGGGGCGGCGAAAATTCAAGTATAAGGAGTTTACGTTCCATACACTTTAAATCTCTAGCTCTTACCATACTCTGTTATTTCTGATAAGGAATATATGTATATATTATAGGAGGTCGGTGATGCTTTCTTCCGTCTGCTACAGAAATTTGCTTTCAATTTGCGAAAGTTGGATGCTGTCTTCATTTAATTCTCGATTCGAATCAACTGAAAAGTAGCTAAGGAACAATAGAGATATGCATATATTGCTTGACGACTTGCGTATTTTAAAAATTGACCCCATTATTTTAAAGCACTTCATCTGGGCACTGATAAAGCAAGCAATCACAATAA
Organism: Lordiphosa mommai; assembly: GCA_018904225.1. Lineage (NCBI taxonomy): Eukaryota > Metazoa > Arthropoda > Insecta > Diptera > Drosophilidae > Lordiphosa > Lordiphosa mommai. Next base: position 870,390 of record JAEIFT010000083.1, read on the forward strand.
AGTCGTGGCCTTATCTTAACTAACAGGCCACCAAAACAAAGTACAGTCTTCTTACCTCTCACTTCATCGCCGGAATCGCGCATAGCAGCCAAGTAAAGGGCCGGTCGTCCATCAAATACAGGATTGGTCAAAATCTGGCGCACACCCTCACTGTTATGGACCACAGCAACTGGAAACTTGCCCACATGTAGACCAATAATATCCGACTTGTACCATTTGCTTAGGGTCAGCAGGGCCTTATGCAGATATTTGTAATTGATCAGCAGCAGGAAGAGATAGCTACCAAAGATAGGTATACGCGGCGGACCTAAATGGGCGGCAACTATATTAGTTAAGGCAATTCAGGGATTTTGGGTAGACTAACCCGGTGGAAATCCGACTGGACGACCAGTTGCATATCTATACGAGAGATATAGAAAAACAATCGCACTAATGGCCAACAATAGCTGGGTTATCATTTTTAATGCGTAGCGTGTGAAAACCGAAGACTTACTGAGCTAATCGATGCTAAGGCGGTCAGTCTTTGTAGGAAACGTTTAAGCGATAAGTGCATACACATGTATATATACAATCAATAAATAAGAACAATGTGAATTAATATACGTACAAACAGACAGTATATCTCGCTTTGGTCACTAGAGCGTTTTATACCCTATATCCATAAAAAAAATGGGTACAAAAGAGTTTCATGAGTTTGTGGAAATGTATGTTAAAGCCAGAAGGTAACATTTCCAATCCTTTAAGCTACATATGCCTATATACTCTTGAGCAGGGTCGATCTCCTTCTAAGTTTAAATTGGTTTCAATCTTTGTTTTTTAAGTTAGTTTAAGTTATATTTAGTAAATATTATTTACTCAGACCTAATTTCTATCTATTCTAAAAATTTGAATAAGATCGAACAAGAAACAGGAAAGTTTTGCATGAGTTCAGCATGCGTGAGCGAAATAGAGTACAGGGTATTTTGTTGTCTAAGCCACTCGACTGCAGCGCTCTTAATTGTTCTTAGAATTATTTTCTATTTAGATGCGTTATCGTCCAAAAGGCATGATAACATTTAGGCATTTGTTTTTGTTGTCGGTGAGGTGAGATCAATTTCAATTATCGAATCCGCAGGCATAATTTCCTTCTTGTTAGTCACCGAGATAAGCTGTTGCCATTTCTGGGCATTGGAACTGCAGCGTCCAAGCAAATGCTGCCTTAACGTATCGTTGGCCGCAATATCAAAGGGTAGCCATTGGCCGTCTTGCATCACGTTGACACCTTTCACACGATCGGGCAATGCCTCGTGTTTAATGTATGTGCCGGTTACCTCTTTAAGCGTGTGCATGCTGTGGGAAACAAAGAGCATGTATATATAAATACCTTAATCTTGTCACTTTATTGCCTCACATACTCACCATTCCATTAGCTCATTGTTATGCCGCCTGGTCGCCACTTGGCTCTCTACCAGTTGTGCCTTCATAGTCACAATGCGTTGCTTGGTGGCCTCCAGTTGTGCCTGCAGTGACTCCTTTAAGGCGGCACGCTGCTTCATGTCCTGGGTTCTTTGGGCCACCACCTTTTCCATTTTTTGCAGTTCACGTATCTGCAGTTCCAGCGCCACCCTGCTGCTGTCTGTAACAAGCAAAAGTTCAATCTTGACCTCATTAAGACTTCAAATCTCAGCCTACTTAGTTTATGGTGGAATTTTGCACTCTCCTTGGCAAGGGCCACCTCACGAGATTCCGTTTTCGCTTGATTGCTAAACACACGCTTCAAGCGGCCAAGGTAATCATGCTGATTAACATTTCCCTGTTTCAGTTGCATGGCAAATGTAGGTATGTGGGCTATGCACATTTGTATATTTAGTTAAATTGTTTATTTAAAATATTTGCGCGTCGCTTTTATTTCTACGCTTCATTTGACTTACGTTATTTTTATCACGTCACGTTATTAGTAGAGAAGTTACGTTAGAAGTCTGCGTTATTACTATCGATAGTTTTCGATAGCAACACGGGAAAAATTCAAATTAAAGAAACAGTTAGGGCGGAGTCAGTTCATCTCAGCGAAAGAGTAAAAATGTTCAAAAAGGAACGAAACAAAGATAAATAATAATGGGCAGCAATGGACGGAAGATATCTTGAGGAATTTTATGTATTTATTATTATTATTATTTGAAAATATTGAAACACAATTACAAATTGTGTCTAATTGGAACGCTATAGCTAGGCTAACATTTTATGTATTTATTTATTTGAGTAATGGTTATGGATCTGCTACTTTGTTTTAGAGGGCATGCCGGCTAGCTTATAGCATCTCCAAGGGAGGGGGTTCTTTCCTTTATAGAATCACCGTCCCCCAATCCTGCAAACCTACAAATTATAAAAACAACTTACATTTTCATGCCACAACAGTCGAGCTTCCAATTTGAAAAAACCGCCACTTAAAAATTTCCCCCAGTATTAAAAATACTAGGAAAAAAAGTAGTCGATAAATAAATTACTGGGACTGCAGCAGTTATCGATAAATAAATTACTGGGAGAATACGGGCAGAATTTTAAAATACTGGGAAAATTGTTCCGGCAATTCAGCAAAATAAAAATTGAGCTGCAGTGACTTGGCTCATTTTAATACCCACAAATTAGTTCTACCTGACACTGCCTTTAAGTATTTATGCGTTTGCTTTACACCGCTCAGGCCTTACGCAGTTTAATAAATCGCAGCTACAGCCAAAGCAGCCGCCGCCTTGGCAAGGTGAGTAGTGGGTGACCAGAGGAAACTCATGAGTGGCTGTCCACGGCATTTTCGCAAATGCTATAAATAAACCGCAAACAACAAATCATTTGCATAAACTTGGCGCAGCAACGCTATCTAAAATCCTATACACATGCAGGCAAACATACCTATCAAATGTCGCTAATGGGACGCAGCTGCTCAGTCAACTCACCCCCCCCGCAAAGCGTTCAACGACCTACTTGTTGTTCTTGTTTTCATTTTTGCTTGTCTTCAAGGTCATGACGCGTACAATGTCAATGACGTAGATGCCGGCATTAGGTCTTATCGGCACGCTTGGCTACTATCACGGCTTCACCCGTCTTCCCAGATTCGTCCTGCTTAAAAGAAATCTTTGACTTGACTGGCACAAGTCATTGGCTGATAAGAATTTCTGGTGGCAAATTAAAGATTAGCTTCGATAAGATATGCACCTAATGAGTGCCATAAATCAACTCTTGATGAACAGGGTTCGGAATCTCCATTGATTTCCCGTACTTTTAATGGCCATCCATTCTTCTACATAGATTGCTTCTGTTCTCTGAGGTGGTAAATCAAAGATTAGCTTTGATAAGATACGAAATGTATGCCCTAAGTTTCAAATTCTAATTCATTTTCATTCCATTTGCCCTACAGATGGCCACGGACATCCAATTTAATGCCTCACTCAGTGGCAGCGATCCTCAGGTGCATCCCGTGCTGATCATTGGCCAGCTGCGCCATTTGAATCTGCTTAAGTTTGATCAACTGGCCAGCAAACTGCAGCCCCGTGTCACAGAAGAGACATTCTTGAATGCCATTGCCTGTCTGCATCCGGCGCCCACGGATAAGGTGTCACTCTATTTGGATGTGGCCACTGTGGCCGCATTGCCACTGAAGACCTCGCGCCATAATACCCAATCAAGGGCTCATGCCATAACGCGCCTGGTCAAGAATCATGTGCTCAATGTGGCCCAGGAGAGCGTGGTGCTGGTCTGCGAGCGTGAGAATCTATTCGCCAGCGCTTGTGCTGTAGTGCGTGCCTTTCCATTGTATTCCCGCAAAACGGGTGGCAATGGCAACCAATTGCAGAAATCGCCTGCCTCGGAGGGTGCAGGCGACTCTGCTGATTCGGCTCGTAATCTGGTCAATGTCGAGTTTGTAGTAATTGATAAGGATGGACGCATCGAGACTGAACCACTTACAACGGATGAGCTGAAATGCCTGAAGGAGACTACGCGTGGCATTCGCCTAACCGCACGCATCGTGGACATGCCCTGCAATGAAATGAATGTGGATCACTTTGTACAGACCATCGAGGAGTTGGCCAAAGAGTTGTCCTTAGAGCCGCAGATTATACGCGGCGAGGAGCTACGTGAGCGCGGCTTTGGCGGCATCTATGGTGTGGGCAAGGCAGCCGCAGTGCCACCAGCTCTGGTTGTACTCTCGCACGAGCCGTTGGGTGCTCAGGAAACTATTGCACTGGTGGGCAAGGGCATTGTCTATGACACAGGCGGCCTCAGTATCAAGGGCAAAACTGCCATGCCGGGCATGAAGCGAGATTGCGGCGGTGCCGCTGCCATTCTAGGTGCCTTCTATGCAGCGGTCAAATGTGGATTTAAAGATAATTTGCATGCCATTTTCTGTTTGGCTGAAAACTCAGTGGGACCAAATGCCACGCGGTGAGTCCATGACAGAGTTTACCAGCCTAGGATCTAACTAAGTTAACATTTTGTTGTTTTTCAAACCCCCCCAACAGTCCCGATGACATTCACACTTTGTACTCGGGTCGCACTGTGGAGATAAACAACACCGATGCCGAGGGGCGCTTGGTGCTAGCCGATGGTGTTTGTTTTGCCAACAAGGATTTGAAAGCAAACATCATACTAGATATGGCCACGTTGACCGGTGCCCAGGTGAGTTGATTGTCCTGGATTTCATACATATTTTGGGTTTCATTATATGAAGGAACGTGTATACCTCTTAAGGCCGTTCTGTAGTGCCTTACAAAATCTATATGAAAAGCATTTCAAAGTTTCTTGCCATTTGTTAATTTCTTTAGATTATCTATGCAGAACTCATCTATAGCAGGTATGCCAACAGCGGCGCACAAAATTCAAATATTTATTTAATATTTCCTATTTTCATAATTTAATTTTCCGAAACCTAAGCTAGACTGCGAGTCGCTACTTGACTTCTTCATTCGCCTTTCGTTGAGGTTTACCAATATCTTTTAATATCAGATCGAGTGGTCACAGTTTTGATAGAGCCGCCTGGATTTCATTCGTACGTTACATAATTCCACTTGAACGGCGATAAATTTTGAACCATTTTTTTTCCAACTTCAAATAGTTTTCAAATGTGTTTTAACATTAGAAAGTACAAAATTGGTTAAACCAAAAGTTGGTATAGGTTGGAAGCACCTTAGCTTAGTATAAAGCAATTTTATCAAAGTTGGTTGATCAACAAAATTTTTGTTCAAAGAAGGTGAACCTTTGTGGTGATTTTGGGACTTGGGATGGTCGTAGAGAAATTTCTTTTACATATTCTTAAAGATAAATATGTAGCCTATTTTATCTATAATTTGTCAACTTTTTTGAAAATGCCCATATATATAGAAAGTTTGGTCTGGAAAATCCACTTAATAACTTATATCGTATCGCTTTAGTTGATTCTTTTAAATATGTTGTATTTGTGTTTTTGGAGATTAGTGCACTGCGACCATCAGAGATTTATTGTGCCCCCCAAGCTGAGTTAACAACTTACCTAGCAGCCCTATCTCCTGCACAAATGTCAGGTTTTTTTAGGGTCTAAGTTCCTAATGCTTCCTGGGAGCAGCGTGTGCTTTCCAAAGCTCCTAAATCCGCGCCGCGCTAGAGCGTCACAGTGTGTTAGTATGTTAGTATGTTTTCCGAGGACTTTTATCGAATGTACCCTCAATGTCCAAGAAAGCACATAAAGCTACTTCCTAATCCTCTATATAATATCTTTCTTTTCTGCTTTGGGGATGAAGACTACCCTTGCTCTGTGCCATCCTTCCAGGATTTATCCGATTGCTAGGCTACTTGTCATAATTTTTCTGAAGAGAGCTAGGAGTATGCCCCTCCCTTCCTGCAGGAACGCTGGGAATATGTTGTGCGGTCCAGGGCTGGAAGGTTCCAATTGCTCGTTCAAGTCTTTCTCTCTGCCCATTCAGCCGCACACGGGCGAGAATAGTTCTCCTGGTATTCACCTGATCCTTCTAGGGGGATATTCCCCGGGAAGTGGGTGTCTGGTAGGAGGCACACTTTCTCTTCTGACTCTGCTTTCTAGGAGGTGAGAAATTGGACCTAATCTTATATAAAATCTTTCTAAAAAGCAAAAAAATATTTCTTAATTATAATTTGAAATAATCTGTCCTTAAATCTGCTGAATTCCTACCATAAATAGAGATCTTTGCCATTTGGATTGATTTGAACCCATATTATAAAACTAGGGTTCAATACAGCCCATAATACGCTGGTAAAATACTTATAGGGGTGCATCAGCTCTAAAAACGCTCTTAAACAGTTGGAAACCTAAAGATGCCTGAGCTTTTTCTTACATTACATTTTTCTTAATTTTAAAACAAAACTTTCTTAAAATAGAAAATAATTTTTCTAAATTTGTTCGCGAAATTTGATTTCTAAAATTTCGGCCCTGTTTCCGTTTTCGATTTCGATCAAATCGTGCGGAAACGGAAGTGGTAAATGTTCCCATGTTCAAAAACCGATCGTGTTATTAGACGAATATCTTCATATTTCTATTTATCTTCAATGGACTGTCTGGATGACAAAATTTATTAACCGAATTCTTTAATAGTTTCTTGAAAATAAGAACCTTTACACAATTCCGATCGATCGAATTCGGAAACGAAAATAACCCCCATTACCATTTTTCTAACATTTCTATATTTAAGGGAGGACATTTCCAAGACTTAGAAATCGTTTACATTTAATTGGAGGGATTATATTTACGAAAGAAAAGGTTTTCTGCCTTTTTAGACGTTTTTTTCTATATATTACACAGGGCAACAAAATTACTACTTTAATGAGGTCTAGCCTTCTCGATGCAAAATTCTGTTCCTGTTCTGCGCCCTGATTCCAAAAGTGGTCTCGGTTTTTTTCCATCAGCTCTTGTTTGCGAGAAATCGCGGAAAAACCATTTTGCTGTTTTTTTAGCTTATGGAAAATTATAGGGGTCACACCAAGCACAAATTTGTAGGTTTATAAGTTTTATGCGGTACTACATACATCAATGCAGCCATAAAAAATCAAGCGACCAGCATCAGCAAACCCGAAAGTGACTAAATTGGACCTTGAAGATAATTTTTTCTCAATTTATAACAAATTTTTCAAAATAAACCGTCATCTACAACCTAGTGCATAAATCGTAAAATTAAAACAACTATTTTAGCATATAGCCTAACATATCCGCTATTTTTACGAATTTTGTTGCACTTTTATCAGCTTGTTGGACTAAGCTACAGCCGTTTTTTCACGAAAAATTAATTAAATTTTATGGCAGGACTACTTGATTAATTCACAAAATGTGTATAGGAAATATGAAAAGGCTACTCGATTTAGCATAGTTCTTACATTAATAGTCAAACAAATGTACAATAACATTCCGGCAGTACTGGAAATATAAATATAAAATGATCCCCATAATTTTCCATAAGCTAAAAAACAGCAAAATGGTTTTTCCGCGATTTCTCGCAAACAAGAGCTGATGGAAAAAAACCGAGACCAGTTTTGGAATCAGGGCACAGAACAGGAACAGAATTTTGCATCCAGAAGGCCAGACCGAAATGGCTGTTGCCCTGTGTTATTTATCTTAAATAAATAATTTAATCCTCCTTTCTCTTTAAGTTCGTATTTATATGGTGTATATATTGCTATTTTTCCGGTGGAAACTTATATTTGAAATAATCATAAATAAATAAAATAAATAATAAGAAACCGAAACAGTACAGGTATTAGCGTATTATAACAGTTAACGGTTTCCGGTTCTCAAAAAATTTGAAACGGCATGAAACGGTTTATTTCGGTTGAAGGTATCGGTTCCGGTTAATCAAGGTGAATCAAAACACCGATGGCGGGGACTAAGTTTTATTTTTAGACCTATGGTTTTTTGGACAAATTTTCTAAGAATTTCCCATTCATTAAATTTTTGGCATACTTCTGTTTGATTGTATTTGTTCACAGCAAATCGACCCGCCTGCCCTATTGTGCATTTCGAATATCGAATTAAGGTGTACCTTGGATATCCTTTCAAGATAAATTATTACAACATCTATAAGGATAATCTTGTTAGTCTCTTCTTTTATGTTTTCATAGGTTTCCCCAAGTCCCTCTTAAGCCCTCATTAAGTGGGTGGGTGTCTGTAAAATGGCTTTTGCAGCCTTGAAATCTTTTACACTTGTGGCCTTGTCGCGTCAAGCGCATTTTTCTTTTGCCTTAAAATGTGAAATTTATGCCACGCTTTTTATAAAAGTCACGAGGTTAATTGGAAAAATAAATTGCAAATTTGGGAAACTCTTTTCGGAAGCTAGAGCAAAAGCAAACCAACAACAACAACAACACAGGAACAACAGAAGGGCAAAGGCGTCAGCGTCGTTGCCTTTGCGGTTGTTGGTGGGATGGTCGGCGGTTCTTCTTTTTGGTTGCAGCCAGAGCAGCAATGGCGCACAATTACCATAAATCTTGACTGCAATTTGCTTAAAATATGATGCCAATTTACGTTATTTGTGGTTCGATGGGAAATAAATCGAAACTGGTCAGGGGGGGGGCAGTGGCTGTAGTGGCGGTAGCTAAGGAGAAATTTTTGTTGCATTTTGTTAAATTTTGAACAAAGCCTTCGTGGCAACACTTTTTTTGTGTTGCGTCCATTTTCAATTTTGTTTAGAATTTGTTTTGGCGCTTGTTGTGCTTAATTTCATTACACACAAACACACACACACACACACACACAGATGCAGACGCAGACAGCATGCAATAATATTAATTGCCAACATTGGCGCAACTGCCACTGCAGCAGCAGCAGAAACACTTTTTCGCTTTTACATTTTATGTTTCTGCTTTTCGTTACACCTTTTGTTGTTGCTTTCAGTGTGTGTGTGTGTGTGTGCTGCCTTCATTTGTCCAGCTGCAGTTTAACACGCGCCATGGAATCCTTGACTGGGTTGCTGGCTGGTTCCTGGCTCTTGTTGTTTGGGTGTTGCTCGTGCTAAATAACCTTGCACCTTTTTATTGCTCGCTATTTTCGCTCGACGCCTGCTTTTCCCCTTGTGCACTAAAAACATTGTTAGTTGCTGTTCAGTTTTATTGCTGGCATTTTGTTGATTGTTGCTTGTTTTCTATCAAACCCTCCCCAGTTGGCATCATCATCATCAGTCCCTCCTCCCCAGCTAAAGATATCCCTTCTATTGAATTTTTCAGTTTTACATTTGGGGATTTAACACTTTGTTTTTTTATTTGCCTTTCTTCCAGGGAGTAGCAACAGGCAAATATCATGGCGCGATATTGACAAACTCGGAGACATGGGAGGCAAAGTCATTGCAGGCTGGACGCAAATCTGGCGATTTATTGGCGCCCATAATTTATTGTCCCGAATTGCATTTCTCGGAATTTGCATCGGCCATTGCTGATATGAAAAACTCTGTGGCGGTAAGTAAAAAATGTACGAAAAAATACACGGGGAAATTTGATTTTCATGCTTTTGCCTTCGAGGGAGGTGCAAAAAAAAAAAAAGAAGAAAAAAATATAGTGTCAGTTTATTGTGATGCAAACATCATACACATATCTCCAACCAGGATAGACCACACTGCCAGCGCTTTTATCATGCAAATTTGCAGAAAGTTGTTCTGTTTTGTGTGCGTGTCTTTTTAATTGAGACATTCAAGTGTGGGACAAGTAAGGCAAAAATGTAACATAAAAACCAATTAAATGATAAAGTTACGCTTATTTTTGACATATTAAGAGATGACAAAAAGGCACTGTGGTAGAATACTAGATTAAGTTGGATTAAGACGGTTTTCAATAAAAGGTTTTAATAACTCCAGTAAATTTTTTTTTTTTAAATAATCGGTTTTTTTTTTGTTGAAAAACTGATATATCATTATCTGGTAACCATAAATATGGGTAAAAAGGGCATCAAAAAGTTGTGAAAAAGTATGTTACAAACAGAAGGAATCATTTGCGAACCTCAAAAGTATATATATTCCTGATCAGCATCAATAGCCAAGTCAATATAGCCATGTTCGTCTGTCTGTCCGTCATTTCTGATTGATATAGATATTTTTTTCAAATATCCTGCATCCTACTCGAAACCCCCTTTGAATCCATTCAATTGGGTTCGGAACCGGTCTTGAACCAGTACACACCAAACAACAATCTAAAAGCTTTGATAATTTCGGTGATATGGCTCTAAAACACTTTTGAAACGGTTCAGCGTTTTTGGAACCGGTATTGAACCAGTAAAATGTCTAACTACTATGTACGAACCAATTTTCAAGTTCAAAGCTTCAATAATTTCTGAGATATTATAGCCGCTTTCGAACCGGTTCCCGGCTTTGCAATATAGCCTATGACACTCTCCTGATCGAAATGACCATACTCTGATTCATAAAGATCGGTTCAGTGGTTTAGACTAGAGGTGCGCGCGACGAGATCGTGAGAAAACACAGACTTTTGTGCGTGCGTATCCGTGCGTGATTCGTGCGTGTTGAAGTTATATATCGTGAATAAAAGTCGTGCAGTTTTCACGTAATTTTTTTTCTATTAAATTTGATTAATTATATTATTCTTAAAACTGTTTTGCGTTTGATTTCGTGAATTTGCTGCTCGCAGCTGCTCCATACACAAGGCGCAGTGTGGTCATGAAAACCTTGATGGAATTAAGGTCTCTTCTCGTGAAAATTCGGGGGTGGTTTTTTGTGCAGCGCACACACATATGAAAACGCTGACCGAAAAATATTTGGAGAATACTGCCTTGAAGCAGCTGCAATTTATTTCCAAAGATATGCAGCGTTGTGTTACAAATATATACATAAACACGTTGCATTTCGTTAAATACATTTTTATCGTGCGTGATCATTCGTGATCCCACCTTTAATCGTGCATGAATCGTGCGTGACGCAAAACGCTCAAAAGTTGTGTGCGTGAATCGTGCGTCAAGAAATTTTTATTTCGTGAATCGTGCGTTACGTGAAGGAAAAATCGCTCACGCGCAGACTCCTCATATTGGGAGTATACAAAGTATCTGCCATCTTTCTGGCAATTTTCGGATACCATCTCAAAAAAACGAAGCATCTTTCGATTCGATCCACGAATCGAAAGAATGGAAGCGCACGTCAGCCTAGGCATGAGTCATCGATCGGACTTCTAACTATTCAGAAAGAGCGATGTCTGGACTATACAGCGGGTGGAGTAGATCTTTCCGTTTCCGCGTTTCTAAGCATGTTTTCAACAAGTTTGCAACATGTGGCCGAGCATTGACAGAATAAAATTATTATTATTGCTGAGTAAAAGAACGCAATCAGAGATAACAAGAATGATTTTCTCAATAATACCTAATTTTCGACCGATCGTTTCTATGGCAGCTATAAGATATAGTCATCCGATCCGGGCGGTTCCGACATATAGAGAGTAGTTTGGGTAGAAACAGACAGACGAACAGATAAACGGACGGACAAAGCTTAATCGAGTTAACTCGAAAACATATATTTCTATGCGTTGCAAACTTCTGGGAAAAATAAATACACACTTCGCAAGTGTAAAAAAAAATCAAAGATAAGCATCCCGGACTGTCCAGTCGCAATTGTGTGCTTTTCCATCATTACAAAAATTAACGGTGCTGATTTGGGAGATGGCACATTCACCGTATAGCCTCGGCCTTGCACCTTTAGACGCAAATTTCTACGAGTGTGGAATTATAAAGCTACCCAAATGATGATCAAAGATGGTCAAACAAAATCGATTGATGTTGATCACCTTTGAATCTCGTGGAAAAAAAACGACAATAGATCTTTAGTAATGTTTTGAATTTCTCATAGAAGAATCCATTTTTCGCTTGCTTGGCGTACTTGTAGAGCTTCTTGAGGTTGTTTCTTTAAATTTTATTAGGTTCCCAGCAGCCCATGGACCTAGCGTCCAATCCCTTCTATAGATACAAACAATCTATACTTTTCTACAAAACTGACAACCCGAATCAGTCCAGTCTAATATACCCTCTCAAAGTATATTTAATCAATTAATTGAATTTTAATATGTATACAAACAATGTCGTATGTTTACGTATGCTCTCTAACATTCCCGCCTGTCTGACATTGAAATGGGAAATTTTTTGTAATAAGTTTCAAACCCAACATAACATAAATATTGTTCATTCTTTTTAATTAACTTTATCGCTGGCACTCAACATTGTGGGGTTTTCCTCCTCGAGTCCTTTCGACCGCAATATTGCGAAAAATGATGAACGTCATGTTTGGTTTAAAGATTGATTAGTATTACTGTGATTTATGCCGCATACTCACACCACCACCTCATGCATCCACATATCCATGTATCAAAAACTTTGGCGCTCAATCTATACTAGCAGCCACTTTTGCAGCCATTACAAAATGGAAGCCACACAGTCCTCTGCGTCCTCAAGCCATGCCACAACAGCAAACCAAATCGAGTTACCTTATTGTACAACGTCTAAAACGCTTCGGATCAATGGTCATTCATCATTGTCACGCCGTGGGCGGATGGCCAGGATGGTGCGTAGAGGTGCCAGAGAGGTCAAGTGGCGTGGCAATTTTGGCTACCTGCCACACACGCCCGCACCCCAGTCCCCTGCCGCTAGTTGGCTGTTTGATTTTTCGACCAGCTCTCTTGCCGCTCGTTGCTGGTGTCTCTGGTGGCACACACACACACACGCATACTAAAACAAGTCAAAATATCACACCATTGCTGCCGGCCCTGCCACGCCCTGGCCCCAGAACCCCCTTTACTGCAGTTGATGTGACAGCGCCGCGCACTTTGTCAATGGCGGCTGTGATAAAGTGTTTTAAATTCCAAATGCATTCAACGTTAAATGCGGAAAAGGTGAAATGTTCGGTCACCTGCCGGAAAAAATGGGAGTTTCTGCACTATTTTTTCCTTTACATCCCACGCGTTGCGTTTAAATTACGTGAGTTTTTTTTCATCTTCTTAGTTGCCTCCACTAAATGGACAGATTATGAGTGTTGTTAGCGGCCGCTTAGCTCATTGTTGTTGGGAGGCCAAACTCTGTTATTGTTGATGTTTGTGGCTCATTTCAGTGGACTCCCTTGGCAGGTTGTTTTATCTGTGTCTGGATTTTAAACAACTGAATGCAATTTATTTTGTGCTGTTTTGGATTTATGTTGTTGTGGTTTGTGTGTTCCATTTTTGTTGCAATTGGCAGATGTGTGTGTGTGTCTGACCTGGCTTAAGTGTTACACTATGGTTGCCAATTTTGGTATGCGTCGTTTATGGGAATATCTTGATGTGGCAATAAACATGCGAGGTTTTGTTCAAATAGAAAAGAGAGTTTTTAAATTTCTCGGACTACGTATATTCGATTTGCATTTGGGCTAATTACAATGGGGTCGAAAATTGTAAGCTATAAGCCTGGAATCATATTTAAACTTGGGCTAAAAATCGATTTTGAACCGAACCGATTCGATTCCAAAGATCCGACTTTTCTTTCACTGTGAACTAGATATGGGCGCATGTAGAATATTTTCGAACACGACCAGACTGTAACACGAATGACATATTTGAAACACGCACTCCACACGCACGTTTCGTAAACACGTCACGATACGTCAAGGCAAGCACGACTTTATTAATAGTGGAAAAAACTTCCGAAGAATCGTCCTCTGAATTTCGAACACGACGATAAAGGAAAAATGTAAACATTAATACAGTATATTTTGTCCTGTTAACTTAATGGCTTAGGGCTGATTTCTTATCTTCATGTTTTTTTAAAAAACTAGGTGCTTTATTGGGACGTTGTATGTTGCCTGCTTATAGGCCGCTTTTAAATATCTATGCTTGTGTCTACAACGACCCGGATATGATTTTACAAGCGGCCTTAAAGTAGGCAACACACACCTTTCCAATAAAGCACCTAGTTTTCAAAAACATGAAGATGAGAAAACGGCCCTTAGGGTGAGTTCACACTGTTTGACGCATGAGACATTATAATCTAGTGGGCCCTTGAGTTGTCTTCTTTTCATTGTGAATAGCTTGTCATTTGGCATTAAAAACCAGGGTTCGCATACAAAACAAAAGTACCGAACACAGCAAGTACCGTACATTGGCAAGTACGGTCAATTTTTCGGTACGTACTGTACTTAAAACACAAGTTCGGTACCTTCGTCGTAACAGACCGTCCGAAAATAATAAGCAATATATTATTTAGTTAAGGAGGCGAAGTACAAAATGATTTTAGTTTCGGATCGTTCGGGTTTGTCAGTAAGGCTGGGTTCACACTGTTCGACTCATGAGACATGATAATCTAGTAGGCCCTTGTGTTTTCTTGCTTTCATTCTGAAAAGCTTGTCATTTGACATTGAAAACAAGGCAACATTAAGACCTACTCGATTATCATGTCTCATGCGTCGAATAGTGTAAACGCAGCCTTACAGTATGTTTGCTTGTAGATATCTTAAATCACTCTACTGTGACGGACGAATCATTATATCGATAATTTACAAAGTTGATTTATCAGCTATCGGTATGCTAAGTGCCTTACCATATTTTTACGGAATTTAGTTTGGGTGCGAAACTCAAATCGTTTTGTACTTCGTCTCCTTAACTAAAAAATATTTTGCTCGCACGCGTACTAAATATAGAACAGTTCGGTATTTTTTTTTTTGACGTTCCGTTAAGATGAAGTTACCATACTTGAGTTTTAAGTCCAGTACGTTACAAAGCATTTACCGTCGTGCGTGTTTTGTACACAAAGAAAACCTCGACTCACGCCAACCAACACGACTAGTGGACCAATTAATTTGCTTTTATTTTTAAATTCGAAAAAGCTTGGGCTGAATCAAGGTTCAAACCAAAACCTTAACACAAAAACCTTGAACCTCTAGTTTCAGAACCTTAACCATTGGTAAGTTTTGGTTTTAACCGCGAACCCGATCTCGACAAAAATGATTCGGGCTTGCAGCCCTGATCTAAACACTAATATCGTACATATGTATACCCTTGCAGAGGGCATAGAAGGAAGCGTCTCTGTCCCGATCAAGTTTATAAAGCTTTGATCAGTCCGTCTGTCCGCCCGTTTGTTTCTTGTATCTTGACCAAACTTAGCAAAAAGTCTTTAAATACACATAGGCTGCACTTTTGTCGGAATCGGCCCGATCGGATGACTATATCATATAGCTGCCATACGAACGGTCGGTCAAAAAACTAGTTCTAGTGAGAACAACTTTTTTGTTTTCTATCGTAGCGTCACAAATCGTGATACATATAAGTTTTATATGCTTCCACATAATTCTGAAAAAATTTATCAAAATCGAATGACTACAGCTGCGTTATAAACGATCGGTTCAAAAACTAGTTCTAGTAAGAAAAACTTTTTTGTTATCAATGGTATCTTAAATCACTCTACTCTTAGTATCTATTTATCTAATATGCTACCACACAGTTCTGGAATATTTGATCAAAATCAGACGACTATATAGTATAGCTTTCATAGAACCGAATCGACTGAAACATGATCTTAGTGAGAAAAACTTCTATATTTTCAATGGTAAGGTCACCAAACTTGGCATTTATTAATTTAATATGCATCCACCTAATTCTGCTAAGTTTGATCATAATATGACAACTATCTAGTGTTTCTGTCGTATAATCGATGGGTATGAAAATAGTGGGAACAATATCAATAAAAAATAATACTATGTTTATACACTTGAAAAGTGTATATTCATTTTGCCCAGAAGTTTGTAACGCATAGAAATATTCATTTCCGACCCCAAAACATATATTCTTGACAGGACACGAGCTGAGTCATCCGCTTTGTCGCGCGCGCCCGGTCTGTCTGTCCGTCTGTCTGTCTGTTTCTACGCGATCTTGTCCCTCAGTTTTAAAGCTATCGAGCTGAAATTTTGCACAGAGTCTTCTTTTTACTGCACGCAACTAATATGTCGGAACCGGCCGGATTGGATGACTATATCATATAGCTGCCATAGGAACGATCGGTCTAAGAACTAGTTCTAGTTAGAAAAACTTTTTTGTTTTTTATCGTAGCGTCACTAATCTTGGTATAAGTTTGTTTTATATGCTTCCACATAATTCTGGAAAAATTTATCAAAATCGGATCACTTTGGCATATAGCTGCCATATAAACGGTCGGTCAAAAAACTAGTCTTAGTGAGAAAAATTTTTAGTTTCCTCTTGTAGCTTCACCAATCATGGTATATATTAGTTTTATATGCTTTCACGTAATTCTGGAAAAATTTATCAAAATCGGATGACTATAGCATATAGCTGCCATAGGACCGATCGTTCGGAAAATGTGATTTACTAAGAAAAGTTTTTTTTTATGGTATCAGATTTTTATTAAAAAATGATTTAAAAATTTTAAATATCTGATATCTATTGTTTTTCAAGTGTATTAAAACTTCGGCACAGTCGAAGTTAGCTTTGCCTTCTCGTTTTCATTTATATAAGATTTAAGTTTTTGAGTATACTTCATAGATCGATAAAAATCAAATTTTTTTTTTAAGGCTCACACACAAAGAAAATTAATTTATTAATAATTTGGCCGCTGATTTCTGAACTAAATCCTAAATAATAAAAAAATACATTTTTGTTACAATATTCTTTTGTATTTTGATTTTTGAGTCTATTTAATTGATCGGGTGCGTATTTGTGACTCTTTTGAGTTAAAGAGAAATTAAATTTTGTCATTGATATCTTTTTTATTTTACATTAACCGGCATTCTTTGTATATTCCTCTTCCAAGTCAGTGGAGCCAAAAAAAAAGGAACAAAAAAAATGCCCTTAAATTTCTACAACTTTATGACCCTAACCCCCCAGCCTAGACGCCATGAACGGCTTCTCTGCTTAAATCACACGCTTTGGCTTCTGTTTAGCATCAGGCTTCACTCACAACGCGTCGCATAAGTTAAACATAAGCAACACAGCAGCAAAACAATAAAATTGCTTAAACATTTCCAATTGTTTCTCAATTTTTGTGCCTAAGTTAGTAAAGTTACTCAAAATTTTATGACTGTGAAATTTTACCATTGTTGGTAATTGATTTTTATGTTCAATCGTAAAATGTGCCGCCAGGCTGCTAAAACGGTTGAGACACGGGGGGGCATGAATTTTAGATAAACCCAATGTAACAACGTGTTGCAGTCAGGACGACGTATACGTAATTGTTTTTTTTTTTTCTCAACTTTGCCGCAGTTTGTGAATTTTTATTAAGCGCCGACATTTTAAATTCAATTGTACGGCGACTTTTTACGCTTCTTAATGAATTAAATTGAACTTTTTATGTGGCAAAGTTTTTTCATGCGCTTGTATATGCTTTTTTTTTACGGCCTGACCTCACGGCGCCAAATATGTTTGGGGTTTGTTGTTGATTAAACAATGCCAACAGTTTATAAATAATGCCCCAACTTAGTGGTTTAAATGTAGATTTCCCGGTGCCAACTTTTTACTCTCGCTTTTCCTGCTTCTTCTTCTCTGTTGCTTGGGCGTAAGTCACGTAATTTGTGCAATGGCCGCGATTTCCGTTGCCTACTTATAGGGGGCGGCGGCGACGCGTCGGTGTCTTTCCGCTTGTTATGGGTTGGTTTCCGTTCAACTTTAGCCGGGACTGTTATTGAATGTTTCTAATATTTTCCTTTATTTCTTTTGAAGCGACGACGCCCTCCGGCAAAAAGTTTTTTTTTCTTAAAGAGAAAATTGAATAAAAAATGTCGTCCCTTTGGCAAAGCACTCTTTCCGACACTGTGAATTGCAAACTTGTTGGCTAAATGTGTAATTGATATCGAAACCAGTCAAAGGCGTTCAATATTGATGCCCCGGGGGGGGCGGTGTGAAAAAAGCCAGGACTACTGTCATTTGGATCATTGTTGTCACTAAATAGAGCTTAAATGTTGGTCACTAATTAAAATTCACGTTAATCGCAAATGTCACCCCATTTGCCCATCAAAAGTAGCCGCCAACACTTGTGTGTCACACTCATGCCATGGCGGCGGCAACATTGGCTGGATTTGGGGCTGGAATTGGTCACGTTCAAAACCGCAATTAGTTGGTGGTCCATTGTCAAACAGGGAGAGTTTGCCTAGCTTCGGTATTTACAAAAGGCACAGAGACAAAATCAATGCCTCGCCTAATGCAATCAATGTTAATGACATTATGTTGACAAATGTTTGCCATTATTGATGAAAGCACGCTCTCTCGAATGAGTGACAGTCGGTCGAATAAGCTGATTGTTTGTGTGTGTGTGTGTGTGTTTGCCACTGCTTACCTTGACCATCCTCACGTTTTTCCTGTACAAATGTTCAACATTTTGTGAATATTTCTTTTCGTTTTCACCGAATAAGAGTGGGATTCAGTTTAGTAAGCAAATCTGTGTACCAGATCAGCCCTTCTTTAAGTTGAGAACATTTATTGCTCAGCCTAAAAAAATGTTTCTCACACATTCACCTATTTGTCGTTCATAGCTATAAGATATACCTATTAAACTTGGGGATGGATTTTCCGAAAATTGGAAAATAAATTGGCCCATTAGATTTAATAACCTAATTTCATTTAAGTAGTTTTGAACCGAACCGGTTCGAACCCGGAATTCCCACTGTGAACCGAACCTCTTGTGAAAAAAATAATTAAACCTGAACCAGTTCCGAACCAACACTTTCGGTTCGGTTCAATCAAAAGTCTTAGTTAAGTTTTGTCCAATCAAATAAGAAGAAAAGATAATAAATTACTCGAAAAAGTTCTTTTTTAAAAATTAAATTTTTTTCGAATTAACAAAAATCCAGAATTTTGATTAATTTGTTTATATTTTTAAGAAATTAATTGCTTAGCTACCAAAATTTGATAAATTTTGGGACGAACCAAGGTTCGAACCAAAACCTTAGCACAGAAACCTTAAACCTCAAATTTCTGAACCCTAGCCATTGACTAAATTTGGTTCGAACCCGCATACCGGAGCTCCGAAAAATTATTGAGGTTTGCAGCCCTGATTTAAACATAACGTTTGAACTCAACGACGCATCATTTTGTTTTTTGATTTTCCATTTATTTGGAAAACGCATTTTTGGGTGGTGGATTTTCCGAAGTTAGAAAATAATGTTTCCATTTATATGGCCGATGAAGCTTAACGATTTGCCTTGAACCCACCCCCGTCCCTCATTTTTCAGTTGATTTGGCTGAATTTTACGTTAATCTGGTAAAAAAAATTGATTTGTCCTTGAAATACCCAATTTTACGATCTTGGGGGTGGATTTTCCAACAATTGAAAATTATTTTTCCATTTATGTGGTCTAAAGTAGAGGTGCGCTCGTGAGCGATATTTCCTTCACGTAACGCCCGATTCACAAAATAAAAATCTCTTGACGCTCTGTTCACGGTCACAATTTATTGAGCGTTTTGCGTCACGCACGATTCATGCACAATTTAAGTATGCACGATCACGCACCACAAAAATGCATTTGATTTCGATTCAGAAGTTTTCTTTTTACCTATTTCAAGTTAGATTTGTGGAAACTCAAACAAAATTGTTGATACGTGGAACCAAGGTGTATCTATTAGGTGCGGCGGTCATTCAAAAGCTTTCATTTCATAACTTACATATTATCAGTTTGGTATTCATGCATATGTTGTCTGTCTCACTCTTGCGCATTTAGCAAAAAGCTTCGAGCTTACAAATTTTATTGTTCGCCACACCTGAAATAGATACTTCTTGCGTGGATCTGGTGTCATTCTTTAATTTAAGTGTGCCCGTACCAGTTGAACAGATAAATGCCAAATAACTCGCCATATTTTGTAGTGGCGTTGAGCTTTTGCTAAAAGCGCGAGAATAAAAAAAGCATCGTTTGTATGTATGTGTGTTAGTGTAACCAAGGTGTATCTACAAGGTGTGGCGGTTAGTCAAAAGCTCAAGTTTCATAGCTTATACACACATACATACAAAAATATGTGCGTGCATCTCAAATGACATCTACAATTTTTTCCATGGCGATCAATCAAACAACCAAGTGCATCGCTTAGAGTGACCTTAATTCAATTATGGCCACACTGCGCCTTTTTGAAGGAGCAAGAATTAAAAGCAAATCAGTTCTTGGAATATTTTTATTAATTTAATATAAAAGAATAAAATTCCGTGACTTATATTCACGATGTATTAACTTTAACACGCACGAATCACGGATGCACACGCACGAAAGTCTGTGATTTCGATCACGTAGTGACAAGTCGTGACACACTGTGACACGTTTAAATTCACTTCATGCGCTCACCTCTAGTCTAAAGAGCTTACAAACCGATTTTCATACTCATCGGCTCAAAAATATCGATTGACCTTGAACCCAATCCTACCTTCGGAGTGGATTTTTTTCAAACTGGAGTTTTATTTTCCCATTTACAAATCGAATTTCGTTTATAGCTGCTCAAAAATAACGTTTGAACCCACACCCGCGCCATTTTCCGATCCTAAGGGTGGATTTTCCCAAAGTTTTAAATTATTTTCCTATTAATCTTATTTCATACAGATCGGGTCAAAAATAACGTTCTCCCATGACTTCCTATTTTACGACTTTGGGGGCCAATTTTCAAATATGGTTAAATCAAATGTTATTATTTTCCGGTAATTTTTATTGTGGGAGGATTTTTCGAAATCGGGAAATTCGATCAAATTTTTTGCATACAATCCGAGTTCGAACACTATCGGATCCCTTACAAACTTTTCTGGGCATTTCAACTCCTTGCTTGCACAGAAACAGAAAGACGGACAAAGCTCTATCCACTCAGAACGACGCCCAGATCAAGAATATATATAATTAATGGGTAAGGAAATGGTTATTTCTCGATCAACTTGATTCAGTTTTCGAGGGATTACCAAACTATGCAGAATTCAACAAGTAGAACTCCTCATTCAATGCTTTAATCCCTGACCATATCCGAACTTTAACTACCAATACCAAGAATGAAGGGGTATCGGTGCGAAAAAACAAAGTTCATCCTTTCAAAATCTAGCAATTGCCTTCTGGTCCGTAAGACCACAAACAAAATCAATCTGTGCTTTGCAACTTCCGCCATTTACTGATTCAGTTGCTTAGATACATACCAGTTTAAAGTTTTGAACTGCACTGCTCCAGGCAGCACATACCAAGTTAAACGAAAAACCCGAACTAGACCAAGGCATCAGAACCCACAAGTTTCATAACAAAGCATCACTTCATATTAGCTGCAAAAACGCCAAATGCAGCGGGAGAAACGACAACTGAAGAAACTTTCACAAAAAACAACGTTGCCTCTGTTGCTTCAATGGACTTTTGACTTCCGCTGCTCGACGGATGATGTTTGTTCACGCTGTATATGTGTGCGTGCGTGTGATTTTCTCCTCGAGAAGCAGCAGCAGAGTAAAGCGCGATGTCATGCAATTTTCACTGCAAGACATCGCCTGTTGTCCGCTTTTGTCTGATGCTGTTGCTGCTGCTGCTCCTGCTGTTGAAGCCTGACAGTTAACTCCTTTTTTGGCCAACTGTCAGCAGGAGCACCACACATGTACATACAACTATGTGCGAGAATGTGCCTGTACTTGGGTCTGGGCCTGGGCCTTGGTTCCTCCTTTATTTGGTGCTGTGTAAAGTGTACTTTATGTTTGGCATTTAAGCGCTGCAATTTCCGCTCAAGTTAGTAGAGCGACTGGTTCCGCTACGCAGCTGCCACTGCATGGTATTTAATTTAGGCATTAGCACAGCCAGCCATTCCACATATACTGTGCGAGGGCGAATCAAACAGATTCAGTAATTGTAGGCAATACGTAAACTGGGTTCCATGTGCTTTATAGCTTAACAAAATATATATAAATAAGAAAGTCGGTCCAAAGCGGGTTCCAAACGCGTTTTCTAAGCGGTATCGAGACTTTAGTGAATCCTTGATGAATATGAATGGGTAGTACTTAAATTTTAGACCGATCACCGACTTTGAAAACACTGTATTGAGAAAAACGCGATTAATCCCATGTATTCCACAAATCGCTTTAAACCTAAAAACGACACAAATCGTATGGCAATTGGGTAGTTTTTGGGTCGAAAGCTATTTGTGGAACGCCTGGGAATAATTCAGAAGAAATTTAAGCATTGTTAAAATTTGATTTCTTCAACTTTCATAGTGTCGTCTTTTCTTGGGTCAAAAGATCATAGTCCTGCATCAGCAGCTTCAAGTTTTCCGTCTTCCTCCTCGATATACATAGGTGTGGACAGTAAAGTTGGAGAATCTAGTTAATTTTAACTACCTAGTTCATTAGATAATTTTTTAAGGAACTTTTTCACTTTTTTTTACTTAATTTGATGAACTAAAGTTCATTTTTTGAAAAATAGTTCTTTATTTTTTTTTTTGACCTACCTCGTTGAAGTCTGGGCAGCCACTGATTGGTTTTGGGGATTTTTACTCTCTTTGTGAATGGCTCGACATGTATTCGACTATGCAACTTGTTTATTTTTCTTTCAATGAGCTCCAAGCATGTTTTCACGACCCTTCATTTCACAATAATATCAACGTTATCTTAAAATTTGAAAAGCACCCTGCAAAGTCGGAAAATGGGTTCTTTACATGAACATTATTAACAAAATAAATTTTTTTTAACCATTTACGTAAATTTTCCGTCTTTTTCAAAATTTGAAAATTCCGTAGGTAATATTATGTTATGTAAAGTAGAGGTGCTCGCGTGACGAGAATTTTATTGTGTCTCGGTGTGTCACGACATGTCACTATGTAATCGTGATACATCACAGAGTTTCATGCGTGTGTATTCGGGATCCGTGAGTGTTTCGTGCGTGTTAAAGTTAATCATCGTGAATATAAGTCATTCAATATTCACGAAACGTTTTTCTATTATATTTTATATATTTATATTATATATTCTATTACTCCTAAAACTTATTTGCTTTTGATTTCGTGAGTCCGCTGCTGCTCCATACAAATTATGCATTGTGCCCATGATAAAATTAAGGTCTCTCCACGCAAAAATTCGGGGGTGGTTGATCGTGGGCGATCATTCGTGACCTCTTCTTTAATCGTGCATGAATTGTGCGTGACGCTTAAATCGCTTTACAAATTGTGCGTGCGTGAAGATATTTTCATTTCGTGAATCGTGCGTTACATGAAGGAAAAATCACTCACTCGCGCACCTCTAATGAAGCTAAGCTAATGAAAATAAAAACAAAATTTCATTCATAAACTTTCCGCCTATTTTTCGACTTTAGGAGTAGATTTGAAAATGATTTTGAATTCAATAAATTTTGAAAAAAATTTTTTAATCTTTTTCCTTCGGACTTTCCAAATTTTAAAATCCCGATGGATATATTTTGTCATATAAAGCTTAAAAAATATATTTGGAGCTGATCGTATATAAACCATTCATCAGTTTTCTGCCCATTTTTCGACTTTTTTTGAAATATTAAAAAAAAATTCAAAGTATGTAATGCATTTCATATTTTTGTATGTGCAGCTTGGAATATGGAATGGGTGGATTTTCCAACAAATGTAATCACAATTTTATTGTAATTTTATTGTATCGGTTTTGGATCAGATCGAATGAAAGAAAAATTGTTTTTTTCATGAATTTTTTGCCAATTTTCCGGATTTTCCAAAATGTGAAAATAAGTATGGAGTTGCTCGGATGAAAAAGACAAGATTTTCAAGCAACAGTATTCCGCCCATTTTAGTATTTTTGGGGGATGTTTTTTCAAAATTTAAAAGTCATTTCCATGTGTTCTACAAATCGCTATTGACCCCAAAAACGACCCTAATCCCAAACGATTTGGGTTGTTTTGAGGGTCGAAAGCGATAGGTAGAACACGTGGGACTTACTTCATATTGGGGTAAGCTTTAAAAATAAGTTTGGAACTAATTGCTAAACCCATTTTCCACTCATGGGGGCGTAGGGGGTTAATTTTTGTGTGATTTTTACACATTTCAAGGCGGAATTTTGCATAACCCCGTCTTAGTACTCACTTTCAGAATAAGATAGAACTACAGTAAAAAATTTAGCTTGCTATGAGTATGGGCTGTGCAGGGGTCACCAATCAGTCAGTCAGTCAGGTTGAACTCTTTTATATATATAGATATAGATATAAAGATTGTATGTATATGCTAACATATAGGATCTTACTTTTGTAATATGCAACTGCTCTTATTTAGCTTAGAGTAAACCACCCTCGTATAGCCACATTTCTATAAAAAATGTTTCTTGTTGCGCTGCACCGCGGGATGCTTTTTAATAAAACGACGCCAAGTATTGCTTGTTGCATGCTCCGGTTCTTTCCACACATATATACACTCACATACAAGGACATACACATTTATGCCAAAATGTCTAACAGTGATTTCCATTCTACTTGCAGGATCGACAGAATGCGCAATCCTCGTGCGCCGGCCTTTTTGTGGCCGCCCATTTGGGTTTTGATTATCCTGGCGTTTGGATGCATGTCGATATGGCCACGCCCGTGCATTGTGTAAGTGATTGTGCCCCGCCTGGAAATTTATATGAATTTTGAAAATTCGTTTTTTTTTCGCTTAGGGTGAACGCGCCACTGGCTATGGTGTGGCGTTGCTACTGACGCTCTTTGGTAATCATACAAACTCGCTGCTGCTGCAATCGATTGCACCCACCGAGGAGGAGCCGCCATCCAAGCGTCTATGTCGCGATTAGCAGGCCATTATTTGTGTGTAACCATTCATTTTTTTGCATTTAAATATATATTTCACATGTGGAAAGCCCGACTGGCAGTAAACGTAAATAAACAACAAAATAAGCCGAAGGCTTCGTCAAGTCTTTCTTGTTTGAATTGGTTTTTGGTCGGTCGTTTCCTGTGCACCAAGTATCAATAAATTCTCTTTCACAAAGGCACAAAGGGTTAAAAATCTGTTATACACACATGTATCTATGTGTGCTTATCCCTTTATCCTTGGGCTGTTCAATTAAGCGGCTCTCCTGCTGCTGCTGCTGCCGCCTGGCACTTAAGTGGATTCATCAGCATCATCATCGTCATCGCAGTCATCCACTTTGCTGTCACTGCAATTGTGTCGACAACAACAATACCCGCCGATGCCGACAATATAAATTAAATTGCAACATCATTGTGCCACGTCGTCGCCGTCTTTGTTGCCTACTTTTGTGCGCGCTTCAGTCTCAGGCGTTTGTCAGTCACACCCACGCCCTACACTAATACCAACGCTGTGCACTTTCATTTCTCCCTCCCTTTTTTTTTTCTTCTTTCAATTTGCCTTTTTTATTCCATTTGCTTTCGGGGGCTGTGCACTCTTGCGCTTTTATTGTTTAATTAGCTTGAAATGCGTTTATTTTCATTTGTAAGTGCTGTAAACAACGGCGTCAGGTGAGACTCATGGTCTGGTATGCTGGTGATTTGTTAAACCTTGAAATGTAGCGCAAGTAATGTGCCATTGTATTATTGTACGATATATGCGAACTGGCTGCGGGATGGCAAATTGTGCGCCCTGTCTGCATTGCTTAAGCTTGGCAATTGCATTTGTATTGAATGGCGGAGCACTTACATTTGACATTTGTAGTTAGAGTAGTTAGGGTAGTTAGTGTATTCTAAAGTGGATTTGTCGGGCAATTGGAGTGTGTTTTATTTGCGTTGTTTTTACTTTTAAATTAGATGATGTGGGTAAAAAGTTGTTGATTGGCTTAGTGGCCATATGGACACTTACCTTTCTCATTTATGGAAAGTTAAAGTTAAATTGTTTTCTATTAGAGAAGTGTTACAAGGACATGGGGACTTTTACTAGAAATAAGAGACTTTGTCCTAGCAGAACTTTGAACTACTAATACAAGCAAGCTTATTGATCAAATCAAAAAACCAATCGTGTTTGAGTCAATCATTAAAACTGCAAGCATGTTCAGTTGACGAGCTCGTTGTATGTAATAGCTTGTTTGGCTTGTCGCTTGTTTTACACGAGTCAATGCGAGCATACCACTGGTCAAACATCAGTTCACCGCAAACAAACAAAAAAAAAAAACAACACGTGCAAGCAAAAAAAAATAAAATAAAAGCCTTCCATTTTGCTCTATCTTCATTTATTGTTATGGAGAGTGGATTACCACTCGCTCGTTCTTGCAGCCACAGCAAAGCTAGATTGCTCACATGCTTAAATGAGCTTGAACTATTATTACTCTTGCTTGCAAAATTATTGATCATTTTAATTGAATGTCCACACGACAAAGACCATATATTATTAGACTGAACGATTGCTCTGCCGCCACAAACTTAACAGCGAAATAATCAGCTGTTCTTTGTTATTGTCGCTCTCGCAACAAACTTAACAGCGAAATAATCAGCTGTTTTTTGTTATTATCGCTCTCTGAGTACAGTCAAGACAATGTCCGTCTCGCTCTAACCACCGTGTTTTCCTATATGTGTGATAAGACCTTAGCAACATGTTGACATCGCTGGCAACATTTTAAAAGTATCTACATTGGTCATATCTCTTAACAGCGCCACAAATTGAGAGGCTTCGCAATCGTTCAGTCTAATAATATATGGTCTTTGCACACGAGCATTGGCAAGCGATGCCACAGAGCAATATTATTAGAGGTAACGATTGCTCGGTCGCCACAAACTTAACAGCGAAATAATCAGTTGTTCTTTGTTATTGTCGCTCTCTGAGTACAGTCAAGACAATGTCCGTCTCGCTCTAACCACCGTGTTTGCCTATATGTGTGATAAGGCCTTAGCAACATTTTGAAATCGCTGGCAACATTTCAAAAGTATCTACATTGGTCATATCTCTTAACAGCGCCACAAATTGAGAGGCGTCGCAATATTTTTTTCTAATACTCTTGCTCTGTGGCGATGCCAGTATGAGCACAGAGGAAGAGAGATAGAGGGGAAGATTGAGACGGCCCTCGATTTGTGGCGCTGTTAAGTAACAGCCCGGGTTGAGATTCTTTTAAAATGTTGTAACAAAGAACAGCTTATTATTTCGCTGTTAAGTTTGTGGCGACAGAGCAATCTTCCCCTCTAGAAATACTGTTCTCAATTTGTGGCGCTGTTAAGCGATAATACGCATGTAAATACTTTTGAAATGTTGCCAGCGAGTTCAAAATGTTGCTAAGGTCTTATAACACATATAGGAAAACACGTGTTTACGAGACCATGATAAATATTTCTAGAGGGAAAGATTGCTCTGCCGCCACAAACTTAACAGCGAAATAATCAGCTGTTCTTTGTTATTGTCGCTCTCGCAACAAACTTAACAGCGAAATAATCAGCTGTTTTTTGTTATTATCGCTCTCTGAGTACAGTCAAGACAATGTCCGTCTCGCTCTAACCACCGTGTTTTCCTATATGTGTGATAAGGCCTTAGCAACATTTTGAAATCGCTGGCAACATTTCAAAAGTATCTACATTGGTCATATCTCTTAACAGCGCCACAAATTGAGAGGCGTCGCAATATTTTTTTCTAATACTCTTGCTCTGTGGCGATGCCAGTATGAGCACAGAGGAAGAGAGATAGAGGGGAAGATTGAGACGGCCCTCGATTTGTGGCGCTGTTAAGTAACAGCCCGGGTTGAGATTCTTTTAAAATGTTGTAACAAAGAACAGCTTATTATTTCGCTGTTAAGTTTGTGGCGGCAGAGCAATCTTCCCCTCTAGAAATACTGTTCTCAATTTGTGGCGCTGTTAAGCGATAATACGCATGTAAATACTTTTGAAATGTTGCCAGCGAGTTCAAAATGTTGCTAAGGTCTTATAACACATATAGGAAAACACGGTGTTTAGAGCGAGACCATAGAGTAAATATTTCTAGAGGGAAAGATTGCTCTGCCGCCACAAACTTAACAGCGAAATAATCAGCTGTTCTTTGTTATTGTCGCAATCGCAACAAACTTAACAGCGAAATAATCAGCTGTTTTTTGTTATTATCGTTCTCTGAGTACAGTCAAGACAATGTCCGTCTCGCTCTAACCACCGTGTTTTTCTATCTGTGTTAAAAGACCTTAGCAACATGTTGAAATCGCTGGCAACATTTTAAAAGTATCTCAACTCGTACTGTTACTTAACAGCGCCTCATTTTGAGAGCCGTCTCAATCTTCCCCTCTATCTCTCTTTACTCTATGGCGAGACGGACATTGTCTTAACTGTACTCAGAGAGCGACAGTTGATTAATTGCTCTGTTAAATGGTGGCAAAAAAATAACAAAGAACAGCTGATTTAATGCTCTGTTAAATTGTGGCGACCGAGCGTTCTCTCTAATAATAATGCTCTGTGCAACGGAGTTGCACAGACTTGTTTCCTTTCGTGTTTGCCATACTTATTCTTAAATAAAGTTGTAAAGTCGATCAATTGATATTAAATCAGCCTTAGTCACAAAGAGCGAGGCAAAAAAGTGAGATTGTATTGGTGTGCGAATATAATGTGACGCAAAGCGGCTCGAACCTACCTTGTTGAAGGCTAGGCGAGCACCATAGAGTAAATATTTCTAGAGTGAAAGATTGCTCTGCCGCCACAAACTTAACAGCGAAATAATTGTTATTGTCGCTCTCGCAACAAACTTAACAGCAAAATAATCAGCTGTTTTTTGTTATTATCGCTCTCTGAGTACAGTCAACACAATGTCCGTCTCGCTCTAACCACCGTGTTTTCCTATCTGTGTTAAAAGACCTTAGCAACATGTTGAAATCGCTGGCAACATTTTAAAAGTATCTCAACTTGTACTGTTACTTAACAGCGCCTCATTTTGAGAGCCGTCTCAATCTTCCCCTCTATCTCTCTTTACTCTATGGCGATGGGGTCGGCATGTGTTCGGCTCGTGTCTGTGTGAATTTGCCGAATGTGTTCGGCCGCCTGCGTCTTGGACGACGACGTCTGTATTAAATGATTAAGAGCAATGGAAGCAAAAAGAGAGCTTATACAAAAAGTGCTTTTGCATGTGATCGCGTATATTCCACGAGCATGAGTGATATTCCAGGCGAATAAAAAAACCATTGAAAGATATGAAAATACCACATCTGTTATGGTGTGTGGACCAGAGACCTGCAACGAGTGTACTCGAGTCAACTCGCTCAGGCTTTCCAAAAATGAGTAACGAGCAAGCTTTTCGATCAAAAACTTCAAGCCTTTTCAAGCCTATACACAAAGCTCAAAACAAAAAACGATTGTGTATGAGCGCATCACTGAAATGGCGAGTATGAGCACTCGTTTGGCTTGTTCATCGTTGAACCGAATCAATGCAAGCTTGCTGCTATTTGGTCGCGAGTGCGCCGAGCTATTGTGTCAGCTCGCATCAACCACCAAGAGCGTATATAGAAAAACAACAACATGTGTGAGAAAAAGAGATAGCATGATCGCCTTTGATTTTGCTCTCTCTTCATTTCTTGTTTTGGAGAGCGCGAGAGATTGCAAGCACCGCTCGCACAACACTCGTACATTCCGCCGCAGCTGAGTTATGCCGCTCATATCAAAAGGCTTGCTCGTTTTGGTTTGATATCCAAACGAGTACTGCCGAGTGTTGCTAGTTTGATTGGCAAGCCCTAACAAGCCGAGTAAGTGTGCGAGTATACTCGAAAATTAGGCACTCGTTGCAGGTCTCTGGTGTGGACCCATATCCGCAAAAAAGGCAAGCTCTACTTTTCATTGACAAAGGTGTCAAGATGAAGTTTTGATCAAACATTTTCATCCTCACGCATCTGCGTTGTTTAGTCATGGACACACTGAAAAAAAATAAAAGTACCGAAAACCGAGTAATTCGTTCTTAATATTGGGGTAAGTCCGATTTTTCTTATACTGAGAACGGCGGGTTTAAGAGATGAGCGCTTTTATTAGCAACCAAGAATATCCAACACTTGTAGAGAAGAGAAGGAGTTTAAGGTATCCATTCTCAATCCAACAAAGTGGGGCCTACTCGAATCTCCCAAAATTTGGACTTCTGCCTCTGCTTATACAAAACCTAGGTTTTTCAATCTCTTTGGGATTAAATTAAGTTCCAATATTGGGATTAATTCAATCTTCATGAGATAATCGCGGGATATATGTAATATTTTCAGAATAATCAAAGTGGAATCAAATCAATCTTTTTCAGATCGGCTTAAGAATATCCGAGCTTGCCTTGTTTTCATTACCGTTTGGGATTCATTTCAGCCCGTTTGGATTGATTTTGATAGTCCTTAGCTTTGTTTTGACAGCTGATTGTTGTTGACAATCGTTTTTTTTTCCATACTCAACAAGATGCCAACAACAATCAGCTGTCAAAACAAAACTAACTAAATTACAGTAACATTAAATTTGCCATTTATTCCTAGCTAATTATTTACATTTAGTTAAAACTTGGAATTTTTTTGTTCTTTCACCATTTTCTCTTTGAAGCATTGCCAGACTTGTTTTGCAACTAACAGTTGGTATGTTTTTGTGAGAAACTTATAATTAAATAAAGCTAAAAAAGTTAAGCAAATGCTGATTTTTAATAAGAAGCTAAATTAAGTAATTCCTGATTTTTTATAAACCCAATGCCAATTCAACGCATTCATTCGCATAGAAGACCTTAAAGCTAAACCCCTTAACGGCTTACCAGAAGCCAGGCAATAGGCCATAAATATCTTCACACTGGACACTTGGACGGCAGCAGCCACTTTTGCGTCCATCGTTGGGGCTCCCTCAGCAGCAATTGACTTTTGTCGCATTGGCGCTTGACCCCAGCGGCACAAGATCAAGGCTTATGCTCAGTTTTTTAACGCTCTCAGTCCTGCACACAACTCAATTTGAAGCCAACTGCGGAATGCCGGGACTGGCCACAGTGCGTGTCATGGGCAACAGCAGAAAACAAAAGCAACACCAATATTAGAATTTGTTGCTTTTGGCATGCCGGCAACGTTGAGAAGCTTTTGTGGCCATTCTCATTGTTTTCCTGGCCACT
This sequence comes from Lordiphosa mommai, assembly GCA_018904225.1. Taxonomy (NCBI): domain Eukaryota; kingdom Metazoa; phylum Arthropoda; class Insecta; order Diptera; family Drosophilidae; genus Lordiphosa; species Lordiphosa mommai. The sequence continues at coordinate 901,281 of JAEIFT010000083.1, forward strand.
TCTTATGCTGGGCTAAACCCCTGCACAGCATTTAAGCTGCACAAGTTTCAAACAAATCCCGCATCATTCTTTTTCGCACCTAAAGCGACAGAGATCTGACTTAGTGTGCAGTTGCGCATCTTAATGTTTAATTTTAATGCAACTTCCTGAATTATGTAATATGCCCCGGAGCTAATGCCGAAAGTTACTCCGGATTTGGTATATTCCCCAGTTGGCGATATGAAAAATAGATAATAACTTCAACACGCCCAAGAAAAGAATAACAAAAGGCAGAGGAACAAAACAAATTGTCAATTTATAAAGTGAAAGTTTTTGTCAGCTAATGGATGCCAAAAGTTTAATAAATAATAAATTAACTGAATTATGTAGCCTACTTTTGTGGTGGCAGTGGGTGCGTGTGGGTGGCCAAATCATAACTTAGGAAGCACTCTCAACGGAGCAGTAGCTGTCATAAAAAAAAAAGAAAACGTGAAAAAACGTGAAGGCAATGTGTCCCAAAACCGCAAAGAGGCGCGGGCTGGGCCACAGGGCAATAGCTTAAAATTAGCTATAAGCAAAATTACTCTAAAATGGTTTAAATGAGTGTAAAAGCAAAATATAATAAGCCGGAAAGCAGCAACTAATAAAAAAAGGCCAGCGAAAAAAGAGAAACAAAGGCACAAAGGCAGCCCCGGCACAGTGGGCGGCCACGCCTCCCGTGGGGCAAACTGAACTAAATGAAGAATAAAGCAGCAAATACAAAGCGCGCCTGGGCCTTTCTTCAGTCTGTTTTGCTACTCGGTGTGTATTCCGATGGCAAAACATATTTTATGAGCTGTTGTTTGTCGCAGTGACGCTACACTGACTCCACAACTCTGATAACAAAAACTTACTTGCCGCTGCACAGTGAAAGAAAGCTGATTGACTCAATCGACTTTTGGGCATTTCCATTATGTCGAACGGGACCGTCGAAGACTTTGGACTTTTGTTTTGACAGCAGGCTTAACTTATAGCTCTTAATTGGCTTTATAATTGTTGCTAAGGTTGATTTTGGGCATTTATTTTACTTTTTAAGATAAGTGCAAAAAACAGAAGTGCCAAGCCGATTTTAGCGAAGCCTGAGGCAATATTACATTCTGTTAATTTTTCATATGTACATTGATGTCACTTAAAAATGGTTTAGATTTTACCGTAAAAAAACCTTATACTTTTTTTAAAATTCAATTTGAAGCACTTTCGCACGGGACATGTCGCACAGGACATTTTTTATTATGGCAGCTATATGCTATAGTAATCCGATTTTGATAAATTTTTCCAGAATTATGTGGAAGCATATAAAACCAATATATACCACGATTGGTGATGCTACGATGGAAAAAAATAAGTTTTTCATACTAGAGCTAGTTTTTGCACCGACCGTTTCTATGGCAGCTATATGATATGGTCATCCGATCCGGCCGATTCCGACAAGTGTGCATCTTATGTGTATTTGAAGACTTTTTGCAAAGTTTGGTAGAGATAGCTTTTAAACTGAGGGAGGAGATAGCATAGAAACTGACGGACGGACAGACGGACTATATGGCTATATCGACTCAGCTCGTCATGCTGATCAAGAATATATATTTTTTATGGGGTCGGATGCTTCCTTCTATTCTATACCTTCTGCAAGCGTATACAAAAATCATTTATGAAAAAAAATTTTTAATTTTGCACATACTATGTCGCACGGGACCAACTTTATATAAGTAGTAAGATCACAAATCAACTTATTTTTCAGCAAGGTTTTTTTTATTTGTATTGTATACAAATTCTCTATTTGAACTCAATATTGTATAAGCTTTCTGTAAGTATTTTCGACGCACAGTTAACTAATGTTGTTCTTCAATGTCGCACGGGACATCGAAATATGCAATAATGCAAATCAAAAAATAGAAGGCTAACATCGGCTACGCCGATGTTTTAAATACCCTTGCAGTTTTTGAAAGGCGCTACCATTGATAACAAAAATGTTTTTCTCATTAGAATTAGTTTTTAGACCGATCGTTCCAATGGCAGCTATATGCTATAGTCATCCGAGTTTGATAAATTTTTTCAGAATTGTGTGAAAGCATATAAAACTAATATATACCACGATTGGTGACGCTACGATGGAAAACAAAAAAGTTTTTCTCACTAGAACTTGTTTTTGGACCGATCGTTCCTATGGCAGCAATATGCTATAGTCATCCGATTCCGATAATTTTTTCCAGAATTGTGTGGAAGTATGTAAAACTATTATATACTACGATTGGTGATGCTACGATGGAAAACAAAAAAGTTTTTCTCACTAGAACTAGTTTTTGGACCGACCGTTTATATGGCAGCTATATGATATAGTCATCCGATTTTGATAAATTTTTTCAGAATTGTGTGGAAGCATATAAAACTTTTATATACCACGATTGGTGACGCTACGATGGAAAACAAAAAATTTTTTCCCATTAGAACTAGTTTTAGGACCGATCGTTCCTATGGCAGCTATATGATATAGTCATCCGATCCGGCCGATTCCGACAAATGTGCAGCGTATTTGTATTTAAAGACTTTTTGCAAAGTTTGGTCAAGATAGCTTCAAAACTGAGGGAGGAGATAGCATAGAAACAGACGGACAGACGGACAGACGGACGGACGGACAGACGGACAAACGGAAATGAACTCAGCTCGTCATGCTGATCAAGAATATATATACTTTATGTGGTCGGAAATGCTTCCTTCACTGCGTTACAAACATCGTGACAATTTTAATATACCCTCTGCAAGGGTATAAAAACCAAAACAATACCGTTATAAGAGTTCGGAATGGTTCTGGTTTTTTCGGTTCCTTTTATAACGGTTAAGGGATTTCGGTTCTCAAAAAAATTGTAATATCGGTTTCATTAATAGGACGTCGACGTTGCACAGTACGTTCAAGTGGCCCAAGCGACACCAAGCCGAAGCCTGTTACGCGCGAGCCCCAGGCAAAATAGCCAGTTTTGGTTTTGATACCGGTCCCTGGCTTTAATAGGTTCATTTTGGTTAACGGTTCCAGTTACGGTATTATTCCCTGGTTATAAATAAATGTTAAATTGGTATTTATTAGTTAAATTGAACTGATTTCCTATGAAAATATTATAATGCAAGTGTTTCAAAGAACTTTTAATTTTTGTAAGTGTGTAAAAATAATCCTCAACTTTAAATTTGGTGCAGATGTGGATTTATCTGATCATCTCAATTCTCAATTTGCTCGATGCCAAATTAAATGATAAAGTCATTATGCTTACATCCCATATAAGGTATAAGATTTTATTAAAAGAAAGGACCAGGACCCCCCATGACGTTCCATGTTGTGTTGTCTTCGCTGCTGCTGAAATTTTCTTGAAATTGAAAATGCAGCAAGTGCATATGTGTAGGTGGAGCTGGTCGTGAAAAAGTGGCAACTGCTGAGTTAACAACTTATAGCCCGCTGTGCAGCATTTACCAGCTTAAGGGTTTTCGAATGTTTTGCCTCCATTTGCTCATTAGGCATTTTCAATATTATAATGTGTCCACTTTTCTTTGTGCCGAATATTGTAAAAAAAAAAACAAGCAACAAAAAGCCCGCAGCCGAATCCTGTTCAGCTGGCTGACCAGATAATAACATCAACTTATGTCATTGCTCAATATACTCCAGTATTTGAGTCCTTGGGTGCACGTTGGGTGCAGAGGAAAAACGCTTAGAGGCGTTGAAAAAGGGACAAGCAAAGGATTTTCACTTGAACATATTCAAATTGCTTTTGGGTAGCTAATAAAAAGCTTGTAATCAAGCTGGGCGGTAGGGGACGGGGGCTAAACTTTAGCCAAGTCAGAAACTTGGACAGGACATGTCAGGCAAAAGTAAAATAAAATATGCCACTAGGATATGCATGAGCAGCAGCTTATGCTTAGCATAGCTTATGAGCTATGCAGTTGATAGTTGGAACAGTAGACACCTTGCACATATTCAAGTGCACAAAGTAACTAAGCAAAACACTTGGTGGTGCCAACTCAAGGCTAATTTAAGTGACTGAACGGGGCGCATGTGTGAGTGTGTGTGTGTGCTAAGTGCGTATCTCCATGAACCATCACCGGCTCTTACCTACTTCCAGCGAACGCTGTTGCTCGTCAATTATGCAAGCCTAAGAAAATAAGCTGCACTCAAGAGCGATACCTTAGCGAGTTTTTGATGTTGTTGCACTTTGGATTAGTTTCTTATGCGCGAAAATAAATAAAACAAGTAAGATGGCTTCCTTTGTTTTACAAGAGGGAAGTCGTTTTCGAAATCAACATAAAACGAGAGAAACGAAATCAACATAAGACAATACACTTGCAAAATTTCAACGATTTATCCTGTGGAATATATATAGGATATAGATAACAGATATTTATAAATTTTAAAATCATTTAGAATCAGTGCGGATTCTAAAAAAATCTTTTTCTTAGCAAAAAACACATTATCCGACCGATCGGTCCTATGGCAGCTATATGCTATAGTCATCCGATTTTGATAAATTTTTCCAGAATCATGCGAAAGCATATAAAACTAACATAAACCAAGATTAGAGACGCTACGATGGAAAACAAAAAAGTTTTTTTAACTAGAACTAGTTCTGATCGTTCCTACGGCAGCTATATGATATAGTCATCCGATCCGGCCGATTCCGACAAATGCAGCCTATGTGTATTCCATGATTCTTGCAAAGTTTGGCTGGCGTAGCTTGAAAAACTTAGGAGGAGATAGCATAGAAAACAGACGAACGGACAGACGTATTACGTGGGTTACTATTTAAGTTTCTGGCCTAGGTCACTTCTAGCCATTTTAGGACCAATTGGCCTTTTCCTTAAAAGTTTGGACTTTATCGATAAAAGCTCCATACAACTATATTTCATGTGACCACGATTGATATCGATTAACGATTAATCAAAAACTTACCTCGGCAGAAAAATGAAATTAACTCTGGAAAATTCTCGTGCAATCATTTTTCTCACAACTTTCGACGTGGATTATCCCGGACAAGAATGCAACGATGAACTTAAATCTTTGTGAATACGATAAAGCACCATCCTATAGCACTGTAAAAAATTGGTTTAATAATTCAACTGCGTTAGACGATCGCTCGAAGACGAAGGTCGAAGGTCGTCTCAAAAACAATCGTTATGTCAGAAAACATTGATGCCTCGCGTGAAGAGAGATAGAGGCATCCTGGGCATTTCTTCCAATTGTTATACATTCCATATTGCATGAACACCTGCGTAAAAAAAGGTTTGTACTCGTTACAACACGTACACCCGACAATCGCTCAAAAAAAAGATCGTGTGGATTGCGCAAAGAAATTTTGGAAAAATATAACGCGATGTTTCAAAGACGTTTATAAGATCGTCACCGGTGACGAATCATGGATCTATGCTTATGAGCCCGAAACAAAACAGCAGTCGACCGTCGTTCGAAGACGAGCCAAATCCAACGAAAGTCGTACGTGATCGCCTGTTTCTTCGGTAAATCTGGTTGTTAATAACTTTGCATTTAAACCATTTTGCTTTTTTAATTTATAAGAAATCGCACTCAAAGTTATGGAATATTTCCAAAAAGTAAAGTTCATATTAAAAATCTCATATATAAAAATAGTTTTGCGCAATCATTTGTTGCGAAATAACCATACGTATTGAT
>JAEIFT010000830.1:0-67667 GCA_018904225.1 Lordiphosa mommai
ATATTTTGTCGAGATGGGCTTTATACTTCTTTTCAATGACCTCTTATGGATGCAAAATAATGGCCGTTAACGACTGGTTATCACGACGAGAATAAGCAAAAAGTATAAAAAATAGATTTAGGTGTGGTGTATGATCCACGTTATTTCATCTCTGCTTCTTATGACATTTATGTTGCCCGTAGCTTTTGATTGGCTTTTGCCCATTGTAATTTAATTTAATTTTATTTGTTTCTTTTAAAATTTGAAGGCCCCTTTAGGTTTTTTTTTTTATTGTTAATGAAATGTGCATAGATTTTTTTTTTTGTCATATAATACTGTGTTGGCATTTAGTTACTTGTCTCATTTATAAAATTTACTTATGTATAAGTTTTACTACCGTATTATGCGTGTTAGTTAATGAGTATGGTGAGAAGAGAAAATGATTGTTAGCATCTTACATATCGTACCAGCGTAAACGTCTTTAAGTACTTTAAAAAAAAATTGCGATTTTCCAATTAATTTGGACTGCTTTATGCAGCTTCTGCTTCATGTTTAATTTAGTTGCTTTAGACTCATCTTTACGTTCCCTGGGTTGCAGTGTGGTCTTTCAGTGGTCTGATACACACTGATCGTTAAAAATAATAGGTCTTTTTTCCCTCCTCCACTCTGTCGTTTTGGAGGCAGGGTCTCCGGAATTTTTTAAGTTTTTTCGTCTGGGTGCTGGGGCTCGTTGCCTCCCTCGCTGCTTGCCGAGATCTTTACTCTCGTCAATGGTTGGTTTTGGTTCCGCGGTGGGACAAGCTGCTCATAGCTTACCAAGAGACGGTTTGTCCGTCTGCCTCACTGGCTCACTTGATGGTTCTACGTTGGTGCAGTGGGCGGCCTATATGCCCGCTGCATCGGTTCCTCGCTGGCAAATGGCCTTAACCCTTACTCCATTTAGCTTCATTTGTGGTCAACCGGAGCCTGGCTTGGCCAACATCACCGTTTCTTCCGCTGTCCACAACCTGGCGAAGTGGCTGTGGCGACAATTTTGTTTTTAGTTTTTAGTTTCATACTTCAAGTTTCAAGTCTAAGTTTTTTCTTTACCTTTAGTGTTTGACTTGTTTTTTAAACCTTTAGTTACATTGTTTATCAAACATTGTTTAATAAGTTTTATTATTTATTTTATTTCGTTTCAATGTTTAATTAATTTGATGTCTACGAACGCGCACAGGCACGAGACATGCAAGAAATCAGACTGGAATTTAATTCGCTTAAATATCTTTGGTTGTTGAGTTTGAGTGAGGTGCCGATGGCTGTAAAGCTTTTTTACAATACCTGAAAAGTGTATATTAATTTGCCCAGAAGTTTGTAACGCATAAAAATATTCATTTCCGATCACATAAACTATATATATTCTTTGATCAGGACGACGAGCTGAGTTCATTTCCGCTTGTCCGTCCGTCCGTCTGTCTGTCCGTCTGTCCGTCTGTCGTTCGTATTGTCCGTCTGTCTGTTTCTACGCCGAACTAGCGTCTCTCAGTTTTTTAAAGCTATCGAGCTGAAATTTTGCACAGAGTCTTCTTTTTATTGCACGCAACTACTGGTCGGAACTGGCCGATCGATAACATAATTTGTCTAAGAACTAGGGAAAATATGTTTTCACCGTAGCGTCACTAATCTTTTTGGATCACAATGGATCATATAGCATAGCTATAGGAACTATCGGTCGGAAAATAAGTCTTTGTGAGAAAACCTTTTGATTTCCATCGTAGCGTCTCCAATCGTAGTATATATTTGTTTTATATGTTTCCACACAATTCTGAAAAAATTTATCAAAATCGGATGACAATAGCATATAGCTGCCATAGAAACGGTCGGTCAAAAAACAAGTTCTAGTGAGAAAAACTTTTTTGTTTTTTTATCGTAGCGTCCCCAATCTTGGTATGTATTAGTTTTATATGCTTGGACATAATTTCGAAACAAAATTATCAAAATCGTATGACTATAGCATATAGCTGCCATAGAACGATCGGTCCGAAAATGGTAGCTACTAAGAAAAAGTTTATTTTATGGTATCAAATTTTTTATTATCAATGATTTAAAATTTTTAAATATCTGATATCTTATCCTATATATTTTTCCAGTTAAATCAGTTGGAGTAAAAGTTTTTTCATGTACTAAAAACTTCGGCACAGTCGAAGTTAGCTTTGCTCTTCTCGTTTTTTTTTTGTGTTGAGGGATGGTTGAAAGCATTGGAAGCCTCCCTCCCGTACTGGAAACTGGCAGCCGAAGTGTGGGGACTCGCGTAAGCTCACCCACTAAACATTCCACCCACGATTCCCGCGGCACCACCGACATGGGTATTACTTCGCCGGGGAAGGCCCAAGGCCTCTTCTAAGATTACTCCCTCGTATTAACATAGTTGCACTGTCTTTCAGCGCTGCGCAGTCTTTGAGAATTACTGTGGCCATATAGCTTTCCGCTGACCAATTTTGTCTCTGACTCAAGCATGATGTCCACCAGGTTCAAGCGGCTGATAACTCCCTACCTATGCTTAGGTCGCTTCTTTCATTATTGTATAGGGACAGACAAAAATACGTGTTCTGCGTCTTCTATTGCCCCTGTGCCCACACAGGGGTGCAAGAACGGGCTGTCTTCTGCCAAACAATACAAATAGGATCTAAAGCACCCCATGTCCCATCAAAAGTTGCGTCAGGTAATTGTCGTTATAACACATGTCTTCTGTCCAGCCATCTTCTTAGTCTGGAATCAGGCTAAAGGTCCAGCGTCCGTTTGTGGTATTTGTCCACCGGTTCAGCCAGGTCAGTAGTGTTTGCCCGCCCAACTCGGCTCTTTAGTCTGTCAATGGACCCGCAATTGATTTCTCCTGATTCTGCTGCTTCCTCGCAGGTTCTAGTGGAATGATGCCAGCTATGACCAATGCTGCTTTGGGACACAGAGCCGAAATGCGCAACACCACACGGAAGGGGGCATTGGAGCCTAACTGTGTTGGCACAGCGGGGTAAGGTACTGTGTGTTGTCGCCTGGGCCCATATTGGCGCTTCGTGTAGTGAGGTAACGACTTACCACACTCGCAGTAATTGCCGCCTCGGTTGCCTTGGTCCTCTGGCCAGCCATTATTCGTGCCAACGATGTGCAATGCTTCCCCTGTTGCTCGCATCTGTGAGGTGCTGTTTAAAGCTGAGCCTATGTACCTCAAGTGTGGTCGGGGATGTTATGGCAGAGTCTCCACATTATTTCGCTGTCTCACCATCTTCCTACTGCTGATGGTATCGCTTCAGTTTTGTGAGCTGCCAGTGCTAATCCTGCTGTATTAAGCCAATTATTTCACTTGGCCACCGCTAAATTGCAGGTCTGCTCGATGGCTGAGGTGTTTGCCCACAACAACTACGGCGATATCATCCGCGAAACCAATAATGCTCGCCCTGCGGAAGTTGCAGCTTCAGTACGCCATCGTACATTGTGTTCCATAACAACGGCCCTAGTACGGATCCTTGTGGGACACCTCCAGTTACGGCATATGACACAGAGCCGAGGTCAGGTATATGAGCAGCACTCGATCTCTAAAAAGTATCCTCCACTATTTTGCGGAGGTGTGGAACTCCTGCATCCTCTAGTAAGCAGCGTGCCAGCCGTGTTAAACGCATTTTTCATGTCGAGCATCGCTACCAGTCAATTTTTTATTGTGCTCCAGCGATCCCTTCCAATTCCTTGACTGTTCCTCACAGGTTGCTTCCTGCATCTATGGTTGACCGTCTCCTCCGAAAGCCAAATTGCATAGGTGCAGGTAACACAGCTTCGATCCTTGTGAATGATGCGCTCAAGGATCTTTCCAGTGGTGTCTAGCATGCAGAGCGGCCTATATGACGATGGCTCTGGCTTGTCTCCCTTCGATAAGCACCAATCTTTGGGTCTTCCATCTTCTCGGGAACGTTCCTTCCTTGAGGCATGCATTATATAGCGTGACAAAGGCATCTGGGTTTCCTTGTCCCGCTCTTTTAACAATTTTATTGGGTACCCCATCAGGCCCTGGGGCTGTTCCATCCTTTACCCGTTTGGCTGCAGCTAGCACCTCTTCCACTGTTACCACACTTGCTTGGGTTGGCGAATGCTGGATCAGTTCTTGTTGCGGAAAGAGCGTCTTCACAATATTTTCCATTTGCGCAGGACAGGATGGTGGCGGTTGGCCAAACGCTTTCAGCTTCTTTGTGACGAGCTTGTACGCAAACCAAATGGGTTCACGTCATCACAAATTTTTCCAAAGCTTTTCCGTTTGCTATCCTTGATGAGTCGTTTAAGAACCCGTCTTTTTCCTGAATATCTGCAGCAGCATATCGAACTCTGTGTGTGCTGGTGCCTCCGCCTAGCCTGGTTGCATGCTGCCTTGCTGCCTCTATGTCTGTAGACCACCAATAAGTAGGTCTGGGACGATAGGGTGATTTGACTTTCTGACCATAGAGGCATTGCAGATGACGTCAATATGGGTTGCCATTTGGTCCGCCATGTTTGTTGCTGATCCTTGCAGTGGAAGCTCCTCCAGCAGCATCGTTACCATTGCCTCATCCATGGTATCTACTTTATATAGGCTAGTGGGGGCTAAGAAGTTCGTCCAGGCAGTACAACCATGGCTAACTGTACATATAATTGCTCTGGTGGTCGCTGGCGGTATAAATACTGCTAACTTCCCAGCTCAAACCACTTACGAGGCTTGTGCTTGCAAACGTAAGGTCGATTATGTTTATTTGTTTGTTTATTTCTTGAAAAAAAAGTCGACAAATGGTGGCTGTCAACCAAAAAAAAAAAAAAAAACTGAATACGTTATAAAAAGGCTTAATGAACTAAGAAAGCCTAACAAGGAAAATCTAACAAAATTACAAATCGACTAGTAACGACTCCGACACGGTGGGGGAATATTATTTGCTCGTCCGGCTAGCTATGCCCCAGTTCACAGCCAATTGAAGCCAGAGACGTTACTAGACCTAACACAAATTTAAATAGTATAGAAGTAGAAAAGAGAATAGTGAGTGAAAAAGAAAAAGAGAGGCTTAAAAATATGTTTACAAAATCATAAACACAAATTATAAATAAACAATATTATAGAATGAACAAAAAATAATATAAAATAAAACAATAATTAAAATAAAATTTAAAATTAAAAAAATTTAAAAAAAAAGGAAAAAATTAAATTAAATTAAATATAATAAAAATAAAATAAATATAAGCTAAAATAAAGATGAATTAAATCATCCGGAAAATCTCTGACCCGGTGGGGGAATATTTATTAGCCGGTCCGGCAAGCTAGGCCCCTGCTCCTGCTGGATGTGGTCAGAGACTTTGCCGGAGATGTGCAAAAAAGAGATAACTTTATGGAAAGAGAGAGAGTTCTGTTGAGCAGGTGATAAACATCATTATAATTTTGACATAAAACCCGAAAACGGTTGTGCTGTGCGTAGTCGGTTGTGCATCTAGGCAAGATTAAAGGCAAATAATTTCTAGTTGGTCTAGAGGGAACAGAGAAGTTAAGGCGACCTAAGAGTTCAGAAGAGTCTACATCACCGATAATTAACTTATGAAGAAAAGAAACGCCTAGGACAGTTCTACGGTTAGCCAACGATGGAAGGTCAATAAGCAAAAGCCTACTAGAATACGATGGCAACCGAAGGTTGGGATCCCAATTTAAGCCGCGGAGGGCAAAAAAGCAAGAATTGCTTTTTGGACAGACTTAATACGATCCATATGCTTTTTTATACTGCGGACACCAGACGGATGAGCAGTATTCAAGCACCGGGCGAACTAAAGATGTGAAAAGAACTTTTGTTGTATAGGGATCATTAAAATCCTTCGACCAACGCTTAATGAATCCAAGTACACCATTCGCCTTATTAACTATACAGGATATATGATCATTAAAGCTTAATTTGCAATCAAAAATAACTCCAAGATCAACGACAGTTGATATTCGTCGCAAGGGTTCATTGCCAATCGAATAGGAAACTAGCGAAGGTTTGCAACGATGAAAAAGACATAAACATACATTTTGCGCAATTAAGAAATAAATGATTAACCAAGCACCAAAAATTTAAATCATCTTGCAACCTAATAGAATGCATCGGGTCGTTGTAAGATAAAATGAGTTTAACGTCATCGGCATACATAAGTATCCGAGAATGAGATATAGTCGAGGGGAGATCATTAATAACGAGAAGGCAAAGCTTACTTCGACTGTGCCGAAGTTGTAATACACTTGAAAAACTTTACTCCACCTGATTTAACCGGTAAAATATATATAGAATATAGATATCAGATATTTAAAATTTTTAAATCATTGATTATAAAAATTTGATACCATAAAAACAAACTTTTCTTAGTAACACAAATTTTTCGACCGATCGATCCTATGGCAGCTATATGCTATAGTCATCCGATTTTAATAAAATTTTTCAAAATTATGTGGAAGCATATAAAACTAATATATACCAAGATTGGGGACGCTACAATGGAAAACAAAAAAGTTTTTCTTACTAGAACTAGCTTTTGTACCGAACGTTTGTATGGCAGCTATATGCTATAGTGATCCGATTTTGATACATTTTTCCAGAATTATGTGGAAACATATAAAACTAACATATACCAAAATAAGAGACGCTACGATGGAAAACAAAAAAGTTTTTCTCACTAGAACTAGTTCTTAGACCGATGGTTCCTATGGCAGCTATATGATATAGTCATCCGATCCGGCCGGTTCCGACATATTAGTTGCGTGCAGTAAAAAGAAGACTCTGTGCAAAATTTCAGCTCGATAGCTTTAAAACTGAGGGACTAGTTCGCGTAGAAACTGACGGACTGACGGACAGACGGACGGACGGACAGACGGAATTGAACTCGGCTCGTCGTCCTGATCAAGAATATATATAGTTTATGTGGTCGGAAATGAATATTTCTATGCGTTACAAACTTCTGGGCAAAATTAATATACACTTTTCAAGTGTATAAAAAGAGTGAAAAATAAAGGGCCGAGGTGGCTTCCTTGAGGTATACCGGATGTTACGTAGACAGATTTTGAAATATTAGATCTGAGCAGAACTTTTTGAGTTCTATCTTTTAAATATGAAGAGATCCAAAAAAGAAAAGGGGAGGGAAATCCAATACGATCAAGCTTAAGGAGGAGGAGATCATGGTTCACGGAGTCAAAAGCCTTACTGAAGTCAGTGTAGATGACATCAGTTTGGCATTTCATAAGAATCCATCGTTAACTAATGATGTGAATTCAAGAAAATTGGTCGTAGTTGACCGACTCTTTACAATTCCATGCTGGAAGGTGACAAGGTGATTTGCAGTAATGCTGCAATGTAGAGGTTATAATTTCTTCAAACAACTTAGGAATAGCAGATAATTTGGCGATACCTCTATAATTGGAGATATCTGATTTTCCACCCTTTTTGTGAAGAGGAATAATGAAGGATTCTTTCCAAATATTTGGAAAATAGTAGAGTCAAGCGATAGATTAAAAAGCTTTAGTAAAGGTTTGCATATGGAATTACAACACTCTCTGAGGACACAACTAGGGATGTTGTCAGGTCCAGGAGAGTATGAAGACTTTAGAGATTTCAAATATGAAAGTAGAGAAGATTCAGTAATTATGGGAGCATTAAAAGAGTTTGAAGAAGAAATGCCATAAGGATAAGATTTGTTATTAAAAGGGACAGAGGAGTAAGTTGATTGAAAAAAGTCAGCGAATAAGTCCACGGCAGCGGAATCGTTGCTAGCCTTTTGGTTATGTAAAAAGAATGAAGACGGTAAAGTCGAAGTTTTACGCTTAGAGTTAACAAGTTTGTAAAATTGTTTAGGGTCTTGTGCGAATTGAATTTTACAGCGAGCAAGATAATTATTATAGCATTGAGAATTAAAAAGGGTAAAGTTTGACTTGGCTATCGAGTATTTAGAAAAGTCAAGATTAGAACCAGTTTTTTATACTTTTTAAAACATCTAGACTTAATATTTTTTAAATAGAAAGCTTAGGACAGTACCAAGGGGGTTGAAGAGACTCAGAAGAATATCAAATAACTTCATAAATTACGTTATTTCTCTAAAAGGGGAGATGTAGTGAGACTACACACATTTTATATACATATATACATATGAACTTATATACATTTAAATACATTAAACAGTCATATAGAAACAAATATACATGAACATTGTTGCACTTAAATGAAGCAATAACTCAAGCACATATATATGTAACATGAGTACACCACACTTGAAATCTAACAAAACTGCCGCGCAAGCGCTTTTACGGCAGCTTGCATGCTTGGAGCTCATGCCCAAGACATGCTTATATATATATATAACACACACACATACAGACATTATGCTCACTCTCCCTCTAGCGAGTAAGAATACACAAATATTAGCTTAAGCGAACAAAACCAGGAACAGAAAGAAATAAATTGTCAACGAAAGAGCACACATCGTGACTCTAAAGGAACTCAAAATTCTTATTCTTCTTATTGAGAATGGGGCGAGAGACTTCAACTGAGGATACGGGATGGCGTTGTCCTGCTAATAACTGATCAACCTAACTGAAGCAGGACGACCAACATTACAATTTACCATATAGAATTTTCCCGGAATTTCCCGACTTTTCGGGCGAATTTTCCATTATTTGAAAATATCATGTACAATTACTATGCATAGTATACTTACAAACCTATTTTGAAGCCAATCGATGATGAAAAATAGTTTTTTCCATATAGAATTTTCCGAGAATTTCCCGACTTTTCGGGCATATTTTTCCAAAATCAGAAAATCTTATGTCTAATTATTTTGCATACTATCCTTACAAACCGAGTTTTAAGTCAATCGGATCAAAAATATTTTTTCATATATAATTTTCCGGGTATTTTCTTTGTGGGCGGATTTTCCAACATTTGAAAATCTCATGTCCAATTACTTAGCATACTATCCTTACAAACCGAGTTTGAAGCCAATCAGATGAAAAATAGTTTTTTCCATATGGAATTTTCCTGGAATTTCCCGACTTTTCGGGCGGATTTTCCATCATCGGAAAATTTCAAGTCTAATTATTCTGCTTACCATCGTCACAAACCGAGTTTGAAGTCAATCGGATGAAAAATAGTTTTTCCAAGAAGAATTTTCCGGCCATTTTCCTTGAGGGCGGATTTTCCGAAATCTGGGAAACAGGTGTCCAATTATTTCGCTTACTTTACTTACAAACCAAATTTCAAGTCAATCGGATGAAAAACAAAATTTTTCCCATAGTAGCTTTTCCGGGAGTTTTCCACCCCTTGGGGGTGGAATTTTCCAAAACCCCGCCTTAGTGCCCACTTTCAACTCAAATGGAAACTTCTGCGAAAATTTCAGCTTTCTATCTCTTACCTTTCAGGCTCTGCGTTGATTGCCAATCAGTGAATCAGTCAGTCAGTCAGTCAGTGAGGACAAACTCTTTTATATGTAGAGAGATTTCATTTGGCAACGAGTCGCGTCGCATTTCTTTGCGTTTTTCTTTTTATTTTATAGTTGAAAAAACCAATTTTGTTTATTAGCAAAATTTTATTTTCAAATTTTGTTTTTCCGTTTCGTTAGGGAGAGAAATTGGCAAAGCAAACGAGCGACGTTGTTTTCTTACTGCCCGTCGTTGACTGAGGCTAGGCAGAAATCGGAAAAACTGATTTCCCCCTCTCCTACTGTGTCGCAACGCAGTACCTACTTATTATCATGCATCGGCATTCGAACATGTTCGAGTTGCGGTGGGAGACATAAGAAATTCCCAGTATTTTTTTTTTAAATATTTGTTGACTGTGGCCTGCGTCATTTCGATTGCAATTGGAATTTAACCTCAAATAGCGGATAACGAATAATTCCATTGAATTTGGAAATCATTTTTTGCTTTTGCTGGAGAACCGACAAGTTAATATAGAGTTCCGGCGGCTTATCAAATGTTAATTATATATTTTCGTTTTAAATTCACTGAGTTGTCTTCATATGTGATTATTGACAGTTTATGGGTTATTGGTTATGACAGTTAAGTTTTCTTACAACTATATATAACAAGTAATCAATAGCACCCAAAGAATGAAGGTCTGGTGAACAGCAGTTTTAAGAAATTCATTAGTAGACTGTACTAGCAACTGCCGGTAAGCAGTTGAATACGAACATAGAAATTTCAACATTTTTACATCAAAAATTTCAATATATTTTTTAAAAAGATTTCCATTTTTCAATAATGGACACTCAAGGGTGTAGTCGGTGGGGGGGTTCGGGTGGGGCAGCTGCCCCCCTCCCATTCTTGTCGTAGGGCCTTTACTCAGATGAGATAAATATTTAATTCGGCACAATACTTCATATGAATAGAAACACTTATAAAAAGACTTGAAAGTTGAATGCTTTTGTAAAGCATCCTTATTTTTATATAGTATAGTGCCGAACTAAATTTTTATTTTATTTGAGTTCAAGTCTTAAATTTTAAATAAATTACGTTTGAACGAAAATTAATTCTTGATTCTTTATACTAAGGATAAGGCATATTTAACTGAGTGCGCGTAGACGCGTTGACTTTAAAAACAAGCTGAACTGGAAAAACGCATTCCATTGTATTCAATCCTGGTGGTTCCGGCATATAAAACATATTTCAAGCGAGTTTCTCAACCGCTAAAGGACACAAAACGCAAAAAATTAAACAATCAACATTTGTCCTTGCAAAGGGCGTGACGTGACAAACTGAGATTTTTATTTTCTTCAGCTTACAATTTTTCACGCATTAAATAAACACATTCACATTAAAATTTTAATCTATTACATTCGATTACGCAAAAGTTGTAATAACAAATGCTGATTTTGAGTAAAATAAATTGAAAAACGAGAAGGCTAAGCTAACTTCGACTGTGTCGAAGTTTTAATACACTTGAAAAACTTTTCTCCAACTGATTTAACCGATAAAATATATATAGGATATAGATATCAGATATTTAAAATTTTTAAATCATTGATAATAACAATTTGATAACATAAATAAAAACTTTTTCTTAGTAAAACACATTTTTCCGACCGATCGGTACTATGGCAGTTAATGCTATAGTCATCCGATTTTGATAAATTTTTTCAAAATTATGTAAATGCATATAAAACTAGTATATATCAATAAACCAAAAAAGTTTTTCTCATTAGAAGTAGTTTTTTGACCAACCGTTTTTGATAAATTTTTCCTGTATTATGTGAAAGCATATAAAAATAAAATACACCATGATTAGTGACGCTACGATTATTATTTTTTTAATTAGTTTGATTTTTAAATAGTGTAACCCTAATACAAAATTTTTTACATTTTACTGTTACTTTTAAGCAACTTTTAATGTAGTGAAGTGTATAATTGAATTATTTTAGTGTTATGGTTATACTAAGATAATAATTGTGAGGAATGGTTATTCCTCACAAATAGCAGGGTATGGCAAAGGGGAAATACGGCGAATTGGGGGAAAGGGGAATCACGGCGAATATGGGAGATCAAGGGAAAGAAGTCATAAGTACGGGAAGGGGAAATGGATGGGATCGCATGAAGACAGCAGAACGACAGCCAGTGGATGCCCATTGGGCGAGCCGAAGGATCCGTTAGGATTCGAGAACGCAAAGCTGGTTGTCTCGGTCTGTCTCAAGGAAGCAAAGGCGACACGGCGGGCAGAAGCGGCTACGGATGGCTGTTGCTAGGCAGCGAACTGGCCATGGAGTGGAGAAGGTTCTGGAATGTTCGAGAAGCAGACCAGAAGACGCTTGGGAGGGCTATATAAACACCTCTGGACGTTGATGGAGCAGTCAGTGTTCAAACGGATTTCAAGCGAGTGCGGAAAGTGCGAAAGTCAGTCACGCGGATAGAAGTACGAAGGATTGCTTCCCAACGGGAAAAAAAACGTCGCCAGGATATTAAGATCGAGCAGGAAGGACATTTTGAAGTCCTTGAAACGGAAAGTGAGGAGTTATAAAACCGAAAGTAGCTGTGCGGAGGATTGTTTGAGAGTGGAACGTAAGTTCGACGAAGTCAGCGAAAATCCTAGCCGGCGTAGATTTCGAATCCTTGAGTGGAAAGAGTAGGGGAGAAAGCTAAGAGTTGTGCGTCGAAGGGAGCCAGCGAGTCAAGCGATTGCTTAGACGGGCCACGGCGTTGACCTGAGCCAACGATATTTAGCGATTAGGGCGAATTGGCCCACTAGGAGGCGAGCCTTGCGGTTTGGCAAAGACACCTCAGTTTGGTTATAAAATATAAGTTACAACTGTGAATTCAAATCAACAAACTGTGAAGAAACGAATAAATCGGAATAGATATTAAACTAACCCGCATCTGTGTTGTTAATTAGCAAGTCCAATATAAATTTGTTGGAACGATCTTCGACAGCCCTGAGCTAAGCCCAACTTGGTATCGGGACCAAAAGGACTCTTTACAACTGGCGCCCAACGTGGTCTTGCAATAATTAACAACTAGAATCAGTTTAATAAAAGTGAATAAAATGGGTCGAGCATGGATTTACCACCTCAAAAAGGAGGAACTGCTAAAACACTGAGAAGAGTTCGGGATTGAATTAACAGGCAACTTGGACAACATGAGGAAACAATTTGGAGACTAGATCAGGATCAACGAAACATGCCCAGAATGGAAAACAAGAATCGAAGCAATGGCGAATATTACCAAAACCGATATCAGCTTTAATTCCTCCAAAACAAGACATAAATCTGGCAGATTTATCAATCCCAATACCTATCAAAAATACTAACTCATTAAATGTGGGAATAAACCAGGAGGGAAAAGATGTACAACAAATAAGGCAAACCTCACAAAAAATTCAGAAAGTAACACAAACGAATGTGCAAAGGTAGCCAAACAAGTGTGGGCTTTCAGATTCGACGGTAGCGCAAAACCTCTAGAATTTCTAGACCAGGGTCGAATGGTCAGCAGATATGTACGGGACCAACCTCGATATGATTCCCCGCGCCATACCAGAGCTACTAAAAAAAAAGGCGTTGAACTGGTATTTGGCAAACAGCAAAAATTGGAAAACATGGGCCGAGTTCACAGAAAGCTTCAAGGCATATTTTCTTTCACGAGGATATTTCAGCAAATTTGCCGAAAAGGTACGCCAACGAAAACAACATTGGAACGAGACTTTCAAGGATTATATGCTTGACATGCAAACGTTAATGCGCCCGCTACGCTGCACGGATGAGGAACCATTAGAGATAATTGGAGAAAACAGCGCACCAGATCTAAGAGCATTCGTACGTCCCCATCGTGTTAAAAATTTGGACACACTGATACAATTAGCCGATAAGTTTGAGGCTTTGGAAAGGGACAGGGAGGATTTCAATCAAGAAAAGATCCGAATTACACCCACAATAACACCTAGGAAAACCACAGGAGTCGACATATGCCGAAGATGTCAGGAGCACGAGAGACACACGGCAAACAGAGTCCCACAAGTAAACACAGAGATCAGGACCAATAAATAATGGAACTGAAAGTTTCATTCAGAATCGACACAGGCTTGCCGCAGATGCGGGCAAACTGGACATTGGAGCGAGAGAATGTCAAAATCGCAGAATATGTTCTGCTGGCAATGCGGGAGAATCAGATTGAAAACCTGGGGTGCTGTAAGCCATATGGAAACGCCCAACGACCCCAGCCTCAGAGGGGGCGAGCAGGGGTCGTCAGAGCCGACTCTCAAAACTAATGGGAGAATTAAAAGAAGAGGAAAAACAATTGTCGGCATGGGTATTGATAGGGGGCGAAAGTATTAAAGCTACTATCGATACGGGGGCTACGGGAAGTTTTGTGAGCAAGGAACTATGC
The DNA here is from genome assembly GCA_018904225.1 of Lordiphosa mommai. Lineage (NCBI taxonomy): Eukaryota > Metazoa > Arthropoda > Insecta > Diptera > Drosophilidae > Lordiphosa > Lordiphosa mommai. The sequence goes on from JAEIFT010000830.1 coordinate 13,841, forward strand.
GACAAATTAATCAAAATAGGCATCAGGAGTCCTACAAAAAGACAAGTGATATTGGCAGACGGCAGGAACACGGAAGTTGAACACCAATTAAAGGTAGATATCGGATTTGGCAAGCAAAACACAACAGTAGCACTAATGGTGTTACCAGGGGTGATCGACCAGCTCGTGTTATGATGGAACTTCATCCAAGAAGAGGGAGCAGAGCTGACATGTGCAGGACACAAAGTGGTCATACCAGCGCGAAGCCGCAGGAATGGATGGTTGGAAGAGAGACTATCTGTCGCCGTGGAAGTGAAACCAAATCAACAAGAAGGTAGATGAATTACTGGAAATGGGGTGCATTGAACCATCAAACAGTCCGTACAGTTCACCGGTGGTTATGGTGAAAAATAAAAAAACCGGAAAATGGCGATTTTGCGTGGATTTTCGGCAAGTAAACGAAAATCAATAAAAGATGCATACCCGATGCCTAGGATCAATTACATACTGGATCATCACTGAAGGAAGCATGTTACATAAGCAGCTTAGATTTAAAGGACGGATATTGGCAAATCCCATTAGAAGAAAGTAGTCGACCGATGACGGCATTTACGGTTCCAGGAAAAGGATTGTACCAATGGAAGGTGATGCCATTTGGATTGCATTCGGCGTCCGCCACGTTCCAGAGAGCATTGGATCAGGTCATAGGCCCAGAAATGATGCCTCACACATTTGCGTATCAGGACGATATCATAATAATCGGTCGCACAGTGGAAGAACACATGAAAAAACCTCGCAGAAGTGTTCAGACGATTAAAAAAGGCAAACTTGAGAATAAATGCGGAGAAATGCCAATTTTTCAGAAAAAGACCTACAATACTTGGGCCATCGAATCACAGGAAAAGGAATCTGCACAGACCCAGAAAGTAGCAGCAATCGCTGAACTAAAGCCACCAGCAAATGTAAAAGAATTAAAGACAATATCTGGGAGTAGCATCATGGTATAGAAGATTCGGTGCCAGATTTCATGATGGTATAACCACTCAACTCTCTGTTAAAAAAAAGGTTAAATGGATATGGACCGAAGATCATCAAAAAGCGTTCGAAGCAGTTAAGGAAAATTAATTGCAGACCCTGTCCTAACATGTCCCGACTTCGAACGGATGTTCATACTGCAGACGATGCTAGCGACTACGGAATCGGAGCAGTATTAACACAGAAACAGAAGATGGAGAAAAGGTCATATCATATTATAGCAGATCACTGAACAACGCCGAGAAAAACTATTCAGCTACAGAGAAGGAGAGGTGCTTGGCAATAGTATGGGCAATTAGGAGACTAAAGCCATACCTAGAGGGGTATCATTTCAAAGTAGTTACAGATCATATGGCTCTGAAATTGCTCAACAGCATAGAAAGTCCTACAGGAAGGATCGCGAGATGGGCATTAGAACTGCAACAATATGACTTTGAAATCGCATATAGAAAAGGTCAATTGAACGTCGTCGGATGCACTATCAAGACAACCACTAGAGACATGCAGAAGAATGGATGAAAAAGAACCAAATGAAGAGAATAATGATCAATATGAATGGATAAATGAAATGATAAAAAAGATTGGAAATCATCCCCAAAAATTCCCGGACTATTTAGCAGAGGGAGGAGAATTATACCGTCATATTCCACATAGAGCAGGAAATGAAGACGTGCCCAAAAGACTAAGAGGGAGGGTACTCGAGGAAAATCACGATTCTGCAGTAGCAGGACATACGGGCTCAAGGAAGACAATTGCTCAAATAGCTGCTCGATACTATTGGCCCGGAATGCACAGAGACGTTCGAAGGTATGTCAACAAGTGCGAGACATGTCTTAAATATAAACCCAGCCAACTACAAGCAGCAGGAAAAATGCTCACACAGGTCCCCAAGGAACCATGGGCAACGGTATGTGCGGATTTTGTAGGCCCTCTACCGAGATCAAAACATGGAAACACAATGCTACTAGTTCTCATAGACAGGTTCTCGAAATGGACAGAATTAATACCGCTGAGGAAGGCAACAGCGGAATCATTGAAAAAGGCGTTTCGGGAACGCATCATATCTCAATTCGGCATCCCAAAGCTGGTTATAACAGATAATGGAGTTCAGTTCACAAGTAGAATTTTTAAAAAATTTCTGCATGAAATGGGAGCCAACCAACAATTCACAGCCCCATACACTCCACAAGAAAATCCGACAGAACGTGCAAATCGAACAGTAAAGACGATGATTGCACAATTTGCAGGCGAAGACCAACGAACATGGGACGAAAAATGGCCGGAGATAATGTTAGCTATGAATTCCAGTGTGACAGAATCCACTGGATACTCACCAGCTTTCATTACACAAGGAAGAGAACCAAGGTTGCCAAAAGCATTATACGATGAAGTCACAATAGGAAATGGACAAGAAAATCAAAGCCCAGTCGAAAATGCAGAAAAGCTAAAGGAACTATTCGAAGTAATCAGAAGAAATCTGGAACGCGCAGCACAAGATCAAGCCCGATACTATAATTTAAGAAGACGTCCATGGAAACCAGAAATAGGACAAATAGCATGGGCAAAAAGAACACAACTTGTCTAAGGCAGCGGAAGGTTTCGCAGCGAAGTTAGCACCAAGATATGGGGGACCTTACATAATAACGGGGTTCAGCTCACCAGTGATTTGTAAAATGAGACACCAGATGGACAAACGGGAACGTACGGCTCACGTGAGTGAGTTGAAGCCTCAATGCGATGGTAATCAGGAAGCATAAATTGACGTTGGTCAGTCAAAGATTGGAGGATGACGATTGTCATTCAATATAAGGTCCACTCTAACGAGAATTTTTTCAAAGATTGGGGGATGACGATTGTCATTCAATATAAGGTCCACCCTAACGAGAAATCTTTCAAAGATTGGAGGATGACGATTGTCATTCAATATAAGGTCCACCTCAATGAAAAAAAAATTTGTGCTAATCGAAATTGACGTTGGTCAATCAATTATTAATCAAAAATTGACGTTAGTCAAGGGTAAATAAAACTAAAAGATAAAAGAATGAGTAAGTTTAATTTCATATCAAATAAGGTCCATCCCTAATAGGGCAAACTTCCCCAGTTCGTTGCCATGCGGCGAAATGCAGCGAATTGGAAGAAGGGGAAATATGCCATACAATCAATGTGGGGAAAGAGACAACAAGTAATAGGAGATGGACATACAGTGGAGACCCGTTAGGAGACGATCAGCCATCATGGATGTCTGGGCAGAGGGATTGTTATAACGGATTTTACAAAAATCAGAAAGCCTATAAAAGAGCCTCAAATGCAAATCTCGGGCACTTGAGAGAAAAATGGGTAAGGCGATTAATGTGAAACGCAACGCGGCAGCCAAAGGAGAGGAGACCAAGGGCAACGGCGGCTGGCCAACGGCAGACGGAGGTTTCCGTTTGCCGGATTAGGCTCAGTGCGGCGGAATCGACGCAGAGCAGGACGCCAGTGCTACAATTGTTGGCATCGCCGTTGGTGAGCGAGGCGCCAGAGTGGCGGTCCCGAAGCGGCTCGCCTCAGCTGCTCGGAGCCTGGAGCTCTGACGAGAGCGAGGCAGAGGGGCAGGGCATAGATCGGGAGGCCCAATTTGGAGTGGCCGAGCCGTACGATGGGGTGGATGAGGGCGTGGATGCCGACGCTACCCAGTATCGGCCACTGCGCACACCATCCCCGGAGTGGAGGCCACCACGGCCGCCGACTCCACGATTTCACCCAGAAGTGGTCGTGATTTCGGATTCCGAGGAGTAAAAGTCAGCCGCATCCGAGGAGGAGAACCAGCCGGGTCAAGAGACGAACGGTGACCGGCCAGATTCCCAACCCCAATGGCACCAGACGTCAGTGGTGAACGGCTGGCGGCTACACCAGGTGACGACCGTGGTCACCTGGTGCGAAAAGGGAAGGCCGAAACGAGGGCGGATGGCCGAACGGGACCCTAGAAGAAAGGGGGACAGGCAAAGAGAGCCGATGCCGATGGTGGAGTTGCCACCGTCGTCCGGAAGACGAAACGGAGCCGTCAGGAGACAGGGAGCGACCTGCAGAGCAGATACTAATGGCGATCGAGGTGAAGGAGCCGGAAAATGTGGAGAAAGGGCCGTGGATTTGGCCGAAACCAGCCGAAAAAAGGCCAGCTCTGTTAAGGCAGAGATCATGCCCACAGGAGAGGCCAGAGGGGAAGGCAGGCAGGCCGGCCTTGAAGAGGCAACCTTCGTGGCCTCAGCAGCGGCAACAGCAGCAGAAACAAACACAGCAGCAACCCTCGAGGTGGGGCCGATGGCGGCAACTGGAGCTGAAGGACTGGCCGAGGGAAATTCTCATAATAATGATGGGAAGGAGAAGCCAGGAGCGACCGGTGAAGTGGTCGCACATCGTGTGGATTGGGGCCACTCGCTTCAGGCTAAAGCTGCGTGGTGGCAAGGGTGAGGTGTGGGTGGATGAGGGGCATCAAGATGAGTGAGAAGAGGAAGAAAAAAAAAAACGCAGAATAAAAATGAAAATTAAAACAAAAATAATTGTGCAAATATTTATTAGGCCTCACAGATCTGTCGAGGGTAACAAACGGGTCGATTTTAACGAAAAGACACAAACACACGCGACGGCACAAAATTAACACGCAAAAAAAAATACTGATAAATATGTGTGTTGCAAGTAACATTGGAATAACAAACACAGACACACACATGAAAAGGCACAAATGTTTCAGGTCAGAGGGGCTAAACAAAAACAAAAAAAAACTCTAAGCACAAAAAACAAGGGTACAAACAGCACAAAATAAAAAAATAACACACACGAAAAAAGAGTATATCGTACAGGGTTGCCCATATTCGACGGACCCATTTTTTTTAAAAAATCAAAGAAAAAATAAAAATTTGGCGGTTGGCAATCTTAATCATTTAATTTGTTCCAAGTAGATTTGTTTACATCAATTTTTGAATATGATATCTCTCAAATGGCCGCCTCTGGCGTTGATGGCGTATTGTGCCCTTTTTGCAGCATTTTCCATCGTTTTCGCCAACATTTCGGGCGGAATAGCGGCTATTTCTTCACGAATGTTGTCCTTGAGCTCTTCTACGGTCCTTGGCTTGTTAACGTAAACCTTTGACTTCAAATATCCCCACAAGAAGAAGTCAGGCGGCGTCAAATCGGGCGAACGCGGTGGCCAGTCCAAATCACCACTTTTCGTCATCAAACGGCCCGGAAACAATTTCTTCAGAAAATCTATTGTTATGCGACTTGTGTGCGGTGGAGCGCCGTCTTGTTGAAACCAGAACTGCCTCATACGCTTTCGACGAATAATTGGCATCACAAAATTGGTCATCATGTCGCGATAACGCTCCTGGTTGATGGTAACAGCATGGCCATTTTCATTTTGGAAGAAAAACGGCCCAATGACCGTTTTCGCACTAACGCTGCACCAAACTGTGACTTTTTCGTCATGAAGAGGCACTTCTTGAATCTCCTAAGGATTTTCAGTGGCGTAAATACGGTAATTTTGCTTATTTACGGTCCCATTCAATGTGAAATGGGCTTCATCGGACATGATAATTTTGTTTTTTTGAGTTTTCACAATTGACTTGTTCTGTTGAATGTAAATTTCAACTATTTCAGAGCGCTCGCGTGGCGTGTATTGTTCCATGGTAGGAATAAGTTCAACGTATCATCTGACATCTCTGTCAAAAGTTATGGCGTTGCCAGATGGGTCCGTCGAATATGGGCAACCCTGTATGGGATGGCTGGCATAGCATTCAAGACATCTGGCACAGGAGTGGGTGTGTAAGGGGTGGCATGAAGACTGAAGGGCAGGGGCAGCGCAGTCGGCAAAGAAGAAAGTGGAAGGCGGTCTAGAAAAAAAGGAGAAACGTTAGAATACAAAAGAAAGTAAAGAAAGGAAAAGAAATGAAAAACACTTACCTGTAGTCAAAAATTTTCTAGCCATGTGGGATCAGTGATGGGTGTATCGTCTAGTTACGCAAATAAAACGAGTACGAGTACAAGTACGAGTAGGAGGAACGTGAAAAAAAAATATAAAGGTGGATTAAGAGGCGGGATATTCAAAACCTAACGTAAAAATATGGTTTAACTATAAATCGGAAATATGAATATTTCCGCTTATCGAAGAAAGGGGGGAGTGTGAGGAATGGTTATTCCTCACAAATAGCAGGGTATGGCAAAGGGGAAATACGGCGAATTGGGGGAAAGTGGAATCACGGCGAATATTGAGATCAAGGGGGAAAGAAGTCATAAGTACGGGAAGAGGAAATGGATGGGATCGCATGAAGACAGCAGAACGACAGCCAGTGGATGCCCATTGGGCGAGCCGAAGGATCCGTAAGGATTTGAGAACGCAAAGCTGGTTGTCTCGGTCTGTCTCAAGGAAGCAAAGGCGACACGGCGGGCAGAAGCGGCTACGGATGGCTGTTGCTAGGCAGCGAACTGGCCATGGAGTGGAGAAGGTTCTGGAATGTTCGAGAAGCAGACCAGAAGACGCTTGGGAGGGCTATATAAACACCTCTGGACGTTGATGGAGCAGTCAGTGTTCAAACGGATTTCAAGCGAGTGCGGAAAGTGCGAAAGTCAGTCACGCGGATAGAAGTACGAAGGATTGCTTCTCAACGGGAAAAGGACGTCGCCAAGATATTAAGATCGAGCAGGAAGGACATTTGGAAGTCCTTGAAACTGAAAGTGAGGAGTGATAAAACCGAAAGTAGCTGTGCGGAGGATTGTTTGAGAGTGGAACGTAAGTTCGACGAAGTCAGGCGAAAATCCTAGCCGGCGTAGCTTTCGAATCCTTGAGTGGAAAGAGTAGGGGAGAAAGCTAAGAGTTGTGCGTCGAAGGAGCCAGCGAGTCAAGCGATTGCTTAGACGGGCCACGGCGTTGACCTGAGCCAACGGTATTTAGCGATTAGGGCGAATTGGCCCACTAGGAGGCGAGCCTTGCGGATTGGCAAGGACACCTCAGTTAGGTTATAAAATATAAGTTACAACTGTGAATTCAAATCAACAAACTGTGAAGAAACGAATAAATCGGAATAGATATTAAACTAACCCGTATCTGTGTTGTTAATTAAAGCAATATAAATTTGTTGGAACGATCTTCGACAGCCCTGAGCTAATCCCAACTTGGTATCGGGACCAAAAGGACTCGTTACATAATGTGTTGCTACTTGTAGGGTTTTTAACAAATAGCTTATTTAACTAATACCCCGTTTATATGTGGCGAAATACGCGGTAACTTACCGCGTATTTGTCAATATAAACACTTATACGCGAATAAATGTTATCGTGATAAGTTACCCTGAAAATTTTTGTCTACCAGGATAAAGTAATATGCGTCGATCTGGCAACACAATTTTTTATAATTTCCATCATGCGCGAATGCCTCCTTTCCATGCAACGACGCACAAAGTTTGATGCCCGCTCCCTGGCTTTGCCTCATGCAAATAATTAATTTTTCCTCACTCATTTGACAATTTTAAATGTTTGACATATTTAATTAATACTACCCATGTGGAACTCCCTCGCACAGAGTTGCTTTTGAGCTACACGTATAAACAGTGGTAAGTTTTTTACCACGGTAATATAAATACGCGTACTGTGCGTATAAACGGGGTATAAGTTTAAGTGTGTTTTATGCAGGGTGTCAAACCGGAACCCGAACCGGAACCGTATACCGAAAAGAACAGATTGAAACTCAGAACCAGAACCGGATCCGGAACCGTTATTATTTATTTTTTGCGTACCGGCATTTCGAAACCTTTATTTTTTGGAACCGAAATAACCGAAAAGAACCGAAACATTGTAACGGTAAAGTTTCGGTTCAGAGTTTTTTTTTTTGTTATTTCATTTTTATTGCTTCAATTAGGGATTTCTTCAGGGTAAAACGCAGGGTAAACGAAAAGAAAAACTTACAAATGTAAAGTTAAGGGACCATTTGGCATATACTGAAATTTTCAATAAAAAATAACAAATTCATCTTATTTCGTTGCATATATTTTGGTTCAATAAGTTCCAAATATTAATAATTTATCCTTAATTTTTGCATTTACAAAAGGAAATGAATTTATAATTGGCCCAATAGCAGGGTTAAATTGTGATCGGTAACGTTATCTGAAAACAGTGTATTTAACATTTTATCAGATTTCAAAAAGATCTTTTGCTCTTCTATTATTGGGACATTTTTTTCTGAGGTAAAGTTTATTATGTTTAATTTTCCTTCTTAATAACTACTTTTTGTTGTGTAGGTTGCAACCATTTCTATTATATCTTCGGATTAAAGGATTTTTAAATTATACCGGTACATACCGGTACGTACCGGTATACTGAAATGAAAACCAATGTACCGGTACGGAACCGAATACCGAAATAAACAAGAACCTAAACAGAACCTTTGACCTTTTTTTCATTAGTTTCGGTACGTACCAGAACCGGAACCGAAATTATACACGATTTTAATTTTTTCTTATGAGTGTTTTCGGTGCTTAGGCTTTGCAGGCACAACCACTCTGGTCAGTGATCAAGAGAAGAAAAGACAGAGGCTGACAACCGGAAAAGGCAGCTAGCTAGTAGGCGGATGTGCTTACAGCAGAAATGCAATTGTCAGTACTTCGGATACCCACGGCTGTATTGAGTGATATTTTGTCAGTTTGTCAGTACTTGGGTACTTTGCCGATACATTGATTTGCGAAAAACAATGCAAATGATAATGAATAGAACCAACAATTATTTATAAAATTAGACTCTATTATTATTTTCTTAAGGAAAAATTTAATTATTTATACTAGGAATAAAATTAGCTACTACTAAGACTACAAGCAAATAGTACCAAAAGCAAGGCCTACTATTAAAAATTAAACGAGCTAGGCAAAACAATTTGCATACTTTTAGGCATTATGAAAAATCTGTTGCTGGCCTTCAAACAAGCGCCACTTCAAATCCCCCCGACCAAAATCGCACTTGGGGTTATCTCAATTGTGATACTCGCTTGTAACAAGGACTAACGATCTTTAACTATTGCTTTATGTCCTTAGCGTTAGAGTCGATAAGTGTAGCGGTTAGTTGTCATATGCTGTCCAAAAACTAATCGATAGGGAGTGTTATTTACTGCTGTGTGTAGACTTGAGCGCAATGAGCTACAAATCTTACTGAGATTCTCATCCCAGTAGGATTGATTGGGATGTATGTAAGCCTTGATTGCAGAAATAACCGACCTATTTACACGCTCGGAGGCGTTGGCCTGAGGAGCACTTTGATCTTTGATATGGACCACATAAAATTTTTGATCAGTGAAACTCCAGCTGCAAGATGGACCCAAGTTTCAGTTTGATTTTCGACTCAGACATGGCACTCCTGAACAACTCCACATAGCGGTTAACTTCGAGCTGGAAGGTTTCCACGCCAAGGAGTACGTTGTTGCAGCGTACTTGGATATTGAACAGGCGTTTGACCGTGTCTGGCACGCTGGCCTGTTATCGAAAATCAAGGGAACGCTCAATCCTCAACTCTTTCTGATGATCAAATCTTTCCTTGATGATAGATCCTTCAGGGTTGTCCAGGATGGCCTTGCATCCCGAAAGAAGAGAATTCGAGCAGGAGTTCCTCAGGGCAGCGTGCTAGGCCCAACTCTGTATAGCCTGTTTACAAGTGACATGCCAACCGACCCGCAGGACCTATTAGTAGCCACGTTTGCAGATGACACTGCGATTATGGTCAGAAATCGGTGTGTCTATACAGCCACCGATACGCTCCAGGAATACCTAAAAGATTCGAGAACTGGGCGTGCAGGTGGAACATCACAGTGAACCCGGAGAAGTGTGCAAATTTAACATATACGCTAAGGAGGGACATCAGCCCTGGAGTCTTCTTAAATGGAGAGGTGCTACCTCACAAAACCAGCCATAAATACCTCGGGGTTACACTTGACAAAAGGCTCACATTTGGCCAACATGTCAAGGAGGTGGTAGGCAGCATGAAAGCCAAGGCGCGAAGAATGAGATGGCACCTTAACGCCAATAACAAGCTCTCGCTTAAAAATAATGTTTAAATATACAAAGTAATCTTTGCACCAATCTGGCGGTACGGTGTGCAGGTGTACGGTATCGCTGCAAAGTCTCTTCTAAACCGAATACGCACATTCCAGGCCAAGATGCTGAGGAGTATTTCAGGAGCGGAGTGGAACATCCGCACACGTGACCTTAAGCGGGATTTCAAAGTCTCTATGGTAGGGGATATTATAAACACACTCGGTACTTCGATAAGGTCGCGTGTCACCCAAACAATCTGGCAAGGGCGTTGCTAAGAAGGAGAAGGATCAACGGTTCTGGTACGAACCGAAACTAATGTTTCGGTATAAGGTTCTGTTTAGGTTCTTGTTTATTTCGGTATTCGGTTCCGTACCGGTACCTTGGTTTTTATTTCGGTATACCGGTACGTACCGGTATGTACCGGTATAATTTAAAAATCCTTTAACCCGAAGATATAATCGAAATGGTTGCAACCTACACAACAAAAAGTAGTTATTAAGAAGGAAAATTAAACATAATAAACTTTACCTCAGAAAAGAATGTCCCAATAATAGAAGTGTTGGCTCGCGTTGCGTCCCAGAGGCTTTTTCCAGAAAAATAACACCGACTTCAAGCTTCCCCACAGTCCGCTGCCAACACAAAGGCTTAAATGTGGGTTATTTCAAAGTGTGCTGATGAAGCTGAAATCTTTATTTCCATTGCTTAATTCTCTATGTTTCATAATTTGTTGGTTAATTCTAACTTACATTTGTGCTTTCCTCGCCTCTGCCTTAACGCACTTATATACCGCTTGCCAGAAATTTCTACTCTGCGGCCACGCAGTTTTAACTATTTGGTTGCTAGCCGCTGCGAATGCAAGCAAGGGAGATATCCAAAAAAAAAACAGTAACTACTGAACGGTTGATCTTCGAAATAGACAGGGGCGTACTAACACAGGATGAGGGGCTTTAACAAACAGGCGCGGGGCTACTACAAAAGCTAGCGACGCAACATTCCCCCCTCGGTAATTCACTAACGCTCCTGCGTTGTGGGTTACCTTCTATTATATCTAGTTTGGCCAGCTTTACTACTGGGCGAGTAAGAAGACCCTCAGCTGTGCGCACAACAGCGCTGCGTACTTGGCCATCTTTTCCTCGATGAACGTCAATCACTCTGCCTTTGGGCCAGGAGTTGCGCTTGGCGTTCTCGTCTATGATGATCACCAAGTCATCTACATCTATCGGTTTTGGCGGCGGCTGAAACCATTTTGTACGCCTTGTAAGTGTTGGAAGATACTCCCGTAGCCATCTTTTCCAAAAAGCGGTCAGCTAGTTGGCAGGCGACTCGGAAACTGTTTTGCCAATCGAGCCCCAGACGGATCCAATAAGCCACCTTCACGCAGTCCACTTGATCTGCCAGTTAGGAAATGGTTTGGGGTCAGCGCCTCCGCCTCGCCACCTACCAGTGGCACATACGTCAACGGACGGGAATTTAGAATTTGCTCAACGTCAGCAAATGCGGCACGTAGCACTTCCTCTCGCAGTCCCTCAGCTGGTAGGATTTCTGAAAGTATTGATTTAGTTGAGCGCACTGAGCGCTCCCAAGCACCGCCCATGTGCGGCGCTCCAGGTGGGTTAAAACTGAAACTTAGCGTTGGATATTGCTGCTCCACTGCTGATGTGGATATTCGCTCAATATGATCCTGTAGTACTCGAAGGGCACCGCGAAAGTTGGTGCCGTTGTCGGAAACCATTTGGCGTGGCACTCCTCTCCGAGCTATAAACGCCTTCAAAACGCACAGGAAGGAATCCGTAGAGAGCGAAACAGCAATCTCCCACCTCTTCTCATGTCGTCGGCCCACTACTATGTCAATTGGGCCAAAGTAGTCCACTCCGGTGAATGTAAATGGCGGCGTGTACGGTGACAGCCGCTCTATAGGTAGATTGCCCATCTCTGGTGGCTCGGGTCGGGCGAGCCGTATGCGGCACTTTGGACAATTCTTCGCTACTTCTCTCACCAAAGGGCGTAGACCTTGAATCCAATAACGTTGCCGCATCTCGTTGACCACGATCTCATTGTGCAAGTGATGATACCGTCTGTGATAAAACTCAGTTATCAGATACGTCACTCGGTGATGTCTGGGCAGTATTAGGGGTCGCTTCGTATCCATATCTATACCGTCGATTGCGTCGATACGGCCTTTGATACGGAGCACACCAAAGTCATCTAGGTAGGGGGAGCACTTAAACAGCAAGCTCTTGCGATTTGTTATACCGCGTCCAGCTCTCAAACAGCTGATCTCGTCATGCCACTCCTCCTCCTGGCAGACGCGAATGAAGACTGCGTCTGCTTTAAATTCTCGGTTTAGGTTTAAAAGGCTGTGCAGTGGTTCTCCCATTGGCTTCTTGACTACACGTCGCAAGAAATCCAGAACTCGCCGCTGACAGGATTGCAGCCTCTCCAGTTTACTAAATCGTTCAGGGTCGGGTGATATGCAGGCTAATGCTGACACCTGCACAGGATTCTCCTCATGATGCAGCACGTCAGTGTCATCCTTCTCGGTGGTTTTGTCCATATTTGGCCATTGCGTATCAGGCTGATATAGAATCTCAGGCCCAATAAACCATCTCAAATGACCTGCAATATCCGGTGTTTTTACCCATTTGGTGCCGTCGTCGGCCACATTGTGCGCGGTTGGCACCCATCTCCACTCCAAAACGTCGGAACCTTCCAGAATTTCTCCAATACGCAATGCCACAAATTGCTGGAACTTGCGCGCATCTGATCGAATCCAGTAGAGTACATTCCTCGAATCAGTCCAAAATGTGCGCTGGTCAATCCGCACTGAAAGCTCTGTTTCAATGCTCCTAGCCAGCCGTAGACCCACCAGCGAGCAGCGCACTTCGCCATCCAGCTCAGCGCGCAGGAAGACGACAGCTGCGTATGCATCCATACTTGCTGTGCAGCACATATCAGAGGCAAACATCTTGGGATTCTCACTTCCCTCAGCTTTGGCAGCAACTCCAACCAGTGTCTCCAATCTGACTCATCCTCCTTTTTGATAGGCTCGTCCCACGCTACTCCAGAGCGCCAAATATTTTGTAGGATTATTTTGGCACGTACTATGAAAAATCCAAGGAAACCGAGTGGGTCAAAAATCGACATTACCACACTCAGCACCTTCCTCTTCGTTGGCCAATTTGCACCGGCCTTCTCAATCAATTCAGGTTTGACTTCATAAGTGAGCACATCTTTTCCAGGCAACCACCACATGCCCAAAACTTTCTCCTGAGCCTCGTCTGATAAGGATATCCGTTTGGCAGGAGCATCTGGTTCGTCTTCAAGGGCACACAACACGCGCATGGAGTTAGATGTCCAACTGCGCATGTCGAACCCACCATCGGCATGGATCTTCCTCACTGTAGTGGCCAGCAATATCATCTCATCCTCGGAGTTAACAGATTCTAGCCAATCGTCTACGAACGTGTTTCTGCAAATAGCAGCCACAGCCCGTGGATGCTCCTTGCTAAACCGCTCCGCATTGCGATTCTTTATGTAATTGGCCAATGCGAGAGAACAGGACGCTCCGAATGTCATGACCATCATGACATACGTCTCCGTAGCTCGTGAGGGATCACCATCGCGCCATAAAAACCTTTGCGCTGCCTGATCCTCTGGGCGTACTGTAACCTGGTGAAACATCTCGCGTATATCACCAGCTACAGCTATTGGACGTTCTCTAAAGCGAATAAGCACGCCCATTAGCGAAGCCAATACGTCGGGACCCTTGAGCAGTACATCGTTCAACGACATGCCGTCAACTTTGGCAGCCGCATCCCAAACCAGTCTGGTCTTCTTCTTATTCGGGTTGGTAACTGTGAAAATAGGAAGAGACCATAAATTTGAACCAGATGATATCTCACTTTCATCCAGTTTGCGGATATAGCCTTTCTCCATATAATTCTGAATTGTGCTCGTCATAAAGTTCTTCAGATCTGCATCCTTCGACATCTTCGCCTCCAAGCACTTGAGACCGTTCAATGCCATTTGGTATGAATCTGGCAGCTCAACTTTGTCGTATCTCCACAACAAGCCTGTTTGCCAACGCTTCTCGGTTGGGCTAAAACTTGTTGTAGATTCCATGATCTGCATCGCGCGCTCATCCTCTTTTGACCGTAAGGGCTTGGTCGGAACGCTAACGCCAAGGGACTCCAGTGTAAAGTACGCTTTCATGGATTCATCTATTTGTCGCAAACTACTCGGATCGTTGCACTCACATATATGCAACAAGCGAGTTGACGTCATATCACCGGCGCTGTGACGGCCATACACAGACGTCATCTCCATCGGCTTCTCGGAGCTCTAAAGGCACACTCATCTTAATGTTATCCAGCCCAATGATGATTTGCGCCTTAACACTCTCGTAAGGCGAAATTGGTATGGACTGCAGATGACTTCGCGTGCACAGCTCCTTGCCCACGGATTGTAAGGGCAATTCCAAATGTTCAACTGTGCGCACGCCTTTAAGCTCGTACCTTGCTGCTCCTGGGCTTCTCGCCGATATTCCAAGATTCACCGACTTGGAAGCTCGTTCCGTCTGAGTGACGTCACCGGTCCATCTCAAACAAAGTTCCTTGATAGGGCCATCAAGTTCCAGTTCATCAGCTAACGCTCCTTCTATAAGAGTACACGCTGCGCCTTCGTCTATTAAGGCAAACGTATTTCTGATGCACCTCTTCCCATAGAGCTTAACTGGAACGTATCGAAACAATGCTTTAGTTGCTTCTTTACCATGGAATAAAACTGCGGGTTCATTCGTATTGGTGTTCTCGTCTTGGTCCCGCTGCGCATTGTAGGATTTTTCCGATGCCGTACGATGTTTCGGCTGTTCGGCTTTTCTTTCTTCTGTAGTAGCCATGTGCAGCAGAACAGTGGTGCACCATTTTTGCAATCGTCTACGCCACAGTTCTTCTTTGCTTTACATTTTCGGATCATATGCTGTCCAAAGCAGCAGTAGCAAAGCCTCTTGTTTTTTACAAAATCCCACCTCTGGCCACAACTTATCTTCAGAAAGTCGTGGCAGGTTGCCAGGTGGTGGTTTCCATCACATTTTGGACACAAAGTCTTCTTAGTCTCATGTGATCCATTCTCAGGTCGACCAGGTTCACGGCTTGATATCTCACTGTGCACAAAAACTCTTTCCTTAGTCGTCTTCTTCGTACCCTTTGGCACCATCTTCTATTTGGGTGCATATGGTGTCACCATAGAAGCACATTGCCCGCAAACAGCCAATTATCGAACGTGCTTAAATTGGCAGCGCCTCCGCCTGAAGTTAGGCGATATCGTCCCCAATCCAGTTTCAGGTCGCTCGGCATCTTCTCTACAAGATCACATAACAGCGCAGGGTCGTGTAAATATTCGTTGCCCAATCGCGGTCATCGTTGCGCAGTAATTTTGCACGGCCAGGGCGAATCGAATTACAGAATCCAGATTATTCGGACGTATGACTGGTTCATCTCTCTCAGCTTCCGCTGCAGGCTGGAATATACAATTTCAGATCTTCCATACAGCATCCTCAGGGTGCCTATAGCATACGGAACTGTAGCCGGACACATCACTTGCCTCGCACAGCGTCCAGCGCTGGTCCTTGAGGCACCTCTGAAGCCGGATAAGGTTCTCCTCGTTGCTGAATCCGCATCTTTCTGTGGACTGCTCATAGTTGCTTATAAAACAACCACTCTTCAGGTTTGCCAGAGAAAATAGGCAGATCTCTGCTTAGCACATGGCGCGCTGCATATGGGCTGAAGATAATGCTGGACTCCTTTGCTCCTGGTCTGGTTTTGCCCCAGGACTTTGCAATATGTGTCCTGGGACGCAGATCGAGCCATAAGGGATGGCAGCGCTGGATTTGAGCTTGTATATCCTCTGCCGTGTGTCGATTCCATACGGTTAAAAACGGCCGTATTTGCTTGAAATGGCGGGCTCACACTATGCGATGTCATCAAAGTTGTTTCTTGGTGACCCATGGCGATGGGTCAGGCACTGACAATTTCCCAATCACGCTTTCGATCCCCTGTGCGACTGAAAAATGTTCCATCGAACAACTTCTGGTTTGATGATCCACTATCACCTGCGGCCTTGTCAGTCTGGGCCTCAGGCGTCGAACTATTTTGCACATTTGGTTGCCTGAATCCAATTGTGACACTAATGCTTTCACTGATTGTCCTAGGCCGGACTCTATATCAGTCACTTCTCCGTCCTGGGCTGCCATTTTGTTCCCAATACGCAGTCAGAGTTACGCAACGCTTGAGGTTAGGTACCCTTGACGACCAGATTGCCTCACGCAGGTTACGTAACTTTTGAGGTTATGTTTAACCCCCACCCTTCTTCAGCCAGCCGGTTCGTTGTTCACGTGCCACCGGGCTTCTTCTTCCTATTGCTTCTGCGCCTCACTTGGTTAGCCAGCTCGTTGTTCACGTGCCACTGACTACTTTACCACAGACGAAGTCCCTCATAAAGCAGGAAAATGCTGATGAAATATTTGCCCACGATCTCTTCTCTATTTCCTTGCAAGCCGGTTCGTTGTTCACGTGCCGCCGATCTTGCCCCTCCAATTTGCCAAAGGTAGAAACGTATATCAGGGATGGTGGTAGAAATATTCCAGGATGTTTCAGGATGAAATATTTCCTGGTGGAAATGGAAATATTTCAGGATGCTGGGTCGCGTTGCGTCCCAGAGGCTTTTTCCAGAAAAATAACACCGACTTCAAGCTTCCCCACAGTCCGCTGCCCAACACAAAGGCTTAAATGTGGGTTATTTCAACTGATGAAGCTGAAATCTTTATTTCCATTGCTTAATTCTCTATGTTTCATAATTTGTTGGTTAATTCTAACTTACATTTGTGCTTTCCTCTGCCTCTGCCTTAACGCACTTATATACCGTTTGCCAGAATTTCTACTCTGCGGCCACGCAGTTTTAACTATTTGTTGCTAGCCGCTGCGAATGCAAGCAAGGGGAGATATCCAAAAAAAAACAGTAACTACTGAACGGTTGATCTTCGAAATAGACAGGGGCGTACTAACACAGGATGAGGGGCTTTAACAAACAGGCGCGGGCTACTACCAAAGCTAGCGACGCAACATTCCCCCCTCGGTAATTCACTAACGCTCCTGCGTTGTGGGTTACCTTCTATTAATCTAGTTTGGCCAGCTTTACTACTTGGCGAGTAAGAAGACCCTCAGCTGTGCACAACAGCGCTGCGTACTTGGCCATCTTTTCCTCGATGAACGTCAATCACTCTGCGTTTGGGCCAGGAGTTGCGCTTGGCGTTCTCGTCTGATGATCACCAAGTCATCTACATCTATCGGTTTTGGCGGCGGCTGAAACCATTTTGTACGCCTTGTGTTGGAAGATACTCCCGTTGCCACTTTCCAAAGCGGTAGCTAGTTGGCAGGCGACTCGAAACTGTTTTGCCAATCGAGCCCCAGACGATCCAATAAGCCACCTTCACGCAGTCCACTTGATCTGCCAGTTAGGAAATGGTTTTGGGGTCAGCGCCTTCGCCTCGCCACCTACCAGTGGCACATACGTCAACGGACGGGAATTTAGAATTTGCTCAACGTCAGCAAAGGCGGCATGGCACTCTCCCTGCAGTCCCCTCAGCTGGTAGGATTTCTGTAAGTATAGATTTAGTTGAGCGCACTAAGCGCCTCCCAAGCGCCGACCATGTGCGGCGCGCCAGGTCGGTTAAAACTGAAACTTAGCGTTGATATTGCTGCTCCACGGCTGATGTGGATATTCGCTCAATATGATCCTGTAGTACTCGATTGGCACCGCGAAAGTTGGTGCCGTTGTCGAAACCATTTGGCGTGGCACTCCTCTCCGAGCTATAAACGCCTTCAAAAAACGCACAGGAAGGAATCCGTCAGAGAGCGAAACAGCAATCTCCAAGTGTACAGCTCGTGTCGTAAGGCATGTAAATAACACACCCCCCCTTCTCATGTCGTCGGCCCACTACTATGTCAATTGGGCCAAAGTAGTCCACTCAGGTGAGTGTAAATGGCGGCGTGTACGGTGACAGCATCTCTATTAGGTAGATTGCTTATCTCTTTGGCTCGTCGGGCGAGCCGTATGCGGCACTTTGGACAATTCTTCGCTACTTCTCTCAGCGCGTAGACCTTGAATCCAATAACGTTGCCGCATCTCGTTGACCACGATCTCATTTTTTGCGTGATGATACCGATCTTATAAAACGGTTATCAGATACGTCACTCCTTGGGAGCGTCCATATCTATACCGTCGATTGCGTCGATACGGCCTTTGATACGGAGCACACCAAATCATCTAGGTAGGGGAGCACTTAAACAGCAAGCTCTTTTTGCTGCGCGTCCAGCTCTCAAACAGCTGATCTCGTCATGCCACTCCTCCTCTGGCAGACGCGAAATGTAGACTGCGTCTGCTTTAAATTCTCGGTTTAGGTTTAAAAGGCTGTGCAGTGGTTCTCCCATTGGCTTCTTGACTACGTCGCAAGAAATCCAGAACTCGCCGCTGACAGGATTGCAGCCTCTCCAGTTTACTAAATCGTT
The DNA here is from genome assembly GCA_018904225.1 of Lordiphosa mommai. Taxonomy (NCBI): domain Eukaryota; kingdom Metazoa; phylum Arthropoda; class Insecta; order Diptera; family Drosophilidae; genus Lordiphosa; species Lordiphosa mommai. The sequence goes on from JAEIFT010000830.1 coordinate 32,466, forward strand.
CAGGTCGGGTGATATGCAGGCTAATGCTGACACCTGCACAGATTCTCCTCATGATGCAGCACGTCAGTGTCATCCTTCTCGGTGGTTTTGTCCATATTTGGCCATTGCGTATCAGGCTGATATAGAAACTCAGGCCCAATAAACCATCTCAAATGACCTGCAATATCCGGTGTTTTTACCCATTTGGTGCCGTCTTCGGCCACATTGTGCGCGGTTGGCACCCATCTCCACCTCAAAACGTCGGAACCTTCCAGAATTTCTCCAATACGCAATGCCACAAATTGCTGGAACTTGCGCGCATCTGATCGAATCCAGTAGAGTACATTTCCTCGAATCAGTCCAAAATGTGCGCTGGTCAATCCGCACTGAAAGCTCTGTTTCAATGCTCCTAGCCAGCCGTAGACCCAAGCCAGCGGCCATAAGCTCCATTCGGGGTATAGATACGGGTTTAAAAGGCGCCACTCTGGTTTTTGAGGCCACCAGCGAGAGAAGACGACAGCTGCGTATGCATCCATACTGGCATCCACAAATGTATGTAGCTGCAATTGCTGTGCAGCACATACCAGAGGCAAACATCTTGGGATTCTCACTTCCCTCAGCTTTGGCAGCAACTCCAACCAGTGTCTACAATCTGACTCATCCTCCTTTTTGATAGGCTCGTCCCACGCTACTCCAGAGCGCCAAATATTTTGTAGGATTATTTTGGCACGTACTATGAAAAATCCAAGGAAACCGAGTGGGTCAAAAATCGACATTACCACACTCAGCACCTTCCTCTTCGTTGGCCAATTTGCACCGGCCTTCTCAATCAATTCAGGTTTGACTTCATAAGTGAGCACATCTTTTCCAGGCAACCACCACATGCCCAAAACTTTCTCCTGAGCCTCGTCTGATAAGGATATCCGTTTGGCTGAGCATCTGGTTCGTCTTCAAGGGCCACAACACGCGCATGGAGTTAGATGTCCAACTGCGCATGTCGAACCCACCATCGGCATGGATCTTCCTCACTGTAGTGGCCAGCAATATCATCTCATCCTCGGAGTTAACAGATTCTAGCCAATCGTCCACGAACGTGTTTCTGCAAATAGCAGCCACAGCCCGTGGATGCTCCTTGCTAAACCGCTCCGCATTGCGATTCTTTATGTAATTGGCCAATGCGGGAGAACAGGACGCTCCGAATGTCATGACCATCATGACATACGTATCCGGGCTGTGAGGGATCACCATCGCGCCATAAAAACCTTTGCGCTGCCTGATCCTCTGGGCGTACTGTAACCTGGTGAAACATCTCGCGTATATCACCAGCTACAGCTATTGGACGTTCTCTAAAGCGAATAAGCACTCCCATTAGCGAAGCCAATACGTCGGGACCCTTTAGCAGTACATCGTTCAACGACATGCCGTCAACTTTGGCAGCCGCATCTCCAAACCAGTCTGGTCTTCTTCTTATTCGGGTTGGTAACTGTGAAAATAGGAAGAGACCATAAATTTGAACCAGATGATATCTCACTTTCATCCAGTTTGCGGATATAGCCTTTCTCCATATAATTCTGAATTGTGCTCGTCATAAAGTTCTTCAGATCTGCATCCTTCGACATCTTCGCCTCCAAGCACTTGAGACGCTTCAATGCCATTTGGTATGAATCTGGCAGCTCAACTTTGTCGTATCTCCACAACAAGCCTGTTTGCCAACGCTTCTCGGTTGGGCTAAAACTTGTTGTAGATTCCATGATCTGCATCGCGCGCTCATCCTCTTTTGACCGTAAGGGCTTGGTCGGAACGCTAACGCCAAGGGACTCCAGTGTAAAGTACGCTTTCATGGATTCATCTATTTGTCGCAAACTACTCCGGATCGTTGCACTCACATATATGCAACAAGCGAGTTGACGTCATATCACCGGCGCTGTGACGGCCATACACAGACCATCCTAGTCTGCAGCGAACGGCAATAACGTCATCTCCATCGGCTTCTCGGAGCTCTAAAGGCACACTCATCTTAATGTTATCCAGCCCAATGATGATTTGCGCCTTAACACTCTCGTAAGGCGAAATTGGTATGGACTGCAGATGACTTCGCGTGCACAGCTCCTTGCCCACGGATTGTAAGGGCAATTCCAAATGTTCAACTGTGCGTACGCCTTTAAGCTCGTACCTTGCTGCTCCTGGGCTTCTCCCTGATATTCCAAGATTCACCGACTTGGAAGCTCGTTCCGTCTGAGTGACGTCACCGGTCCATCTCAAACAAAGTTCCTTGATAGGGCCATCAAGTTCCAGTTCATCAGCTAACGCTCCTTCTATAAGAGTCACGCTGCGCCCTTCGTCTATTAAGGCAAACGTATTTCTGATGCACCTCTTCCCATAGAGCTTAACTGGAACGTATCAAAACAATGCTTTAGTTGTTTCTTTACCATGGAATAAAACTGCGGGTTGATTCGTATTGGTGTTCTCGTCTTGGTCCCGCTGCGCATTGTAGGATTTTTCGGCTGTTCGGCTTTTCTTTCTTCTGTAGTAGCCATGTGCAGCAGAACGTGGTGCACCATTTTGCAATCGTCTACGCCACAGTTCTTCTTTCCTTTACATTTCGGATCATATGCTGTCCAAAGCAGCAGTAGCAAAGCCTCTTGCTTTTTACAAAATCCCACCTCTGGCCACAACTTATCTTCAGAAAGTCGTGGCAGATTGCCAGCTGGTGGTTTCCATCACATTTTGGACACAAAGTCTTCTTAGACTCATGTGATCCATTCTCAGGTCGACCAGGTTCACGGCTTGATATCTCACTGTGCACAAAAACTCGTTCCTTAGTCGTCTTCTTCGTACCTTTGGCACCATCGTCTATTTGGGGTGCGTATGGTGTCACCATAGAAGCACACATTGCCACGCCAAACAGCCAATTATCGAACGTGCTTAAATTGGCAGCGCCTCCGCCTGAAGTTAGGCGATATCGTCCCCAATCCAGTTTCAGGTCGCTCGGCATCTTCTCTACAAGATCACATAACAGCGCGGGGTCGTGTAAATATTCGTTAAGCCCAATCGCGGTCATCGTTGCGCAATAATTTTGCACGGCCAGGGCGAATCGAATTACAGAATCCAGATTATTCGGACGTATGACTGGTTCATCTCTCAGCTTCCGCTGCAGGCTGGAATATACAATTTCAGATCTTCCATACAGCATCCTCAGGGTGCCTATAGCATACGGAACTGTAGCCGGACACATCAGCTTGCCTCGCACAGCGTCCAGCGCTGGTCCCTTGAGGCACCTCTGGCGGATAAGGTTCTCCTCGTTGCTGAATCCGCATCTTTCTGTGGACTGCTCATAGTTGCTTATAAAAAGCAGCCACTCTTCAGGTTTGCCAGAGAAAATAGGCAGATCTCTGCTTAGCATGGCGCGCTGCTATATGGGCTGAAGATAATGCTGGACTCCTTTGCTCCTGGTCTGGTTTTGCCCCAGGACTTTGCAATATGTGTCCCTGGGACGCAGATCGAGCCATAAGGGATGGCAGCGCTGGATTTGAGCTTGTATATCCTCTGCCGTGTGTCGATTCCATACGGTTAAAAACGGCCGTATTTGCTAGAAATGGCGGGCTCACACTATGCGGTGTCATCAAAGTTGTTTCTTGGTGACCCATTGCGATGGGTCAGGCACTGACAATTTCCCAATCACGCTTTCGATCCCTGTGCGACTGAAAAATGTTCCATCGAACAACTTCTGGTTTGATGATCCACTATCACCTGCGTCCTTGTCAGTCTGGGCCTCAGGCGTCGAACTATTTTGCACATTTGGTTGCCTGGAACCAATTGTGACACTAATGCTTTCACTGATTGTCCTAGGCCGGACTCTATATCAGTCACTTCTCCGTCCTGGGCTGCCATTTTGTTCCCAATACGCAGTCAGAGTTACGCAACGCTTGGGGTTAGGTACCCTTGACGACCAGATTGCCTCCGCAGGTTACGTAACTTTTGAGGTTATGTTTAACCCCCACCCTTCTTCAGCCAGCCGGTTCGTTGTTCACGTGCCACCGGGCTTCTTCTTCCTATTGCTTCTCCGCCTCACTTGGTTAGCCAGCTCGTTGTTCACGTGCCACTGACTACTTTACCACAGACGAAGTCCTCATAAACCAGGAAAATGCTGATGAAATATTTGCCCACGATCTCTTTCTATTTCCTTGCAAGCCGGTTCGTTGTTCACGTCCAATTTGCCAAAGGAAGTTAGAAACGTATATCAGGATGGTGGTAGAAATATTCCAGGATGTTTCAGGATGAAATATTTCCTGGTGGAAATAAATATTTCAGGATGTTGGCTCGCGTTGCGTCCCAGAGGCTTTTTTCCAGAAAAATAACACCGACTTCAAGCTTCCCCACAGTCCGCTGCCCAACACAAAGGCTTAAATGTGGGTTATTTCAAAGTGTGCTGATGAAGCTGAAATCTTTATTTCCATTGCTTAATTCTCTATGTTTCATAATTTGTTGGTTAATTCTAACTTACATTTGTGATTTCCTCGCCTCTGCCTTAACGCACTTATATACTGCTTGCCAGAAATTTCTACTCTGCGGCCACGCAGTTTTAACTATTTGGTTGCTAGCCGCTGCGAATGCAAGCAAGGGAGATATGCAAAAAAAAAACAGTAACTACTGAACGGTTGATCTTCGAAATAGACAGGGGCGTACTAACACAGGATGAGGGGCTTTAACTAACAGGCGCGGGGCTACTACAAAAGCTAGCGACGCAACAAGAAGAGCAAGAAGATCTTTTGATATCTGATGAAATGTTAAATACACTGTTTTCAGATAACGTTACCAATCACAATTTAACCCTGCTATTAGGCTAAGTCCATTTGGGCCAATTATAAATTCATTTCCTTTGTAAATGCAAAAATTAAGGATAAATTATTATTGGAATTTATTGAACCAAAATATATGCAACGAAATAAGATGAAATTGTTATTTTTATTGAAAATTTCAGTATATACCAAATGGTCCCTTAACTTTACATTTGTAAGTTTTTGTTTTCGTTTACCCTGCGTTTTACCCTGAAGAAATCCTTAATTGAAGCAATAAAAATGAAATAACAAAAAAAACTCAGAACCGAAACTGTACCAGTACAATGTTTCGGTTATTTTCGGTTATTTCGGTTCCAAAAATAAAGGTTCCGAAATAATAACGGTTCCGGTTCTGGTTCTGAGTTTCAATCGGTTCTTTTCGGTATACGGTTCCGGTTCGAGTTCCGGTTTGACACCCTGATAATTACTATTTGATACCATAAAAAAAAAACTTTTCTTAGTAAAACACATTATCCGACCGATCGTTCCTTTGGCAGCTATATGCTATAGTCATCCGATTTTGATCAATTTTTTCAAAATTATGTGAAAGCATATAAAACTAATATATACCAAGAAAAAAAAGTTTTTCTCATAAGAAGTAGTTTTTTGACCAAACGTTTCTATGGGAGCTATATAATATAGTCATCCGATTTTGATAAATTTCATAAATGTGAAAGCATATAAAAATAAAATACACCATGATTAGTGACGCTTCGATGTAAAAAAAAAAAGTTTTTCTCACTAGAACTAGTTTTTTGACCGACCGTTTCTATGGCAGCTATATGCTATAGTGATACGATTTTGATAAATTTTTCCAGAAATGTGTGGAAGCATATTTAACCATCATATACCAAGAATATATATAGTTTATGTGGTCGGAAATGAATATTTCTATGCGTTACAAACTTATACACTTTTCACTTTTCACTTTAATAAACGTTAACTGATCCTTGGTTTGCTCTTCTTAACATTTTTAGTTAATTGTTCCTGTAAGAATGTAATGAATAAGGGAAAATTTTAAATTTATCAAAACAAGAAAGACATTAATTAGATTTCTCAGTGGAGTTTTTTTTTAATGTCATCCGAGTAAAGGTGTAAATTCTTTAAAAACATACAATTTTTTAATATATATGTCTTATATATTAATATTTGGTCTCGGTAGACCTTTCTGTGGAAATGCCCATATGTATCATCTTCGACCATCCCCAGTACCAAAATCAGCAATAATGTTCTTTTACTTTTAATTTTACTTTTACTACAAATTTTATGGTTTTTAAAGGGTTACATTTGATTTCAGCGTCTGAAAAAGCCTATTTTCTTTTTAATTTTAATCAACGAATTAATTTATTCACTATTTTTTGCAAAAAGAAAAGCAACATTCAAAATATATTTGGACATAAGTATACAGTATATGCTTTTGACAGAGTGATAGTGGACACTATTGGCCCACTACCAAAATCAGAGAACGGAAACGAATATGCAGTCACTTTAATATGTGATTTAACCAAATATTTAGTTGCTATTCCAGTTGCAAATAAATGCGCAAATACTGTCGCTAAAGCAATATTTGAATCTTTTTTTCTAAAGTACGGTCCAATGAAGAAGATCATTACGGACATGGGAACAAAATATAAGAATTCTATAATAAATGACCTGTGCAAATATCTGAAAATAGATAACATAACGTCAACTGCACACCATCACCAGACATTAGGTACGATTGAAAGAAGTCATAGAACCTTCAATGAGTACATACGTTCATAAATATCAGTCAATAAAACTGATTGGGATACATGGTTACAATACTTCGTGTATTTTTTTAATACTACACCATCTGCAACTCATGATTATTGTCCATATGAACTTATTTTTGGTAAATCATATAACTTACCAAAAGATTTTAATAGAATAGACCCACTATACAATGTAGGAGACTATGCTAAGGAAGCTAAGTTTAGATTAGAAATAGCATATAAAAGAGCTAGAATAATGCTAGAACAGCATAAGGTTAAGAATAAGGAATATTATGATAAGAAAATAAATAACTTTAACTTGAAAATAGGAGATAACGTTTTACTAAGAAACGAAACTGGCCATAAATTGGAACCAGTATATTTAGGTCCATATTTAGTAACAGGAATAGAAGATAAAGACAATATTTTAATTAAGGCAAGAAAAACAAAATACATAAAGTACACTAAGATAGACTTAAAGAATACAGCAAATAGACTTCAAAATAGTAAAACTGAAATCAAAAACCAGAAAGGTGATGGCCTGATCAACCATTCACATTCCCATTTATTAATCATTCAAATAAATATAAAGAACAATTAAATTCCACCAAATACTAAATAAACACTTTATTCAAATATACTTCATTTTATTAATTAAAAAAAAAAAAAAAAAAAGGAAAAAGGCAAAGCTAACTTCGACTGTGCCGAAGTTTTAATACATGAAAACTTTACTCCAACTGAGTTAACCTATAAAATATATATAGGATATAGATATCAGATATTAAAAATTTGAAATCATTGATAATAAAAATTTGATACCATAAAAAAAAAAAAACTTTTTATTAGTAAAACACATTTTTCCGACCGATCAGTCCTATAGCAGCTATGGCTATAGTCATCCGATTTTGATAAATTTTTCCGAAAATTTGTAAAAGCATATAAAACTAATATCTACCAAGATTGGTAACGCTACGATGGAAAACAAAAAAGTTTTCCTCACTAGAACTTGTTTTTGACCGACCATTTCTATGGCAGCTATATGCTATAGTCATCCGATTTTGATAAATTTTTCCTGAATTGTATGGAAACATATAAAACTAATATATATCACGATTAGTGACGCTACGATTAGCAAAACAAAAAGTTTTTCTTACTAGAACTTGTTTTTTGACCGACCGTTTCTATGGCAGCTATATGATATAGTCATCCGATTTTGATAAATTTGTTCTGTATTATGTGGAAGCATGTAAAACTAATATATACTAAGATTGGTGAAGCTACGATGGGAAAACAAAAAAGTTTTTTCTCACTAAGACTTATTTTCCTACCGATAGTTCCTATGGCAGCTATACGATATAGTCATCCGATCCGGCCGGTTCCGACATATTAGTTGCGGGCAGCAAAAAGAAGACTCTGTGCAAAATTTCAGCTCGATAGCTTTAAAACTGATGGACTAGTTCGCGTAGAAACAGACTGACAGACGGACAGACAGACGGACAGACGGACAGACGGACGGACGGACAGACGGAATTGAACTCAGCTTGTCGTCCTGATCAAGAATATATATAGTTTATGGGGTCGGAAATGAATATTTCTATGCGTTACAAACTTCTGGGCAAAATTAATATACACTTTTCAAGTTTAAAAAAAAATAGAAGGCTAACATCGATCGTTTTTAATACCCTTGAAGTTTTTAAAGGCGCTACCATTGATAACAAAAAGTTTTTCTCACTAGAATTTTTTGGACCGATCGTGCCTATGGCAGCTATATGTATAGTCATCCGATTTGGATAAATTTTCCAGAATTGTGTGGAATCATATAAAATTAATATATACAAAGATTGGTGATGCTACGATGGAAAACAAAAAAGTTTTTCCCACTAGAACTAGTTTTTGACCGAACGTTTATATGGCAGCTATATGCTATAGTCATCCGATTTTGATAAATTTTATTAGAATTTTGTGGAAGCATATAAAACTTATATATATCACGATTGGTGACGCTACGATGGAAAACAAAAAAGTTTTTCTCATTAGAACTAGTTTTTGGACCGATCGTTCCTATGGCAGCTATATGATATAGTCCTCCGATTTTGATAAATTTTTCCAGAATTGTGTGGAATCATATAAAATTATTATGTACCACGATTGGTAATGCTACGATAGAAAAAAAAAAAGGTTTTCCCACTAGAACTAGTTTTTGGAGCGAACGTTTATGTGGCAGATATATGCTATAGTCATCCGATTTTGATAAATTTGTTCTGTTTTATGTGGAAGCATGTAAAACTAATATATACTAAGATTGGTGAAGCTACGATGGAGAACAAAAAAGTTTTTCTCACTAAGACTTATTTTCCGACCGATAGTTCCTATGGCAGCTATACGATATAGTCATCCGATCCGCCCGATTCCGACAAATGTGCAGCGTATTTGTATTTAAAGACTTTTTGCAAAGTTTGGTCAAGATATCTTTAAAACTGAGGGAGGAGATAGCATAGAAACAGACGGACAGACGGACGGACGGACGGAAATGAACTCAGCTCGTCATGCTGATCAAGAATATATATACTTTTATGCGGTCGGAAATGCTTCCTTCTCTGCGTTACAAACATCGTGACAATTTTAATATACCCTCTGCAAGGTATAATAAAATTATACAAATATACAAAAAAAAATTTAAAAAAAAAAAACTTATAAATTTATGTAACACTTATTCATTCCAAACAATAATATTAATTTCTTTATTAATTAAATATCAAATAACTTCATAAATTACGTTATTTCTCTAAGGGAGATGTAGTGAGACTCACACATTTTATATACATATATACATATGAACTTATATACATTTAAATACATTAAACAGTCATATAGAAACAAATATACATGAACATTGTTGCACTTAAAATGAAATAACTCAAGCACATATATATGTAACATGAGTACACCACAGTTGAAATCTAACAAAACTGCCGCGCAAGCGCTTTAACGGCAGCTTGCATGCTTGGAGCTCATGCCCAAGACATGCTTATATATATATAACACACACACATACAGACATTATGCTCACTCTCCCTCTAGCGAGTAAGAATACGCAAATATTAGCTTAAGCGAACAAAACCAGCAACAGAAAGAAATAAATTGTCAACGAAAGAGCACACATCGTGACTCTAAAGGAACTCAAAATTCTTATTCTTCTTATTGAGAATGGGGCGAGAGACTTCAACTGAGGATACGGGATGGCGTTGTCCTGCTAATAACTGATCAACCTAACTGAACCAGGACGACCAACATTACAATTTACCATAAAGAATTTTCCCGGAATTTCCCGACTTTTCGGGCGAATTTTCCATTATTTGAAAATATCATGTACAATTACTTTGCATAGTATACTTACAAACCTATTTTGAAGCCAATCGATGATGAAAAATATAGAATATAGAATTTTCCGAGAATTTCCCGACTTTTCGGGCATATTTTCCAAAATCAGAAAATCTTATGTCTAATTATTTTGCATACTATCCTTACGAACCGGGTTTAAGTCAATCGGATCAAAAATATTTTTTCATATATAATTTTCCGGTATTTTCTTTGTGGTCGGATTTTCCAACATTTGAAAATCTCATGTCTATTACTTAGCATACTATCCTTACAAACCGAGTTTGAAGCCAATCAGATGAAAAATAGGTTTTTCCATATGGAATTTTCCTGAACCGACTTTTCGGGCGGATTTTCCATCATCGGAAAATTTCAAGTCTAATTATTCTGCTTACCATCGTCACAACCGAGTTTGAAGTCAATCGGATGAAAAATAAGTTTTCCAAGAAGAATTTTCCGGCCATTTTCCTTGAGGCGGATTTTCAAATCTGGGAAATTTTTCTTCTTTTTCGTCACTCGGATAAAAACAAAATTTTCCCATAGTAGCTTTTCCGAGTTTTCCACCCCGGGTGGATTTTCCAAAACCCCGCCTTAGTGCCCACTTTCAACTCAAATGGAAACTTCTGCGAAAATTTCAGCTTTCTATATCTTCCCTTTCAGGCTCTGCGTTGATTGCCAATCAGTGAATCAGTCAGTCAGTCAGTCAGTGAGGACAAACTCTTTTTATGTTTTATAGAGATTTCATTTGGCAACGAGTCGCATCGCATTTTTTGCTTTTTCTTTTTTTTATAGTTGAAAAAACCAATTTTATTTATTAGCAAAATTTTATTTTCAAATTTTGTTTTTCCGTTTCGTTAGGGAGAGAAATTGGCAAAGCAAACGAGCGACGTTGTTTTCGCGCTTACTGCCCGTCGTTGACTGAGGCCGGGCAGAAATCGGAAAAACTTTTCCCCTCTCCTACTGGGTCGCAACGCAGTACTTATTATCATGCATCGGCATTCGAACATGTTCGAGTTGCGGTGGGAGACATAAGAAATTCCCAGTATTTTTTTTTTTAATATTTGTTGACTGTGGCCTGCGTCATTTCGATTGCAATTGGAATTTAACCTCAAATAGCGGATAACGAATAATTCCATTGAATTTGGAAATCATTTTTTGCTTTTGCTGGAGAACCGACAAGTTAATAAAGAGTTCCGGCGGCTAATCAAATGTTAATTATATATTTTCGTTTTAAATTCACTGAGTTGTCTTCATATGTGATTATTGACAGTTTATTGGTTATTGGTGATGACAGTTAAGTTAAGTTAAGTGAACAGTTTTAAAAAATGCATTAGTAGACTGTACTAGCAACTGCCGGCAAGCAGTTGAATACGAACATAGAAATTTCAACATTTTTTCATCAAAAATTTCAACATATTTTTTTAAAAGATTTCCATTTTTCAATAATGGACACTCAAGGGCGTAGTGGTGGGGGTTCGGGTGGAGCAGCTGCCCCCATTCTTGTCGTAAGCCTTTACTCAGATGAGATAAATATTTAATTTGGCACAATACTTTATATGAATAGAAAAACTTATAAAAGACTTGAAAGTTGAATGCTTTTGTAAAGCATCCTTATTTATATAAAGTATAGTGCCGGACTAAATTTTTATTTCATTTGTGTTCAAGTCTTAAATTTTAAATAACTTACGTTTGAACGAAAATGACCGAATTAATTCTTGATTCTTTATACTAAGGATAAGGCATATTTAACTGAGTGCGCGTAGACGCGTTGACTTTAAAAACAAGCTGAACTGGAAAAACGCATTCCATTGTATTCAATCCTGGTGGTTTCTCAACCGCTAAAGGACACAAATCGCAAAAATTAAACAATCAACATTTGACCTTGCAAAGGGCGTGACGTGACAAACTAAGATTTTTATTTTCTTCAGCTTACAATTTTTTCACGCATTAAATAAACACATTCACATTAAAATTTTGAATCTATTACATTTGATAACAACAAAGTTGTAATAACAAATGCTGATTTTGAGTAAAATAAATTGAATAACGGAAGACTAAGCTAACTTCGGGACTGTGTCGAAGTTTTAATACACTTGAAAAACTATTCTCCAACTGATTTAACCGATAAAATAAATATAGGATATAGATATCAGATATTTAAAATTTTTAAATCATTGATAATAACAATTTGATAACATAAATAAAAACTTTTCTTAGTAAAACACATTTTCCGACCGATCGGTCCTATGGCAGCTATATGCTATAGTCATCCGATTTTGATAAATTTTTTCAAAATTATGTAAAAGCATATAAAACTACTATATATCAATAAAAAACAAAAAGTTTTTCTCATTAGAAGTAGTTTTTTGACCGACCGTTTTCTATGGGAGCTATATAATATAGTCATCCGATTTTGATAAATTTTTCCTGTATTATTTGAAAGCATATATAATTAGCATACACCATGATTAGTAACGCTACGATGGAAAACAAAAAAGTTTTTCTCACTAGTACTAGTTTTTTGACCGACCGTTTCTATGGCAGCTATATGCTATAGTGATCTTTATTTTTTTAAAAAAATTCAAATATATATAATGAGAAGTCAATGGTTTGGGTTAAATAAAAAAATATAATTTCTTTATTTATCATTAACAACTTATATTTGAAGAATTACAATCTTAGGATTAAGATGTGTCGCGGTTGCGATGTCAAGTAAAACTCAATGTGTGGTTCTGCCGCTGCTGCTTAGCAAACCTCGGTTAATAGCTTTTTGGGAGTCAAGATCAAAAAGCTTTTCTCTCTTTTCTCATTTCATAATTTGAGAGTGGATTGCATCAGCCGATAATTTGAGCTGCATCAGCGTTTTGTTCTTGGTGGGAATAACGATTGGAGCGGATGTTTATGCTTGCGTTTTTATGTTTATGTCTGAGCCGCCTGAATTGTTATTGTCACCAGAAATATGGAAATTTATTTGTTTGAATTTTTGGGTTTATGTGTGTGTGTCTAGTTACTACTCAAGTGTTGGATTATGATAAATGTATGGGATCTTGTATTGGATTGTGGAGGGTTGGATATGTGACTTCCCCATCCTTTGAATTTAGCTTGTCCTCAAGCGGATACTTTAGGGTATAATACTGGATTCGATACATTTTCATTATCTGGTGTATTTGATGTTGACAAATTTTCGTTTGGTGATTGTTCTTTTTGATTTTTGTATTGTACAATGATTCTGTGTGGGATTGCCTTATATTTATAAATAAGATACAATAGTATTGTGATTAACATTATGATTAGTATAGTTATCGTAATTTTTTGGAATACATTATTATGTTTCGTGTGTTCTTGAATTATTTCTTTAGTTTGAATATACGATAGTGGGTCTAGTTTTGTTACATTATTGTTGACATAAATTGTTTGTGTAAAACCTATTAGTGTGTTTGTGAGCAAAATTTCTTCAAGCTGAATTTAACAATTGAAAGCCTTTATAATGTTATTTCCTTCGATTATTATTTCCCTGTTTATGCAATTTTGATTTAATATTGTTTTGGGAAGAATCCATGTGATGATTATGTTAGGTTCTACATAATTTACTTAGAGATTTTTGTGCATTTTTGTATATCTGCATTCTGTGGAAGCTTGATTTAGTATACCAGTGATACATTTGTTTATTACTAAATCTTTTGAACTAACCGTGTAGGTTTGATTGTGTTGAACGAAATATTTATCATGAATTATTTCTGTTAAAATATTGTTATTCTTGTCTGGGAATGGTAAGATTTTAAAAATTGGTGTTTTAATAATTTGACGTGGAATATGGGATATAATCAAAATTTCATTTGTAGTGGTTTTTAACCAAGTTGAGGTTTTAATGCTGAGAAGTTTTTCTGAATTTATATGTGTTAAAGAATCGTGTCTTAATAATTTGGGGTTAAAAATACCAAGTCTGGTTAGTTGCATTCCTAACTCTATATCTTCTATGTATTCTGTGAACTGTTGTAAGTTAAATATTAGAATAGCTAATCTTTACATCTTTACATAAATGATAACCATTTGGTTGATTCCGTGGTTAATTGCTTCAATAACGTGATTTAAGTCGTTTGTTTGTATACTGTTTTCTGATAAGTTGCTTATTTTAAGCTTTAGTTCTTCTTTGTCTTCTTGATCTAAGGTTCCAAATAAGTATTTGAAAGCTGTCCCTACGAAATTTGAAAGACCTCTTTTGTTGCGTTTTGTGATTCTAATTCCATTCATTTACCTTTCTAGTTTTTCTATTAAGTATTTTATTTGGGTAAGATTTTTAAATTCTTTTGATCGATGTAACAGGGTTTCATAGGTTTGTTCGGTTTTTGTTATATTAACTGACAGATAATGGTATTCATAATTTACTGGTAAGTCTAATTCTCCTGTTTTGAAAATTAAATAACCATTCTTTGCTTGAATGGGGTTTACTTCGAGGCTTTGGAAATTTGCTTTTTGAATAAAACATGTTATTAGGAATAGTATCAAAAATGATGTAAGATTAAGCTGAATTTTCTTGGCTCGGTTGATCGACTGCTGATGATCTGGAATTATCGTATTTGCTTTTATTAGTTTTCTTTTTCTTTTTAAATTTGGCTTTATAATGAGTTATTTTTCTTCCTCTGTTCTTTTCTTCGTAATGTTTTTCGTCGATTTGGGTAATTTCTCCCGTCTTTTTAAAAGGGTTAGTGGTTTTACTCTTTACTAAAGGTGATTGTCTGTATCTAGTGTCAACTTCAAATTGGATTCTATTTTTGTTCAAGTTTCCAATTTCGTTTATTTTGTTGTTTTGGGTATTATACTCTGGTGTTCCAGCGTAAATAAAAATATCTGCAGGTGTTCTTCCTGTAGTATTATGTTTAGTTTTGTGATTGTAAATATAAAGGATTGTTTCAAATTTATTTATTTTGTTTTCTTGATCGGTTTCACTGTTAATGATTCTCAATTTTTCATTGACTGTCTTGTGAAATCGTTCGACATCTGAAACTCCATTTTTACTTGTAGTTATTATTATGTTTACGTCTTCTGATCTTAGCCAGATTTGAAGCGCTGCACACATAAAAGCTGAGTCTTTATCTGCCTTAATTTCATTTGGTTTACCCATTTCATTGAATATTTTTAGTAGGGCTCGTTTGGCTTCTAACCAATCTCTACCATTTACTTCGATTAAAGCTGCGTATTTTGAATATACGTCGATACAAGATAAAAATTGTTTATTGTCAACCATGTAGAAATCGATGACAAATCTTTCTCTTGGACTAAAAACTTCTGGGGTTATTTCATAAGCAAGTTTTGTATTTCTGTGCTCAGTTTTTGAAATGTTGCATATTTCACATTCGTTAATAATGTTCTGGATTAGTTTTTGGTAATCCGGATAGTAAAATTTTTCGTTAAAAAGTAGTATTGTTTTCTCAATACCTGGGTGTAGTAAATCTCTGTGAGACTTAATAATTGTTTCTTTGAATTCGGCAAATGTTTGAATATCTACCAACTTTTTGTAAGTTCTCATTAATTTTGTCAAATTGTTCGGACTGATGATTTCTATAAATGCATTTTGGAATGTTAAGAAATCAATTTCGTTTTCGAAATATATTACACTATTTTTTGTGCATAGGTATTCTTTAATAAGATTTTTGGCATGCTCGTTTGTCATTTCCTTGTAGATGATTTTATATTTAGTTTTGTGAAAATATCTTGTCGTTTGTACTTCATTTGATTCACCTTTGATGAATTCAAATTGTCGGTTGTAATAATTTATGGGTCTTTCTGTGATAGCAATGTATCTTTGATTATCTTCATGTGCGCTGTGCACTGTAGCTGCAATACTACTGGGTGTTTCTCCCAAGAAATTTTCTTCGATTTTAACTCTTGATAGAGCGTCTGCTACATAGTTCTCTTTACCTGGAATATACTTTATGTGGTAGTCAAATTCGTTTAATTTGATCTTCCATCTTTGCAATTTCATGTTTGGCTCTTTTATGTTGTTAAGCCAAACCAAAGGTTTGTGGTCAGAAAGAATGTCAAACTTTCTTCCATAGAGGTATGATCTGAAGTATTTTGTTGCCCACACAATAGCAAGGAGTTCTTTCTCTATTGCGGAGTAATTGATTTCATGTTCGTTTAAAGTTCTGCTGGCAAAGCATATTGGTTTGTGGTCTTGAGATAATACTGCGCCTATGGCAATATTACTAGCATCTGTAGTTAGGGAAAAAGGTTTTTCAAAGTTTGGGTATGTCAGTATTGGATCTGACATGATAAGCATTTTTAGTTTTTCAAATGCTTGAACATAATCTGTTTCTTTAATATTGATTTTCGATCCTTTCTTTAATTTGAGTGTTAAAGGTTTTGCTATCTTAGCAAAGTTTGGGATAAATTTGCGATAGAAACCGCAAAGGCCTAAGAAAGATTTAATTTCCTTAGTAGTTTTTGGAATTGGAAATTTTTCAATGGCTTGAATTTTAATTGGGTTGGGTTTGATACCTTCAGTGGTTATGATATGACCTAGGAATTCTGTTTCCTTTTTAAGAAATTCACATTTATCAAGCTGAAGCTTGAGATTAGCGTGTCTTAGTTTCATGAAAACTTTCTTTAATGATAATAAATGTTCTTCCAATGAAGTGGAAAACACGATTATATCATCCATGTATACAAGACAATCTTTATAAATTAGATCTTCTAACAGATTGTTCATGCAACGTTGGAAAGTTGCTGGTGCGTTTTTCAGACCGAATGGCATTCGAGTATACTCATAATGTCCATTTTTAGTCGAGAATGCAGTTTTGGGAATTGATTCTTCGTCCATTTGGATTTGATGAAATCCTTTGGCGAGATCGATTGTTGTAAAATATTGGCATTTGCCTAGTTTGTCAAGTATATCATCCATTATTGGGATTGGATATTTGTCACTTATGGTATTTTCGTTCACATCACGGTAGTCATTGACTACTCGGAATTTCTTTCTTCCTGATGCATCCAGCTTTTTTGGAACTATCCAAATAGGCGAGCAATAAGGAGAATTGGATTTTCTGATAATGCCTTGTTCAAGCATATCTTTAATTTGGTTTTCGACTTCTTGGTCAAAAGCCTGGGGATATTTATAAGGTTTCCTATAAATAGGTTCTTCGTGTTTTGTTTTTATTACGTGTTTAATAGTACTAGTAAAGGTCAAATTTTCACCCTCTTTGTACTGGATGTCACTAAATTCAAAAAGAACTTTAGTGAGTTTCTTTTTCTCTTCTCCATTTAGGTGTTCTAAACGATATTCGTTACTTTCCTGTAACTCATTATTAATTGCGAACAATGTATGTTCGTCTTCAGTTTGTGGTGGATCGAGGCATTCATATGCGGTCTCGTCCGAAATTTCTTCATGTTCATATTTCATGAGGAATGGAAGGTTGTTTATTAGTACTGTTTTAGCACCATGATCGATTATTGCTTTAGTATCTTCTAAGAATTCTCGACCAAGTAACATGTCATAATTATTAGAAAAATTATGCAAGTAAAATGTTTGACGTGTAGGGCAAAGTTTGCTGGGTTTTAAGCATATGCTTTGTTTTAGTTTTACTACACCATTAATAGTGTGTACTTGAAGTTGGTTGTTTTTGATTGGAAATTTTAAATGGTTTTTTGTCATTAAGTTAATAGATGAACCTGTATCTATTACGCATTTTAAGATTTTATTATTAAAAATCAAATTTATGTATGGGTTTGTTCCTCTTCCGTTTCCGAGGCTACTTGATGGAAATTTTCGGATGTGTCCATTTTTTGATGGCCACTTCCACTTTCGCGTTGCCTTTTTACAGGTGGATTAGGAGCAGTAGAATAATTTTGATTTTGTTGATAATTGGCAGGATTCTGGACTCTACCTTGGGTTAGTTTTTGTTTAAATTCTTGATGCATTTGCTGATTAGATTCAGCACGATTCTGATTTTGATTTTGGTTCTGATTTTGATTCTGATTATTAATCTGAGGTTGACCGAAATTTTGAGAATAATTTCCCTTATTTCCACGATTGTCATTATTTTTCTGATTGCTGTAACCTTTGGAGGTTGATTGACCATTTGATTGGGTCGATTTTGTGCGATCGGAATAATTGTTTTCAAAAACTCCTTCTTTCTGAGCTACCTGTTTTAACTTTAATACTGAGGTTATATCATGTCTTGCAAGGGTCATAAATAACCTGTCAGGAAGTTTTTTCATTATAACGTCTTTAATTGTATTGTTCAAAGCGTTAGTGTAGATGTGTGTGTTCAGTGTGTTGTCTTCCAAAGTTAATTTACTTGAAATAACAAATGACTTATATTCTAATTCTTCGGCAAACTTACGGATACTTCCGTTAAATTGAGTGTTGTATAAACGTCTTAGAAGTTCTTCAAATGGGGTTTGGACCTTGAAAGCGTCGATGAGTGCGATTTTGAGTGCTGTCCAGTTGCTGGCTGCTGATAATTGGGAAACTCGTTGGGCTTCTCCAGAAATTTGCATTTCGATTGCTCCGAACAATACGCTGTTTTGTCGAACATCTCTTGTTGGGTATAGTTGCATAATGAAGTCGACTCGTCTTATGAATGCACACAGGTCTTCTGATGATCCAGTGAAAGTAGGCACCTGCCTAATTTGTCCTAGAGCTTGGCTTAGATGTTGCTCTGTTACTACTGCTGTTGCTGATGTTGATGCGGATGTTGATGCTGGGTCTGATTGATTGGTTTTTTGGAGACTTTTGTTTAGATTGTTCACTGGTTGGTGATATTTCTTTTGGGGTATGATTTGCAATTTTTAGTTATTTAAAAAAAAAAATCGACTTTGTTTTTTCACATAACTTTGTAGCGGTCACACTTGAATTTAAGCGGGCTTTAATTGTGAAAGGGTTTTTTTATTGCGAGCTAAAAAACCAAATTCAATTTTCATATAACTTTAGCGGTCACACTTTGTTTTAAGCGGGCTTTAATTATGAAAACTTTTGATTTTATTTCACGCGGGTTCTTGTGCGGATAAGTATACAACGTTTAGCACTGAGTATTTTCTTTGTTCACAAACCGTACTAGCACTAAGATCTTGATCGATCCTTAAAAACGTCAGACTGCGCCAATGAGAAGTCAATGGTTTGGGTTAAATAAAAAAAAAATAATTTCTTTATTTATCATTAACAACTTATATTTGAAGAATTACAATCTTAGGATTAAGATGTGTCGCGGTTGCGATGTCAAGTAAAACTCAATGTGTGGTTCTGCCGCTGCTGCTTAGCAAACCTCGGTTAATAGCTTTTTTGGGAGTCAAGATCAAAAAGCTTTTCTCTCTTTTCTCATTTCATAATTTGAGAGTGGATTGCATCAGCCGATAATTTGAGCTGCATCAGCGTTTTGTTCTTGGTGGGAATAACGATTGGAGCGGATGTTTATGCTTGCGTTTTTATGTTTATGTCTGAGCCGCCTGAATTGTTATTGCCACCAGAAATATGGAAATTTATTTGTTTGAATTTTTGGGTTTATGTGTGTGTGTCTAGTTACTACTCAAGTGTTGGATTATGATAAATGTATGGGATCTTGTATTGGATTGTGGAGGGTTGGATATGTGATTTCTATTAAAATAAAAGCCCAAATTTTTCGCTTGTTCTACATATTCCATAGGTAAATTGTTGATTAAGAGAGTTCGTACGTCACTTACACTAAAAAGTTTTATGTGTATAATCAGACATTTAGTTTTAGATGGGTTCAGGCAGAGACCATTGTTTTTCGCCCAGCTTGTGATTTTAATTAGCTCATTATTATCACAGTCGTTGTATGGTGCACTACCCAGGTACATGTTATGAGAAACTTCGGGGATTTCCGAGAGATTAACAAATTCATTGTTTAATTTATTGGTATCAACCTCTGAAATTGGTTCTTGCTTTTGTTTTCTAATACCCATATTTTGTATTTCATTCCATTTCTGTTTGTTCGATATTGCACTGTTGAATTTAGATGAGTTATTGGCAGTTTTAGATGAATTTATAATTTTTACTACGGTGCTTCTAAGTGTCTTGAATTGTCAATAATGCGACTCGGTTCTATACCTTTTCCATTTACAGTACGCCTTGTCTCGGTTGGCTATAGCTATCACAATTTCTCGGTTGTACCATGGCTTTTGTGAAGCCATAATATTTATTCTTCGTATTGAAACCCATTTATCAAATAATTCTTTGTGTAACATTGCAGCAGCCCCAGTTGTGAGTTTACAGACGGTAAATTATAAATAGCGTTCCAGTCATATTTATCGAAATCATTATTTAATAGTACATAGTCAATGTTTTTAAAATCCCTATATTCTACGATTGAGTCAATTTTTCTAATATATATGTCATAGGTCAGAAATATCAAATCATGCTTAGAGAAAACTGGTGCTGATAACTGGTCGTACAGTAAAGTCTTAGACTTATTACAGACAAAGAAAAGGTCAAGTAGAGTATTATTACTATCAGTGAAATGAGTGGCTTGTGTCTCCATGTTTCCGTCAAGTGTTTTTCCACAAGTTAGAATTAAAGTCTCCAGTCAAAAACAATATCACTATACTCTATACTAATATCGGAAATGAGGTTAATCAGATCACTGTATTCAGTATGTCGGTGAGGTCGATAAATGCAGCCCATTAGTAAAGTTGAATTTTCAAGGTGATTATTGCTAATGTATAGAAATAGAAATTCAATCGGAGATCCTACTGGTTGCTGGATCCTATATTGCAACGCCTCCCGAATGGCCAACACGATCAGAACGAAATACATTAAAACCGTCACAATTAATCGACGAATCACTCAGACTTGACATAAACCATGTTTCGGATACACATATAACATCGATTTTAGATTTAACAAACAAATATCTAAATTCTTCAATTTTTTGAACAAACTTTGGGCATTAATGTGGCAAATAAGCAAACCTCTATTTTGATTACCTAGAACTCTTATCATTGCAACGACTGTTCGCATTGGAATTACATGTTATTTAATATCTCTGTTATAGATAAATATAGCTATAAGAGGCGCACGCTGGTATTAAAGTGAAAGAATAGGAAATATACATACACAGAAAATCGGGGGAGTTTAAGAGCAGAGATGTAACGAAAAATAAGAGTGACTAAACCTATAATAAGAACCGTAAGAGATGATAACAGTGATAGATAAATTAAGAGCGAAAGGTATTGTCTGTGTTCTATGAGTCTGCATGCATGTCGTTAGGGCGAACGACGGAAGCTTCCAGCTCCGCTTGCAGTGATGAAAGCTTTGCATGCTCTCAATAGATATCTCGTTTATCAGAAACTTTAACATGAACTACAGCACGCCTGGTAAATACTGCAGTCAAAAGCTTCTTTCTCTTAAGCTTCATTGCCTCTTTGAAGATTTTAACGTAGTTGGACCTGGTCAGCTGCTCATTCAAGTATATGGGGAGATGGGGAATCATAGCCGAGCATCGTTAAGTTTAGTTGACTTTTTTCACGTCAGTAGCACCTACTGCTCACAGCACCTTTGCCTTAACCCGCACGTGTTCCATTTCAATAATAATTATCGGGTCCACAATGGTCTGTGCTGTCCTGCTTGGTTTAAGCCTAAAAGGCTAATATCCACCGCGGAAAATTCCTGTCAGAATTTGCTATTTATTAAAAGTGTGTGGAACTCCAACTAAAACAGTGTGACCAGAAACGGTAAAAAGACCAAGAAAGGTAAAAAAAGGCCTTAACGGTGCAAGGTCACACTTATTAATCTGTTGTGTTTTGTAAGGCGTCTTAATTTAAATAAATTAAAATTATGAACGAAATGGTCAATTCGGCCCAGTCGACTACATCCCACATATGTGCAGCCTTTTAGGAGAATGCATCAGAAACCGTAGACAGATATGGCCCTCTTCAGCCACATTGTCCAAAAGCCATAGAAAGCCGTAAGGGATGTAGATGTGTGCACGGGCCGAGAAAATCGATCCGGGCCTATTACGGGGCCTAAGGCCAAACCACAAAACGACGAAGCCCCAAAAATACCCGGCCCTCTAGTGATAGCCAATTAGCCGTATACCCCAAAGGATTACCCCTAATATATTCAAAATAATACTAAGAACTTTGTCAACTGTAAAGCCAAGTATCTTGGCAAGATGAATTTGTTGGTGTGCAGCAATAATAAAATATTAAATTATTTTATATAAGATAACGATATAAACATTCTCCATTGTTTGCCCTCCAGCGTTGGATTCATTTTTTTTTTATTGTTTTGCACCCAGCATTTGCATCCATCTTTTCGCCCATCACGTCAAAATAATTTAGAAAATATATTCCTGTGTTGTGTGTCAGAATTTTTTAGCATCCACACACGCAAACGATAGGCCAACTATCGATAACAAACTGTGATTTCGTTTATGTTGCTGGATACCAATGACAGGAAGGAAAACAAAAAATTCCAGGCACAGTTTTTTTTATATGAAGTATGCCAGGAATTTTGTTTCCCAGTGCTGGATACCCGGCTTTAAAATGTAAAAAAAAAAAAAATCAGATTTTCATAAATTTTTCTATAAAAATGTGTGGGAAGCACATAAACCAACTTATACAATGGGAAACCAAAAAGTTTTTCTTACTAGAACTAGTTTTTCAACCGACCGTTTCTATGGCAGCTATATGCTATAGTGATCCGATTTTTTACTAAAAAGTAACAGTAAAATGTAAAAAATTTTGTATTAGGGTTACACTATTTAAAAATCAAACTAATAAAAAAGACTAGTGCATTGCTACAGTCAAAAAAAAAAAAATAAATAAAATACGATTTTGATAAATTTTTCCATAAATGTGGGGAAGCATATAAACCAACATATACCAAGTTTTGTGAAGCTACAATGGGAAACAAAAAAGTTTTTCTCACCAGAACTAGTTTTTGACCGACTGTTTCTATGGCAGCGTATGATATAGTCATCCGATTTGGCTGGTTCCGACATATTAGTTGCGTGCAGTGAAAAGAAAACCCCGTGCAAAATTCATTATTAGAAACAGACAGACGTACGGACGGAACGGACGAACTCAGCTCGTCTTCCTGATCAAGAATATATATAGTTTATGTGGTCGGAAATGAATATTTCTATGCGTTACAAACTTCTGAGCAAAATTGGATACACGCTTTCAAGTGTATAAAAAAATACCTATACCGGTACATACCGGTATACCGAAATAAAAATCTGAGTACCGTATCGGAACTAAAAACCGAAATAGAACCTTTAACCGAAGCTCCTCGGTATTGTCCGCTCAGGCTCTTTTCGGCTCCCTTTCTGAGTTGTAAATTGCAATTCGTGCGCCGTGAGCATAAAGCGGTTCCCAATGACCCTGTCCGTATACTCTAAATTTCGCAGAATTTTATCTTGATCGATTTACAAATAAGATAAATATGTTGATACTGTAAGTTGTTTGCACAATAGTACCCACAGTACGTGAACCTAGGCTTTATTTAAAAAACTGGAATGACCCGAGTCCTAAAATTATATTAAACTAAGTAATAGTGAAATGTGCAGAAATTTTTGATAATTTTGAGTAGTTTTAGGTAATTTTTTTTTCTGTTTTGAATTTTCTTGATATTAGTATAAAGTACTCATTCCTTAGCTTTAAGATAAATTGTCCCAGATAATTTTACAATTTTTTTTAAAAGATTATACATGTGTTAGATTTAATTAATGTCTCGATTAATATTGCTATCTAAAAGTATGCTATGCAAATAAGTAAATAGCGTATTAAGTATTATTAAATTATAATGAAAGTTTTCAATTAAACCCATTGCATACTTGTGGGGAAGTGAACATTTAGCCTCCACGGGTACATGCATTCAAAATGGTATATCTTCGTTGAAAAAACCGCAAAATTTTTGCGATAATTTATTTGAAAGCTTAAGAATATATACTTGCGATAATATAAGGGGGATGAACACAAAATAATAAGGTGCCAACAAAATATGCCTTAAAATGCTCAAATACTTCATGCATCATTTTGTCATTTAGATTCGTGTTAAGCACACAAAAATCATCAAGAATTACTCCTTCTTCCATATGGCCTAGTGTATTTAAGAGAAATCAGCATAATGTTATAGATCCGAGCGGAGACGGATATTGATAGCTAGTCCATTTATTTATAAAAAAATCATTTGATTAACTTTGAGTTTATACAACTTCCATATTTACATGTGCCAAAATATATTGAAATCTAATCTGATGCATTTATACTGTTAGAAATATTCATTTATCTTAGCAACGCCGTCTGTCTTAGCATACTCATCGATTGCCTGTGAGCAATATATTATGTATTATTGGACATCGATTACTTTTTGTGTTCTCTTTTTTCTCAGACGCAGCGACGAGTGGTCGTGTCTTTAACTACAAATAAAAACTAAGAATTAAACAATAAAACTCTGAACAGGTTATGGGCCCAGGAGAGGCAATTAACTCTTAGTTCGCAGTAGTTGTGCGGTAAGTGATCTAATGCGGCTTGAGAGTGACAGTGCAGAGGTCAAGGCTGCCTTTGACACTAAAGATGAAAAGGCTCTTGCAAGTATAATGTTATGCATAAAACCATCCCAGATTAACAATGTGAAGCATTGTGCAAGCTCGGCGGAAGCTTGGGACAGACTTCAACAGATCCATAGCCAATGGGGCCTGCGCGCCGTGTGTTTTTGTTAAAGCAGTTACTACGCATGAAAATGAAAGAAGGCGATAGTGTTGGTGTTCATGTAAATAAATTTTGTGAACTTCTTGAAAAGCTTAACGAGATTAATGTTTCTCTACCAGATGAGTGCTCGGTTATACTTTTGCTGTCGAGTTTAAGTGACGCCTTCGAGAACTTTAGTGGCGGTGGAAAACACGCGACATGTTGCCGCCATTGGGCTCGCTGAAATAAATTGTTAGAAGAAGGCGAAAGGCGCCAATCGGACGAACTCGCTGAAAACGGAGAGCAAAGAATGTTCTCGGCGTATACCGAAAAACGGGCGGGCAAACAAAGTGGAAGTGAAAAAAACAATCCAAACTCCAAGAGGGTGTGTTGGGTGTGTGGCCATGGCATTATCGCAGTAAATTGTCGCGATAAAGGAAAATATGAAAAGAAAGAGAATAATAAGTGAGAAGGAGCAGAAGCGCTCTTTTTCGGTTTTCTCTTCGGGGACGCGAAAATCGGCGATCGCGGGAAAGACGTTTGGAGTCTGGACAGTGGCGCCACGACACACTTTGTGTAGCGATCGGTCGAGTTTTGTCGAGTTCACAGAGCACAAAGAAAAAAATAGCTTTGGCAGGCAACAACAGCATTGTGGCAGAGGGTTGCGGACTGTGCGTTTACACTGGCAGAAAAGCAAGATTGAACTTGTTGATGTACTCTATGTGGAAGATTTATATGTAATTTTTGTGTCCATATCCAGAGCCCTGATAGGGGATTTAGTGTCGACTTCGCCGAATAAGACTGCCAGTATTAAAAACGAAAAAGGTGAAATTGTGCTGATTGCTGATAAACAAAACAATATGTTTTTCAATTCAATAACGAAAAAAGTGTATGTTCTTGTTGCACAGGCGAATGATGCGAATATTATAAAGTACGGCACCAGCGGTTCGGTCATTTAAATTTCGAAGCTTCAACAAAATGATTAAAATCAATATGGTGCATGGATTAAAAGCGAAGCAATGTGACATGCGTGATCATGTGTGAAACGTGTGCCAGGTGCAAAAAAAAGTGAGACCGTTCCCAAGAATTGCAGAAAATCGGCGCGAAAAATGTACTGACAGCGTATACCTACGGACATATGCGGTCCAATGGAGGTGCTGTAATTTGCGACGTTTATAGACGATAAATCGCGGTATATGCACGTTTGTTTTTTGAAAACTCGAGATGAGATCTTTCAGAAGTTTAAAGACTTTAAAGCCTTGGTGGAAAAACAAACTGGTCAAAAGAAGAAATCTCTTCGAAGCGACAACGGGCGCGAATACTTCAGCGGTGTGTTCGACAGTTTTCGATAAGCAATGGCATCAAGAGAGCTTTCTGTGCCCCACACTCCGCAACAAAATGGAGTGGCGGAACGGGCAAATCGAACTCTTGTTGATGGCAAGGAGCATGTTGCAGTACGCTAGCCTGGCTGAGGCATTTTGGGCGGAAGCCGTAGCGGCTGCAGCATATCTGAGAAATCGTTCGGAGTCGTCATCGTTGCCGGACATGACGCCGTACGAGGCTTGGTTCGGAAAAGAAGCCAGGTGTGTCTCATCTCAGAATTTTTGGCACACGAGCAATTGCGTTGGACAAGACGCATCACAGGAAATTCTTGCCAAAAGGGAAAGAGTATGTTTTAGTGGGCTACTCGGATACTGCAGCGGCATATCGATCATATAACCCAAGTACTGGCAAGGTAATTGAATCTCGTGACATAATATTTTTGGAGAATTCTTATGTACAGGCAAAAACAGATGTCCAACTGGTCACACAAAATGATGACGAAGGGGATCACGCAGAAGATGATCAGCCTGTTGAGAATGATATTGCTGGAGGCGAACAATCTGAAGAAGACACAGTTGCCGAGGAGCTGTATCCAGAGGTGGGATCAGATGCAAATGTATGCAAGAGAGCGGCATGAAAAAAGGTCCGGGGCGTCCTAGGTTGGTGCGCACGGGTTTGCCAGGAAGACCTCGAAAGGAGTACCAAAGCGTGAATGCGATGATCACCAGAGATATTAATGTTCCACAGAGTGTCAGTGAGGCACTGAGCTCGGATCACGCAGAGTATTGGAGAAATTCTTTGCGGAAGGAGATCGAGAGTCTGGAAGCAAGTAAAACTTGGACACTTGCTGATTTACCTGATGGAGAAAAGGCCATAGGGAGCAAGTGGGTCTTCACGGTTAAGCGCGACAAGCTTGGAAATGTCGAGCGCCTGAAGTCAAGGCTGGTCGCAAAGGGCTGTGGGCAACGATATGGCGTAAACTAGACGGAGACATTTTCGACAGTTGCAAGATACTCATCAATTAGGATGGTCATTGCTTTGGCCGTCGAGCATGGTATGTACATGCATCAACTTGACGAATCCTCTGCATATCTCAATAGTGAACTGCATGACGTAGTCTACATGCGTCAACCTGAGGGATTCGTGGACAAGAATCACCCTGAAAGAGTTTTGAAACTACACAAATCGCTCTACGGCTTAAAGCAAAGTGGCCGGGAGTGGAACAGTAAGTTGAATGAAGTCATCCTGAAGTTGGGGTTTGCACAATGCCCTAGTGAACTGTATATATACACGTGGTCAAGGTGACCGAATGAATTTTATCGGTATATGTTGATGACCTAATTGTGGCAAGCGCTACAAAGGCGGACTTGATTGAGATCATGTCTCATATCGAACAACTTCGATGTGGTGGATGGCGGTGCCTTAAAGCATTTCCTAGGGATGGAAATTGATCGTGATGGCGAAATTGGTAATGTTCGAGTTGGGCATAAGCAGTATATTGAAGCACTTTTGGCTGAATATGGCTTGCAGAATTGTAAGGCGGAGGCTATACCCCTCGAAGCTGGCTATCAGGTACGCTGTGACATAGAAGATTGTGTTCGGGAAAACCAGGTCGAATTTTCGGGTCCCTGATAGGCTCGCTCAATATTTCGCGATAACAACAAGGCCGGATATTCTGCACGCCGTGGCGAAGCTGCGCAGCGGAATGAGATCCGCACCAAGAACATATCGTGGGTGCAAAGCGAGTATTAAGATATTTGCAAGGAACAAAGGAGTTCCAGTTGTCCTTTAAGCGGACTGGTCAACCCGTCTACTGCTATGTAGATGCCGACTGGGCAGGAGACAGCCTCCGACAGAAAATCGTTTACTGGCTGGACATTTATAGCGGCAGGCGCTGCTTTCAGCTGGAGTCGAAAAAGCATTCGTGGTGGCACTCATCACAACCGAAGCTGAGTATGTGGCGCTGTCATCGGCTGCTAAGGAGGCAGCGGACATTCGGAAGTTGCTAAGCGAGATGGGTCTTAAGGAGGTCCTGAGATTAAAATATACAGCGATAACCAGAGCGCGCAATGCGTAGTGAAAAATCCCATATTTCACGCGCTCAGCAAACACATCGACATAAAATATACCATCATGTCAGGGATATGTTTAAAAATAAGATCATTAATTTAAATTATGTATCAACTGAGAATATGATGTCCGATGTATTAACTAAAAATTTATAAGGTTAAGCACATGGAAGCGTATTAGTAAGATGGGTCTGCAGTAAGTTACTTATTTGATTTTTGTAAAAAGTGACAAACAGCGTTGAGAAGGGTTAAATATTCATTTATCTGGCAACGCCGTTTGTCTTAGCATACTCATCGATTGCTAGAGAAATATATTATCTATTATCGACATCATTACTTTTGTGTTTCTTCTTTCTCAGACACAGCGACGAGTGGTCGTGCCTTTAACTACAAATAAAAACTAAGAATTAAACAATAAAACTCTGAACAGATACAAACTTTGAATTATATATGCAGAACCCCAAAAGCCAGAAGAGGATTTTAGAACAAAACAGCAGTGACAGTCCAAGTAACAACGCATATAAACTGTTCAAAGTGAATCGCTGTAAGCTTATTTAAAATTAAACAATGTTTTTGGCATCATAAAACAAACTTACTTACTTTCACTATCTGACTTACTATATTCACTAGCATTCCATGAATGTTATAAGTCTACATTTTGATAAATATTTACTTAAGTCAAGTAGCCTTTTGATTATTCCTATAAAAATTTGGGGTCGAAGTCTAGTTGTCCTCCCATAAAATTTAATGTTGATTTTCGGTTTAAAAAGGCTCTAGCGTTGCTAATTTACCAGTCATAAATTTAACAAAATTGCCGTAACTAGTGCATATGTTAAACTATATGATTATGTGGTTGCAAAAAATATCCGACCAATCTACTGGCTTGTAGCAGATGATTTAGTTTGACAAAAACGCTATAAAAATAGAAAAACTTGACTTCAGAGGCCATTTTCCACTCTTTTGGATTTACGTTTCCCGCGTGTTTGATTTATCTCAGTCGCATTGACATGTTAACTATCAAATAAACTTCATAAACCCATTAATTTATGGTTAGTGTGGCCTCCAAAATTTGAATAGGTCAAAAAATCGAAAATATGCTTTTTCCGCAATTTCTTGAAAACGGAAACCAAGATATGACTGTGGCTAATCAACTCGTAATCAGCATGGGTAGAAGAACAGTAATTAGTTTAAAATGTTCGGGATACTCACAAAAGGTCTCATTTTGTAGAACTGTGTAATTAGTTTTAGGCTACTGATAAATAAATATATTTCTTAATTATTTTTTTTCTAAAACGTAGCACACTTGGCAGGGAAAAAAATATGATTTTTTATTTGTGCATAAACTCAGTAAGATATAGTCCAAACTTATTTAAAAACTAAGAGAAAAGTCGGTTTTCTAATAACAAAATACCACCGTTTGTCCCGCAATTTAAGAATCTGACTAGCCCTAAACAAATAAGTAAACTAATTGAGGTGAATGCCATACCAGTTGCCCCTCCCCCTCCCTCCATAGCAACTCTTTAGAAAGGCATGACCTTCCATTAGAACAAGCCAAGCCCGGGTACCGTGAATGCGGTGTATTGCTTGCTTTGAGCGTCCATCGGGATTTGCCAATAACCGCTTTTCAGGTCCAATGTACTTATATATTTCGCCTCCCGGAGCTGGTTGAGAATGTGATCCATACGAGGGACGGGGTATGCGTCTTTCTCTGAGTGAGCGTTTAGCTGGCGATAATCAATGCAGAGTCTCCATTCGATATTCTTTTTTCTCACGAGAACCACTGGGGCGCTGTATGCTGAGTGGGATGGTTCGATCAAGTTTTGTTCGATGAGCTCTTGGACTAGCTTGTGGATGATCGCTTGCATTGCTGGATTCTTTGGGAAATACCTCTGCTTGATGGGACGCTCGTCTTTCATGTAGATGCGGTGGTTAGCGATAGGACTTGTACCGCTCATGCCCTCAAACTGTTTCAGTTCCTTTTCTAGAAAGCGTTCTACCGGTGTCGGGATCTTCGTTCAATATTGTCCAGCCCAATATCTCATTGTCCCCTGGCGGTCTCCGGTAGGGTTTCTGCCGCCTTTGTCTTTTTCGGCGTTTTTGGGATGGTTTTATATGGGTTGTGAGACCTCCGCATGTAAATGTGGCCTCACATTGTGGTAGAAAATCCACGCATAGTAAGATGTCCCCGACCACGTCGGGGAGGATCAGGAACTCTACCCTAGCTTCTTGCTGGCCCAGCTGGAGCTGGAGCTCCAGTGCTCGGGTTACTACTCGGTGTGTCCCATCGGCTAGTCGGATTGCTTCTTCCACTTGGTTCCAGTGCCCGTATTTTGCTATTTTCTTGGTCATGGCTTCACTCATGAAACTTCGCGTGGCACGGGTGTCGATGGCGCCGCATACCGGAACTTTGCCTACCATGACTTGTGCTAGTAGGCGTCGTCCATTGAATTTTAAGAATGTTGGGGTCGGACTCCTTGGTTTCCTGCCCCGGGGTGTCGGTTTTGATCCCTGGGGCCCGCACCGTTTCCTGCCTGCCGGCAGCAATCTTTGGTGCGGATGTTGTCCCGTCCACATACCCAACAAAACAGTTTGGGTGGGTTTGGACAGCTTCCGGCGAAGTGACCAGGCACTTTGCATCGCAGTGCAGTTTGGCATATCTACGGGGCTGGTATGCCACCAATCCAGGGCATCTCCTCGGAGGAGTATAACCATTGTTTCAGCGGCCTGGTCCAGTTCTATACCGTAGGCGCTCGATAACTCCTCTGTTCGGCTGAGAAACTGCAGTGGATTACCCCTACCGTCGAATTCCTCCCCCCAGCTGCGGATGGTACTGATAGCCGCTATCTTGGTGGTATTTGGGATTGGTGTATTTGTTGCCGTGGCCGCCATACTGTTTTCTGGGATTTCAGTCTGTTTCAACTGGGTGGTGGCTTCTGGTTTGGTCGCTGGGCCCTGAGTGGTAGCCGGAACCTGGAGCAATATTTCTGCCTTGGGTGTTGGTTCGTGCGTGTTTCTGGGCCAGGGCGATTATTCTGGCTCGTGTTGCCTCGCTGTGTTCTGAGTCGCGGATGAACTCCGAAACTTGGCGTCTCAGTTCCTCGTGTAGGGGTTCTGGTTCCAAACCGAGTTCCTTGGCATATATTTCTAGTTGGGCTTTTTGCACGTTGAACACCCATCTGATCTTAGTTAGGTGATGGTAAACGATTTTTGTTCTGGGTAGAAACGAAAAAGAAAACCAAGGACCCTACTCGGGCGCCACTGCAAGACCTCTTTTGTGGCACGGGCGTAGCTCGCCGCCACCAGGGTTTTTTCACATATTTTATTTGTGTCTGGGACGCTTGGTCTTTCCGCTTGCTGAAATCGTTTACTCCCATCGTCGTATGGGGTGCCACCCCCAGAGTTCGGGGGAGTCGTTCCAAGCCTTGTCTTGTTGGAACGCGCCTACCCGCGTGTGCCGTGGCTGTCCTCTGCCGGACGTAGTGTGCTGATCCTACTGGCCTAAGTCATGGGTCGGCTCGGAACCGCGTCCCCTGTGGCTCGCCCGTGTGTGGGAGCTGGACTGGGCAAGCGTCGGTGCTATTCAACAGGGAATCCCGTCCAGACACAGATGCCGATTTGCAAACCGCGCACCTGAGCCGACCAACGCCGATTCGGAAATCGTGCGATTGGCCCCTTGGTTGGAGGCGCGTCGTTGCCGTTTTGGAAAACCGCACCACGGGAGTCCCGAAGGCTGAAGTTACTTCCTGGATGCGTGCATCCAACCAGGCTCTTAAGGTCAGGAGCCGATTCGGAAACCGTGACCCCCGTGACTCGCCCACCGCCGATTCGTAAACCGTACGTTAGAAGCTGGACTGGGCAAGCGTCGGTGCTATTCAACCGCGCACCCTGTCCGGACACAGATGCCGATTCGCAAACCGCGCACCTGAGTCGACCAAAGCCGCTTCCGGGAACCGTGCGATTGGCCCCTTTGGGTTGGTTCTTGGTGCTTACTCGAACTGCTGTTTTTCCTTGATATTGACTCGACCGATGCCGCGCACTGGAATGAACTGGGCTCGGTCCAGTTGCTAGCTTTTTTATAGCCGGCCGACCGCTGTCGCTAGCGACGTCGATAACGGATAGTATCGATAGTTACGATGATCGATGACTGCCTAACGTCAGCTGTTGGGTAATCGATGTTTGTAACGGCTGACTATCGTCAGCTGTCGGTTAATCGATGATTGTAACGGCGGCCTATCGTCAGCTGTTGGTTGGCTGATACATGGCGCGTGCGGGGTTTCGCATTAAATACGCGCGTGTTTTTGGCAGTTTCTTAATTAACTTCAAATAACAACAAGTAAAGAAAGTCGGTCAAGCCCGATATCTGTACTTTTCTTGTACCTGTAAAAACTAATAACTTTAAAGTGTGAGGTTTTTTTCAAAAAATCTGAGGCCCTTTATTTTTTCTTGTTATTATTGGGCTGGTGGCAACTTTTTACAAACCCGTAAAATTATAAAATTTGTATATAATTTCCTATTAACAAAAACGTATCTATATTAGTCACGAGGAATCACGCGTGATTTCTGACCGCAGGCCATCTCAATTATATCGCTCCACTCATAGCAAGGTCCAATTGGGAAATTACCAGTTAGCTATTGCCTTCTCGCTCTCTCTTTCTCGTAAGTTCTACCAATGGCAACGGTGTTGTTGTTGGCGTTGGTTTTTATTTTCTTTTACATATAGCTCTAATATCGTTCATCTGATCGAAAAATGATGTATGGCGGGTCGATTCAAAATAAGTAGTAGAATATATGTCTAGAATGTTCGAACTATCTATCTTGAAAATTGTGGGAGTTATTTCGTTTTTTTAAATTTGCGGGGGAGGCAGGGGGCGTGGCAAAAATCAAAACTAAACTTGATCTGCCTGCAAGTATAAGAAATATATGTTCCATACACTTCAAACCTCTATCTCTTACCATCTCTGAGATCTCTTCGTTCATACGGACAGACGGACAGACGGACAGACAGACGGACAGACGGACATGGCTATATCGACTCGGCTGTTGATGCTGATCAAGAATATATATACTTTATGGGGTAAGAGATGCTTCCTTTTGTTCTTACATAAAATTTTGTTAAAACCCAATATATTCTTTTTAATTTCATAAATGTATAAAAAAATTTCGCTTCGTGCGGATTACTGGCTAATATATGAATGTGATATGAGTCTTCGACGCTTCATTTTTTTTTTTATTTTTTTTTATATGTTTTTTATTTTATTTCAAAAATATGATGTATTAAGCAAATCTAAATCAGTTGACGGAATGGCCTTTTTTTGAGCACTGATTTGTTACTTTGATTCCCCATGAAACATCACTAGTTGACAATTGAAAACGTTTTATTATTTAAAGGCGGCGAAAGACAAAAACACGAGATAAAGTGTAAAAATCTATTTTTCTAAAGCCTCTTAAATGAAAAGCTCACTGGCAGAATATGCAGCTTTGGAATGTCCGCAACTATACAACGGTGAGATCAATTAATTATTTGTTTATGGTTACGTAAAATCTCTCTTGCAATTAAGAGGAAGCGGTAGGATAAAATTGTGGAGGAGATTGTGACATACAACATTCTTGGTGAACTGTGCAGATATGGAAACCCTAATGTTAAGCATTCTATTTCCAAATGCAACCAATTTACCAATCAAGTGCTACCAAATTTTGATGAAGGAAGTTTCAAGCAATTCATTATGGTAAACTGGGAGAGCTTCAATAGTAGTAGGGAGATCCTCGTTGTGGCACTGATTCTGGCACAATTAGGGGGTGGGGGATAATTTGACTGCGTGTCAGGTTGTTGGAGGAGCCACACACGTGTCGGAAGGCAGTGTTGTAGGCACACGCAAGGCTGAGGGTAGGTGAGTGTTCATCGTTGTGGCACCGATTCTGGCACAGTTGTTGGGGTGGGGGGATAATTAGGGAGGGTCGGGGATCAGGAGTGATTTTTTCAAGATCAATCAGGTGTGGGGGTAATTAATGAGGGTTCAATTTGTTTGTTTGGGCTGTTATACGTTTATATATGTTAAAAATATGGAAGAAGATCGTGGGAAATAGTTTGAGGTATTGTGAGGACTTTAAATAGTCTCACAGCGGAAAATAGCATGTAGAGTAGCATGTAGAAGGGCAAGGTAAAATTACAATGTAAAATGTCATGTAAGGTGGGCAAGATAAACGAAGGAAGTTGTTCCAAGAGGGCAATAAATAGTCTCACAGCGGAAAATAGCATGTAGAGTAGCATGTAGAAGGGCAAGGTAAAATTACAATGTGAAAATGTCATGTAAGGTGGGCAAGATAAACGAGGAAGTTTTCCACAGGCAACCAGGGTACGGCGGATTGCCAAGGAGCTGGAGTGGCAAGGAGGGGTAGGGGTATGGAAGCGGGAACCGTTACGGAACGAGGAAAGAGGCCGAAGCAGCGGAAACAAGAGCGATCGCAGTCTCTCTTGTACAATGTTAGAGATTGGCCGCCGCTTAGCAACAGCGGTAAATCAAAATGGAAAACAGGAAGACGAACAACGGAAGGGAGTCGTGGGCGAACTCTATGGGGCAGCAGCAGAGCCCTATAAAGAGGCAAGGCACGAATTTCTGGACAGTCAGTACCAGTGCCCAGTGCGGAATTTTAAAGCGGGGAGTGCCAGTCAAGTGCGTGACTTCAAGAGAGTGAATTACCAACGTGAGTTAAACGGAGCAGAGTGCCAACTAGGGAAACAACCGGAGGACCACCAGGATCATCAACAGAGCAAGAGTGAGGCTAAATAGGGCTAGTGTTACCATTACTGGACAGAAACGGTGAGTCGACGGATTCTGTGCGATTTATGCCAGTCGGGTCTGGACGGAACCAAGGGCCAGCAGGAAACAGACAAAATCCTAGAGCGACGCTGTGAGGTGAAACGAGAGCAGGCTGAGCTTTGCGAATAGCAAGCGTGTCCGAGCGAATCGTGGTGCCAGCGAGACGGGGTGAACCGAACGGAGCAGTGACTCAAGGAGCACATAGAAGCTTAAGCACTTAAGAAATAAGCCGTAGCGTTAATAATTAACTTAAGCCTAGTTGTAAGTCTGTATTAAACTAGTTAAGGTAAATAAACGACATGAAAACGAATCAAACCAAGTCTTCTCATTTTCCGCCAACTCCGCAATTACAAATTTGTTGGAGCGACCTGCGACTGCGCCCTGAGCGTAAGCCGGCGACAAAAAACGTTCGTTA